>OZ012661.1:18975731-19286230 GCA_963942545.1 Oxycera nigricornis
CGTAAATAGAGACATTTCAGTTTGCTTTTAGTCTATTTTATTTTGTCTTCCAAGTTCTTCTTTAATCTAACTCAAATTTGAGCCTTGAATCAGTGTGTTTTTTTTCGGATCAGCTAGAGGCCATCCATATATTACGTTGCACCCCAAGGAAGAGGAGGATATTTGAAAATGTTACTAAATATTACTTGGAAGGAGAGAGTCTAGCAAATTGTTATATAAAAAAATGTAAAATTAGTTAAAATAAGTAAAATTAAATGAAAATAAATAAATAAATAAAAATAAAATAAAATTAAATTAAATTATTTCTCTTCGTATAAATTAATTTTTTAGAATGAATGGAAAACATTGTTTTTTGGTTAAAAGTGTTTACATTGCAATTATTTTGTGAATAAAATATTGAAAATATTACTAAGTGTGACATGGGAGAGGGAGGAGTTCAAATTTTCTAAACATGACGTTATGCAATATATGGATGGGCCCTAGACTAATATGTATATATATATTTTAGTCCCGACTTCAGGCTCTATTTCATTTGAAAAAATATTTCCGTTTGATTTTAGTTTCAATTTCGTTTACCGATAAAATATGCTTTAAACTCACTTTCATCCAGTTTATACCGTTGATAATTACCGCCTTATTTCAAATTAGATTCCGGGTAAAATTCATTTTCAGCCTCTTTTCAGTCCTTTTTCGGTCTTATTTTTCACATGGAGTACTTTCATTAAAATTATGCATATAACATTTCAAATTTATTATCCACACAACACAACCATAAACACCGCATCGCCTTATTTTCCATACTCGTTAAAATATAACATTTGAGTGAAAGTTACAGTCGTCATCTTCTTTGCTAGTATCTCATTAAATGAAATTACCCCGAAAAATGGCATAAGTAGCATTCTACACACATATGAATATATATATATATATATATATATATATATATATATATATATATATATATATATATATATATATATATGTCACAAGCATGCTTGTGCTTGTGTTTGAAACGAAAAAGATTTCATTTTCAAAATGACTGAGTGATGAAATCTCCTCCTAGAAAGATATATACGTATTCACACATATCCGAATGTGTTCGGCGTATGGAAATCTACATAACGACCTCCCATGAGAGCTGTTAAACGAAAGCTGAAACAATAACACTTCGAAATAATTTCCATTTATCTATTCCTGTTGCTCGGTTTCAGTGTTATAAATGAGCTTTCATCTGAATTCGTGCCAATTTCCATAGTGAGTATGGGTAAACGAACTACAAGAAAAGCAATCCTTTTTCTTACATTTTGTAAGAGTGTTGGGTTTCGTGTATATTTGTCATTTTGTGAACTTGGATTTTCTTTGATTTTCCACTTAATTTGTCTTGTGACATGCCGCAAAATATCTTGACGAAAAATTATTTGATGGCAATCTTTCAATGCTGAACTGAAGGATCAATTTAAAATGAATTTATTTACGGATCTCTTTCCAATGGAAATGAGTTACACTTATTAAATCGTTTGAAGTTTTTGGTGCCACAAAGGAACTTGGGAAGAACTGTTATGTGGGTTGGTAGATACCCTTTCAAAAAGGCATTCAATTCCAATAAAAAATCAATTTCGTTCAAATTGGATTCTTTTTTATTTCGGATCTTTTCAAAAGGTCACTCTTGAAGACACCTAATAAAAACAAAAAAAATCATAAAAATAAAATAAACCAAATGATTTCATCCTTGCCAGAAAAACGTGAACAAGCTATAAAATATTTTAAAATAAATATTTACTTTTCATAGAACATTTTATTTGTATTCATAGAATATGTTATTTTCTTTCGAACTTGGAGTTAAAATCTTACCTTACCTTTTATGTAGATAGGTTTGCTTTAAAACCGTATCCTTTCCAATTTAATTTTTAATCATGACAATGATGTCTATCGTTTTAGGATCGTTGATGTGTTATAGCATAATATGCTTTTCTGAGCGCTTCAAACAGCACTCAAACACCGTTTTCTATATTTCCTTTAAACAATTCCTCGATATTTTTACAAAAATCGAATAATTTGTTTGTTGAAAATTTTTTCCACAAAGTATTTCCATGTGATTTTTGTTTGTGAAATCTAATTTTCATGTGCAATCTACTGTGAATTCGCTCATGATTTTACAATATTTCCACCAACATTTCAGTCAAAAAGTTGCGGGCGAAACTTTAAATTTCTCAATGACCCAAAACACAATCATAAATTAAATTGAAATGGGGTGTGTTGTTGTGGTATTTGCGGTTTGCTCTTATGCCCAACTAGCGTTACATTTATGATGGTTATTTGTTCAGATGGATGCAGTCAGCGAGAAAATAAGAGAATAAATGCATGCATGCTTTTTTCAATTTCAATTAAAATTACTTGTTCATGTTATTTATTATTCAGGGCGAGGTTTTGCGGTACATTTTTTTGAATTTTTTGAAAATTACAAACATGAAGCCGGAACAGTTTATTTTCAAAATGTTTTTTTTCAAACGTGGCTTCAAATGTTATAAGTTAATAAATTCAATGTAGTATGAAATATGATTATTTCGTATTTGCAAAGAATCCCTTTATAAAGCCATTAAATTCAGTTCATTAAATTCAATTCAGGAACTCGAAAAGATATCAAAAACTCCATTTTTGCTTTATTTAGAACAAATTACTTTGAATGCAGTGCTAACAATAAACTTTTTATAATTATTTGCTACAGATCATAACCCTTTTTTTAACATGAAAAGAGACTAGCAATAATAACACTGGTCAACACTAGTTTTGGCGTCAAGAAGCAGTGTTTTTTTAGCTTAGGATCTTATACTGATTACATTGATAACAAACATTTTGATATTCTACGTATAGTTTTCTAGATTTTGAAATAGGTTAATAGCATAAGCTATGAAATATTTCTTACTATCAGATAAAACATTGTTCGTATTACTATGTGAGACATTATGATCGCGTTATATTACCTGACTTCCACATTTATTTTATTCCAGCCGCTTACTAAAATTATAATATAGTTGTCAAAAAATTACAGTAGCATATCACATGTTTTTTTGCAAACAATACTATTCTGATATATTGTTACGACACTTTTTGACATAAATCCTTCCATTTACACGAAACATATGACCTTCAAATAACTGTTCACACCAAAATCGTGTAAAACAAAGTACCTCATTTATAAAAAATAATGCAACACGCTCAACTTAGTTCCAATCCGTGTACTACAACCTACAGTAAATAAAAAAAGTTAAAGACGTGTTCATTGAAGCTGAGTATAAAGAGGCAAGGCTTGCTGGTAGAAGAGGAAATTGGCTCATTAATTTTCCCAGACACTTTAATGCTCATACTCGTATGTACCTTTCATTTTATTTTGGAAAATAGTTAACACAAATCAACGGCTAACTTTACAATTAAAAACGATATAAGACTTCAAATAGAAGTAACCTCTATAGCATCCTGATTTCTTTTAAATTATTGTTTTATTTAACCGTCCTTTATTTTCAGTAGATACGTACTTTGGCTATACCTTGCAGCCTTCTTTCGTGTTTTGTATACAACTAGTTGTCTTTATGCATCCCAGGGTCTATATACACACTAATTTTTAACTTCCAACCATATGGAAAGTATTTGTTTCAGTTTTATTTTAACTTAAAGTTATCGTATCGTAGCCTAAGATACGTTAGGTTTCTTGATTTTCAGATATTGAAAAGGCACGAGTGCTCGTTTCCTTGGTCTAGATTTTAAAGATGTATTTTTGGTTTCGCTGATCGCTAGCCGTTTCCGATGCTCTTCATGGTTTTGTCTTGGATGCTGAATTCCTCGTTTACCCTCACGAATTTCTGCGATTTTTCTGGTGGCCATATTCTTTTTTGGTTTGATTACTTCAATCTCATTGACAGTGATCTTGTTCGACCGATGTCCTTTTTGTTGCAGTCTTCACGCTGATTTTGTATATTCAACATTTTCCTAATTCTTCTATTGGTACCCTTACTGTTTCTTCTGATACCTTCTTCCATAAGGGATCAATTCTTCTAATTTGATTTTTGCTTCTGTTGCCTGGTAATGTTGATATACGAGGTGTGTTCAAAAACTAAGGTGACTTTTCAAATTTCGCGGGCAACGTACATTCGATTATTGATTTTTTTAAATTTTTTATGTTGATACATTCGCCACAAACATATATTTACAGTTTCAGTTATATAATATGTTTAGTTTGTTTGTCAGAAGCATAACGGTTAGAAGTGTTTTGCTTGCTCCGCAATTTTTTGCTATTGAAAAACATGCATCAAATTTTGTGTAAAAATGGAATTAAGTGCTCCAAAACACTTGAAATATTGACAATGGTATATGGTGAAACTATTTTGAGTAAAAAAAACGTTTACAAGTGGTACACACTCTTCCTAGATGGCCGGGAAGATGCCAATGACGAGGCTTGCCCTGGACGCCCAAACACGCCAACAACAGATGAAAACGTTTAAGCAGTGAAAAAAATTGTTTTGGAAAACCTTCGAATCACTATCAGAGAAGTTGCTAAGGATGTTGGTATATCGGTTGGCTCGTGCCATGGAATTTTTTCGAACGTTTTGGGCATAGGACGTGTATCAGCGAAGTTTGTTCCGAAACTGCTTCATTTTGACCAAAAAAATCTTTGCTTGTGAGAGATTTTTTGGCCAAGAACAACACCAAAATCATGCCTCCACCATATTCACCGTATTGTAAAAAACGTTGGCACAAGTGTATTGTATCTGAGGGGGACTACTTTGACGCGGAAAACTTAAATATTAACGAATAAATAAATATTTTTTTTTAAAAATACTAAGTCACCTTACTTTTTGAACACATCTCGTATTCAAACGGTGTTCCTAGATTTGGCTTTGTTTGAGAAAGTTTGTTATGTATTTTCTTCTTAGTTAGTTAGATTTCCAATTTATGGTAGGGATTTCTCTGCATTTATTCTAGCGATCGATTTCCTTCTTCTCTCATCTAATGATAGTGCTTTTGACTAGTATTTTTGCTGTCATTTGTAATAATTTCCGTGGTTTGTGCTGTTTTTTTGTGTACTTCTATTATTATAGGTTTTTTTGCTGTTTTTTCTTCAGAAACACAGAAATAAAAATCAGACTACTTTTTTCAGAGTTTTGGAAAGCCGGACTGTTTTTGAAAAAACCTGAATTTTTCAAAATTTTTTAAATAAATTAATAAACGGCTATGCAGAATTTATTGAAAAATTTATAGAATCATACAAATTCTATAAAGCTGACAATTTAAGGATGTCAATACAACGTTTCGTTCGGATATATAATGCATGACAGAAATCAACTTGAATGGACCAAAACAAAACAAAAACTGTAACTGCTTTAAAGAGCTTTCATCAAATGAAAAAATGTTTGCTTTCCAAAAATATTCAGATATAAACCAACGAATATTTATAAAAAAAACAGAAGTTAACTTCTTCTGCTTCTTTATAAATATTAATCAAGTAAGGATAAACACCCCTCCTTCTCTCCTCCATCCATGCACCAAAGAAGTATTCAAGACGACCTCCTTCATAATTAATAGACGTTCCATATGGGGCTCAAACGATCAATTTTGATCCATTGCACTTCCTGGTATGAGTTTTGACCTATATTTTTAATTAGAGCCTTATTTTCCCACTATTATTAGAGTAGTTTCGGGTATTATGGCCTAATCAGCCAATATGGCCGACATTATTTTCTCCGAAACTAACGAACATGAGCGGCGTTTGTATCTGCTATATTCTCGCGGCCATTCCCCCGACCCTTTCAGTTGATCCTTGTGTTCCAACGAGTGCGCGTGTGTCCAGAGCTCGCGACGACCGAAAATTATCGAATTTGATGTTATTTTTTGGTAAGTTTTACTCATTCTATTTAGTCAAATAATCTTTGTTTTTGTATTAGTAGTACACAGTGCTATAAGTTAACTATTAGTATATAGTATGGTAACATTTTAGAAGCACATTATTCACTACTTTTTGGGCTAGATTTTTTTTAATCAAAAACGTGCTTGCGGCCATTATGGTTCACTAGGCAAGTGGCCAATAGAAAATGGATCTTTTGACGTAACACCTTCCATAAGTGAACTTAATATGAGTAATGCGACAGCTAATGATGCTATCTCAGTTTTAAGAAACCAGAACAAAGTTCCACCTGGAAGTTTCGAAAAAATTGCAGTTCCCATTGCGACGTTACCAAAGCTATCAACTTCAAGAATTCATAACTTTATAACGCCATTTCAATTATCTCCGATACCAGAAATAGCACCTAGGAAAGCTACTAACCGAGGCAGAAGAGCAGCGAAGTCGACGTTACTTACTTCATCCCCGTACAAAAATGAATTGCTAGCCTCATTAAAAAAGAAACAAGACCACATCGAAAAGACTACGAAAAAAGCCAAAAAGGAAAAGGAGGAAGAAAATGAACCTTTGTACGACGAAAGTTCTGACGAAAGTCCTGATAGGAGCAATGTTTCGGATGCAAAGTATCTGTATTGTGAGGGTCTTTATTCTATGGATAACAGAGGCGAACCATGGATCCAATGTCTATGTTGTAAATTATGGGCTCACGAAGAATGCTCAGGAGTAGAAACCGATATTTTCTTCTGCGAATTTTGTTTGTTTTGTTTTCGATTTTATTAACTTCCCAGTATATGGGAAGTTCTTGTAATCGCCTCGAAAATCGAAATTGAAATTTTCAACTTTTCTTTACGTTTTGAGGTCTATAGAGTATATATAAAGTGTTTTTGAAAAGAAGTATGTATGTGTGTGTGTGTGTGTGTATGTACGTACGTACATACGTATGTGCGTTCGCGGGCAGTTTTTCTACGAGCATAACTCACGTAAACAAAGTCGTATCGACTTCGTTGAGGTGTCAATCGAAGCGTCTTTGTAATCTTAAGAGCTGATTAGTTTTTGGTACACTTCGGTCGGGGGGGTTTGCTGTTTTCACCCCTTGAAGGTCAACCATGTTATGCGCTATATCTCACGAACCAAACATGCGATTTTCATCATTAAGGTGTCAATCGACGTGTATTAACATCTATGTGATTCTTTCAAGTTTTTAAAAAAAATTCTTGGAGCCGTTTTTTAATTTTTAAAAAAAAAGTGCAAAAATTTAGGTTTTTTTTCAAAAACACAAATTTTTTAATCTGATTTTCAAACCTAAGTAATCAATGTTTATATTATTTATATACTCCAAATAGTTTTTGTGAAAAAAACAGCAAAAGTTTTTTTCATGATTACAAAAAATATTAAATAAAAAATAAAAAATCATTAAACGTTCAAGGTCATTTACGTCATTAATTATATCTCGAGAACCAAATATAATCTTTCCATAATAAGGTGTCAATCAACGCGTATCAACATCTTTATGATGTTTTTATATTTTAAAAAAATCGTTAAAGCGATTTTTTTGATTTATTAATTTTTTTTGGAAAAGTAGTGTTTTTTTCAAAAAAAAATATTCATTTTTAACCTGATTTGCACATCGTAATAGTGAATGTTTAAAGAATTTATAAACTTTTATCAATTTTTGTAGAGAAACCAGAAAAAACTTTTCTCATGATTAAAAAAAATAAAAAAATCATTCAGTCACCATGTAAAAAGGGTTCATTCGAATCATTATACCTTAAATCTCTTGTTCTAAAGACATTGTTGTAAAGTCAATCAAAGTTTATTAATATTTGCAAAATTTGAGCAGATTTTCAATAGTCTTCACAGCACCATGTTTTAACTTTAATGAAAAAACTGCTTTGAAACCTGTCCCCCCTCCGATTGATCCGCGTGAATAATCAGTCAAACCAATGCACCGAAATTCTTACGTAATCAATTGCTGCTCGCGTAGATGTTACGATTAATATTAAGTCATTCCAAGACCTTTTATGAGGTACATTTTTATTATTTGAAGTAGTATTATTTCCATAACTATTATTGTGCTTAATATTTTTAATATCTATGTAGATATTACTGGGAAGTTGACCGTGTGGACCTCATGGGTCGCACCTCGCGGCTTGTTTGTTATGGCTTACTTCAATTGTGGCCAATATGGCCCTAGGTTGAAGTTTAAAGAAACGTTTATTGAAGCTATGTTTCGATGTTATTAATCTTCAAATTATAATTGTTGATTACTATTAAGTTCAACGAACTGATTTAATCAATACAAACAGTTTGGTCTCGTAAATTTTGTAATTTATTTCCAAAAAGGCGTATGGTGTGCCATATTACCTGAAGTTACTCTACATAATATTGTACTATTTATAAGATTTTGATATTTATGTAGAAATAATTTGGAACTTGTTTGTGTAAACCTCGTGAGTTGAGCCTCGCGGCATTTTAGTAGTTCGCTGAAAAATTATGCAATATCTATGATTTCTCACAAGGTTTAAATCGAATCAATTATCAGTTAAAACATTTATTTCTTCTTGAAACCATCTTTCTGTTTTCCGTGGCACTTAAAAATATTTTCTGGATTAAGTCTTTCGTAGAATTATTTCTATCTACATAATTTTAACTACTCAGCAAATAGAAAATCTCAAGGCATTTTGTTTAGAAATGGTTATAAAATAAACTTAAATTTTCTTTTGCTTAAATAGCCGCGCCCGATGTAACATTTCTTTCTTTAAATTTGGTCTTTTCTAAATCAAATCGGTTATTTTCTGAAACAAATTTGTGATTCTCCAAAACCAATTTATGCTGTTTCAAATCAAATTAAAACTTTTCCTATATAATTGGCTTCGAAAAATCATCAATTTCATTTGGAAAGTCGTTCGTTTGATTCGGAAAATAACCGGGTTGACTCGAAAAACACATAAAAATACTGTACACATTTTTGAAAATGAACATTTTAGAAGCCTTGGCGCTTGAATTTTTTGTCTTTCGTAATTTAACATTGAATCAAGTAAGAACTCCAAATAACTCAATAGTTTTTAAGGTCAAAAATTGTTTTAAGAATAAAAAACTAAAAACGCAGCAAATCTTAAACTTCAGCCATTTTGTTTTGATTGGGAAAAGTGTTCACTTTCAAATTTTCTGTTACAAGTTTGCAAAATAAAAATCTACGAAAATTTCAACAGGAAAAAAGCTACATTGGGTCTTGAAAGGTAAATATTTTGTCTAATCAAGCTCTGAAAAGAGTAAAACATTGAAATTAACATATTTCTAAATCAAGTTTTGCCTCACATCGATGAGAATCAAATTTGAATTTTTTTACTTTTTCATCATATATTAAAGTCTGATTGTTTTTTTGATTTTCAACATGTTTTAATATCTCTTATTTTTAAATTTACAGACGGTTGAAGATCTTGAAAATCGTTGTATGGAATCTGGCGTCGAAATTGTAACTAGACAATCATTTTTATCGGATCCTGCAGATGCCGTACGAAATCTGAGACGACAGGATGCTAGAATAATTGTAGGACTTTTTTATGTAGTTGCCGCACGTCGTGTATTATGCGAAATGTATAAACAACATTTATATGGACGAGCATATGTCTGGTTTTTTATTGGTAAGTTCAATTTTTAAGATATATTTTTTTGAAATCTTCATGGCAGGATCAAATTAAATTAAACGAGAGTTCATTTCAATGTTTTTAAAACTAAGAGATATTATATTTATATTTTCTAGGATCTCTCTTTGAATTGACTTTCATGTAATTCGTAGTAAGATACGAGTTCCATTTGCTAATTTGTTTGTCCTACTTGCTGTGGGAAATGTCCTTCAATGCAATCGCTACCCTCTATAGTCCTTAATTGATTCATATTGATTTAATCAACTAATGAGTGATAATGAATTGGTTTTGATGCAATGCACATATGATGTGATTATATGAAGGGATGATGAACCTACCTATTCAATAGAAGCGTGTTTCACATTAAGTACACTCTTTCCGATACTTTTAATTTGGTGAAATACCAACAGAATCTTGAGAATTTTGACCTCTTATTTCATTTTATCCTCTCTTTTTTTCTTCCGACTTGCTAGTTCACACTCATTTGAATTTAAGATGTCTTTCTAGAACATGATTTGCAAGCGTATAAAGAGTGTTTTTTAGAAGCATAGAACTTTTCAAACGAACAAAATACAGATAAATTATTGGCAGTTACAAATTTTTGGCTCTATTAGCTTGAAAATTTTATGGCATTTAGTGTTTAAAAATCAATTTAGGTATGTCACCACCGCAAGTGTGTTTCAGGAAGGCACGGTCCAATTTTGCACTACTTTTAGCACCATGCTTTGGCTTCTACTTTATCAATAGTTGCTGGTTTACCAGCAAAGATAAGTGATAAGGCGTGCTCCCACAAAAAAGGGTCCAATGGAGTCGAATTGCATTAACTGGTCGGTCCGTTTCTTGAAACGACTCGTTTAGCAAAGGTTCGGCCGAATAACATAATGGTTTTACGTGCTATTTGGCATTTTGCGTCATCTTGTACAAGCCATTGGTCCCTCAGAGGATTGGCATAAAAAAAATACGAATCATTTCTCGGAAGTGATCGATAACGTTGGTTCCGTCTTCAAATTTCAAACAAAAAGGACGAATTATGCCGGCGGAATACCAATCGCAGCATACAGTGACTTGTTTAAGATTGAAAGAGGCTTCCAAAGTCTCTTGATGATTATCCTCCCACTAAAAACGGTAATTTTGCTTATTTACGAACCTATTAAGCCGGAAATCATCTCCAAAAATGTTTTAACGTAAAAAATACGGCTTAACTTTCAACTCATTCTCAGTCCATACAGCGAACGCACGACGAAAATGATTGTCCAATGGCTTAAATTACTGCACTCGTTGGATTTTATAGGGCTTTAGTCCAAAAGCTCTCCTCAAAATTTTCCATGTAGTGGAAAGAGAAAGAGAACGGCGTCGAATCAATAAATTTGGATGCTCAGTCAGATTCTACAGTAGTTATAGCTGCTTCGGCATGCACTGTAGGAGCTCGTGTGGAATAAACATTGTCGAATAGAGTATAAGTGGACATAAATCTTTTTATTGTATTACGTATGAGCTCCTCAATATAAATTGGATAAAGTGCTCCTTAAGTTAAACGTACAAAACGTGAATTTCGGAAAGAAATTTTCCCTATTGTCTGGAATTAACTGTTGGTATTGATAATTTGCCATAAAATATCAAACGTAATGTCAAAATGGCAGTAAACTTTGACAGCTGCAATGATAGACATCTCTATAGGATGTTCTTCATCACAACAATAGCACACAAAAAGTTTAGAAAAATTAAATTGGGTTAGATTAGATCGTTTCCCTTTCAAGCCGTTTGAAAGTATGTTTGCGTGCTGAATCTTTTTTGTTGTCGTAAAACAGAATTGTGTGTTAGCTTAGGAAATTTTGAGTTTATTTGGGATAAAGCAGAAATGATTGTAAGTACTGATGCTTTTGGTCTGCCAACAACCATCGCTCCTCTAGCTATATATTGGCTGAACCCAAATTAGTATGATTGACAAGAGAGTTCGCTGCATCGTCTTCGGAACTCAGCATGCATTAGGTCGAAGGGACAAAATGTCTTATTGACTAGAATTTCGTTGCGAGATCTTGCGCAATATACACATTTCATTACAATGGCGCCCACTGTGGGGTCTGAGTGATGAAACGGTCGAGTTATCCGTTCGTTCGGTGCAGCAATGGCGCATTCAATTACAATTACTTAAATAAACCATTAAATTTACACTTATTAGTAAATAAACTCAACCAAATTCCTTAATTAACTTAACTCACAGTTCATCATTCCAACCGCCACCAGTCAGCTTGATGCTAAACAATTTCAATATAAATTTCCGCAAAAGTTTCGACTCAATCCAGCACCGCATCCATCCACTAAATCCATTTATAATTAGTTACTCAAATTTAACGTTTTTTCCACTCGTAAATCATTCGAGCTGAAGATCAAAATTAACAAACAAAAATTACGCCTCGAGCCTTAGAATCATACGCCTCTCATCCCCGACTAGTATACCACTTTCCACGCAACAGTTAGAAAACTAACACCGTAGCAAAGTGAAATTTCTATAAGTATATTCCAAAATTTTTGGTTGGTAATAGCCACAACGAGCACCACCAGAAACCCAACCCAACCCCTAAAACTCGAAGTTTGTTCAGTATCTGCACCTGACTTAAAAGCCAAGCAGATTTATGAAATGAATGGTTTGGCTACCGTTTTTCGTTTGCTACCCTTATTCTCGCCGGCTATGGCCTCGGTCACGTACATTTATTCGGGGGGATTTAAGAGTGTGTTTATTTTCTTGTCGATTTTTTTGCCACATTGCAATTTTATATCAACTATGCGGAACATGTGGATGCACATGTGAAAATAGTATTGTACATAGTCACAAACAAACGGCTCAGATTTCGCATTTAGTTTGGGGGTGATAATGGCAACTTTCTATATTGTTGGTGTGACCATTAATTCCCGGCCACATGCAAGAGTGGCTGTGGGAAGCGAAAAAGCAAAAATTCAAGTTTTTTTCCCACGTTAATTTATTATCGTTTGCCAAGCACTTACACATTAGCTGTGTATAAGCCAGATCGTAATTAATGGGATTTTTTTCAGTTCACTTAATTTATGATTCTGGACACGTTTTGAAATGCTAATGGCAAATGGATTCAGTTCAAGCCAGGGTATTTTTCATGAATTGTTTGATAAAATATGGTAAACGAATTGCAAATACCCTTCTTTATGGGTTGAACGAGAAAAAGTTGAATTTTATTTCGTCGGTATGGAGATTCGGTTGATGTTGCAGGTATTTGTACTTTATTTCTGAGAATATAACACCAAGTTATTTACGAGTATCTAGTAGGGTGATCCAATGTTTTTTGTAACAAAAAATTCTTTAGAATTTTGCATAATAGAATACTCCAAATGTATTTGATTTCGCTTTAGGTACACAATAATAGCATAAAAAGCATTAACTCGGATGTGTATTGAATGATATGCTAACCAGAAACCATGCTAATAATAATGAGTAAACTTCACACACACCTTGACTTATGATAAGGGTTTCATATTTAATTTAATTCAAATTAAGAACTGAATACAGTTCAAAACTGAGCAAGCCTTTATAAATGATAAAATGATAAAAAACATATGACGATAATATGATAACCAGTGTTATAACTAAAAAGAGTTCCAGCTGCAAAAATATAAATTAAGTAGACTTCACGGGCTTCCTTTCTTGAAACGACGCAATGAATCTATAAGATCGTTAAGACAAGTTCGATCGACAATACTAGACTATAGGTGCAGTGGCTGTTGGCATGCTTGCTCAGTTCGGCGTGTGGAGTCATGATTCGTCAATCTTACTATGTGAATTGTATAAAATTTTGGAAAAATCCCCTATCGAGACTATTCGTCCCACTCTGCTGTAATTCATTATCTCGCATGCATGACGAGTTTATGAAAATGACGATAAAAAATTGATGAAACGTATTCTGACTGCCAAACGGTTTATACTATCGAAAATTGCTGCAGTTAATAAATACAAAATTTCAAGGGAGTAAAAGTGTTTTCGGTTCAATATTATAATTCAAAGGCAGTTTGAAATATTTTTGGCCTAGTTCATAATGTTATTCTCAAAGTTCAGAGATTTCGAATCGACGTAATGAATGTGAACTGGAAAGATGTCAATGCGTTTGATTAGCATTGCCTTTTTGGCACCCATATACCGATACCCTCAGCTCTTGTAATGAGTTTCCTATAATACTACTTGTTTAACTCACCTGATTCATCCCGAAATAAGAAAAGTTACGAAACCACACTATAAACGCAAATATCTCTGCGTGGTTCGCAGATACTGGCAGACAATGATGATAAAATTCTGGATGCCACATGCCAACAAACTTTCACAAATATAAATAATAATATTGCAATCGGCAACTTTTAAAAATACATTCAAGTCTACGTTAAGAATAACATTGAACCAAAAAAAAAAATTACGACGAAAATATTATCGATTTTCATGAACCTGAATCATTTTTACTATCAATAAATAAATATAATGTAGCCTTAAACGAGGTTTAAGACTTGTAAACGTGTGGTGAAAAAGACTGAGGTGCTCAAATCCTCACAAAGGTAGAGATTGCACCAGACCTGGAACAATTTTTCAGTGCAGGCGAAACTAATTAGGGCTTGGATGACTTTGAATATGAAATAACAACAACACCTTAAGTGACTGATGCTGACTAGATACCCTACAAATTATTAAAACTACAAGGAAGTATACAAAAGGGAGTTCAGAGAAATTATCAAAATCAAAAGGTCGAAAATCAAATGGGCAAAAATAAATCCCAATTTTTCGATATCAAGAGCGAATCAATCCATGTTTGCGTACATCTACAAATTGTTAAGTTTGTGACTCATTTCGGCTGGTGAAAAAAGGCTTTGACCAATTCTCTTCTAGAAAATTTTTAGCTGTCCTGTTTGGAAGAACCTGAACCGTCGTCTGTGTACCAAACAGGTAAACAGTAGAGATTGAGAATTTGGTTAGTTTACCCCATTTCATAAAAGTCAATAGTGAGGAAATGATAAAAATTTTAGTTGAGTTGAATTTGGGGATTACCTATCGTTTCCCCGAATGCGTTTCCCCGAATCGACATTTACCCGAAAAAAACCCCGAATAATCTTTTCCCCGAATGAAATTTTACCCGAATGCATATCCCCCCAATAGACATTTCCCTGAATGTATGATCCCTCGATCACAGTATGAACCAAAATAATACTGAGAATGATAAAGAAAATACAATACGAGCCAGATCAATTTTTGAAAATAAAGTAATAAATGAAAAATGTAAGCTTAAACAAATTGAAAATACTAATCACAAAGAATATAACACAAAAAATATAAAACACGAAATAAATGAAAGTAAAAAATAGTAAAAATCAACCAGTCATCTTGTCTAATGTTATTGCAAAGTCAGGAAATAGTTTATCACCTAGTTAAAAAAAACATTTAGCCTTGCCGAGTGTCTCTAAAACGACTAAAAAGATTAAATTATTTAGTTGAATAGGAGCTATTTCCGCCGAAGTGTGTAGAAATTTGGAGAAACAGAAAGAAGAAGTGAAGAAACAGAAAAGAAACGATATATTGATCAAAAAATTAAGAGATTAGAAGCTAAAGAAAAGAAAGAAGAAATGCAGAAAATAAAAGCAGAGAAGTTATCAAGCTCCAAACTTATTCAAAAAAGGAAGAAAATTACAACATCCAGTAAAAAAATAAGATGCAATAATTATGAAAAAAATGTATTTAATAAAACATGTGTATGCCAAACGTGCAATAGTAAAGAGGCTGACTATAGGGTAGGATAAGGCTGACTTGTGGAGAAATGAGGCTGACTACTGGTAAAAAGTGCCAAATTTTGTTTAATGTTGATTTTCTATATGATGTTAATATAATTATAAGGTTTTGTTGATTTTGTTAGAAAGTTGAATAAGCAACTTTTCTGTCAATAACATGTAATTTTATTCATAGTGTTGAATATTTAAACTATAATCCAAGAAAGTTTTTATTCTCCCTAAAAGGCTGACTACTGGGTATTTTACCCTATCCCTCGAAAGAAAAATCAAGGCGGCGCCGAAAAAAATGGGTTGATATACAGCAGCGATTGAAAACTGTTTTTAATAATTACGAAAATTACGACACATATTTAGAGTATTTGCAAGCAATTGGTCACATAATAACATTGTAATTGTATGTGTACGTGTAAATCTATTAAGTGTAAAAATAAACTAAACGTGTGTGCATAAAAAAATTAAAGAGAGCTGAGAAATTTTATTCGGGAAATAATTAAAACGGTATTCGGGGATTAATTGATTCGGGGAAATAATATTCGGGGATTAAGTGATTCGGGGAAATAGTATTCGGGGATTAATTGATTCGGGGAAATAGTATTCGGGGATTAATTGATTCGGGGAAATAGTATTCGGGGGTTAATTGATTCGGGGAAATGATGATTCGGGGAAACGCATTCGGAGAAATGAACGGGAACGGAATTTGGGTGGTGAGTTTACAACTAAGGTTCCCTGGATTATGGACACAGTTAGAATTAAGTCAGGGTAAGAAAATTACAAGTAAAAATGAAAGGAAGCCAAGCAATAATCGACACAACTCACTCCAGCCGACCTCAGTTTAAGTCAGCGTCCATAAGCTAGGAAAAGGTTATTTTGGGTTTTGGAACGCGTCTGACTCACGGAATTTTTTGGTATTGAAGTGGCATCGAAGGAAATGCTGAACCGCATTCCCTAGGACCATAGTTCTAGATGCAATAGTTTCCCAGTGACGACGGCTGTATTGTTTGGTTTATCTTTGACTTTAACGAATTCAAAGCCGACAAAATGTCAAACCTCAACAGCTCTATCACCAGCAAAATAACCCTTATTTATTTGTAACCCATCATCGCTGAATAAAATTGGTAAATTAAATACCGCTTACACCTAACACACACAAACTTTCATGTGTGAACTGTTGACTAACAAATGTTGGTGATGATCGGAAAGTGGCATAGCCTAGCGGAACGAAACATGGGAAATTAAGTTCCTGTTTGTGCATTTAGTCACAGATTTTAAGTATCGAAACAAATTTAATTCTCGTTTTGATAGTCGTTCCAAAGACAGTTTCAGCACAGAATCATGCCTCGTTTTTTTTTGCATTTTCACGTCGTTTTTACGGGTGGATACAGGGGGGCAAGTAATGGTTGAAATGATGTGCACGTATCAAATGACTGCAAATAATAACAAATTATAAATACATTCTAGTATGTTTTGAAATGAATTGCATAGTATACGAAAAGTTTTGCGCGCCACAACTAGGCCAATTAATCGCATAGTCCATGGCATAACATTTCGGGGGCCCGCAAATACTTCCACGAGTAACAACTAAATTTTCATGTAAAAAATTATTATTGAAGTGGAGAAATGAGAGCTAGTAGTTCTTCAAGTACTCTCGCAGTTTTGCTTAAATGTTAACGCGTCAGTTTGTCTATCATTGCTTAGAAAACAACCAAAAATTTTTCAAAACAGTCAATTGATAACAATAAAGGAAAAAAGATGTTCCAGTATTTGCAATCAATTTAATATTTTTTTTAAATTTCATTCGTTTTAATGATAATTTTAATCAATTCAATTCAAAAATTCCAAAAATTCAATCGTTTTATGGATAAAGCAACTTTAATTCCAAAACAGTGTTCCTGGTTTTGTACTATCAACACAATTTAATGAATTAAAAGTAGTTACCGCAAAATGGAGTTTGAATTTCATTTCTAGTGGTAGTATTAGTATTTTTGTTAGGACTAGGCTGAAAAAACCTTTGAAAAATATTGCATCATATGCTATGTAATTTAGCTTTAAAATATGTAAATAAAAATGAAACAGCTAGGTTCGTACAAAAAATATCATAGATGGTAATGACAGCGGTGCATTTTTCCAACATAATTTACTTTGTTAACAATATTTATGTTAGTTTCCGCAAGATTTTTAAGCAGTTATGACTCTTGACATTTAGCATAATTCTTTATTTATATGCTGCAGTAATATTCAAAAACCGAATATTCTAAGCCAAAATTTAAAAAACAGATGTAATGGTGAATTTGCTTCTCTGTTTATTTTCGAGGTTCGATAGGTTCCTGAAATCAAGTTTTTTCAAGATGTCTATTGAAATTCAATTATATGTGAAAAAATGCCAGCTATTAAACAGATTTTTTTGTTATTAAAAAATTGTCCAATGTTTTATTGTCAATTCACTTTTATAGCCAAATGTTCTCAAAGGAAAATTGATAGAAAGAACATAAAACCAAATTTTTTCCAAATTTTTGCGATTCATTTATGCATGTAGGAATGGTCTCCACAAAAATGTATTTGTGGCTTTGAAGCCTTCTGTTTTTAAGCGTATGTCTCAAGAGATTTTGGTTAAAACGGTGCTAAATGCCTACATGCGCTCATATAAGAGTATCCACACTCCATTCATCCAGTAACATTTCAAGGCTTTGAATAAGAAGCTTCAGGCGAATACTCGAAACTGCTTCTTTGTCTGTAGCTTGCAAAAACGTTCTCAATATTCTTCAACTTATGTATAACTTTTATACCAGAATTTCTATTTGTTGCCGCTTGGTTATGTTTTAAGTCTTTGCGTTGCATCTACTTAATACTGACCTCATTTTCCCCAACCGTCTTCATATATTTTTTACGCAAGTAAACTTGCAGAATTTTTCCTTCATGCAGCATCCAGTGTCCATTCAACCGTGCCGAGTTAATGATGATACTGCAACAATGGAGACTAGGTATGTTAATTCACAAGCTCGTTGAACCATGCTATTTTGAACTGCTTACTAGCTAGACTTTTCCACCTCGACATAAGTTGGTCCTTGCAGGTGCTCTGCAGTTATTTTTCCACTTTTAAATCTCATGGGTATTACACATCACGGGAAAGGTCAATGAACAGTAAAGAACTGTGCACGACTAAGTGGGCAGCAACATGGGAAACTATATTTCCTTATTTCCCACGAGGACTCTTATTGTAGAAAGAATCATAAAATTCCAGTGAAAACGAATTGCAAATACTGTGCATAATTCACAACAACTAACTATGGACTATTGCTTTAAAGAGGATATAAGTGGAAAAAGTTTTAATAAGAAGGAAAGTCGAAGGCAACAAGACCAGAAAAATGAAGGATGAAAACTATGTCAAGAAAGTTGATTTGAAGTTTTAAGACAAAGAAATTACTGGCTGTGGATGAAATGTAAGTTGGAGATGAATATTCTGAAGAAAATGTATATTTTACCAGTATTGTGTTAAATGGTTGCACCTTAATTTGTGTCTGACTGTTTTCAGCGTTTCCTTAGACTAAAAAACGAAAAATCAACTATTTGTTACTACTGACAATTTTCCTAATTCTTAACGACCCTTTCCATGAAAATTCTAACCGAAAATAATATCTACTGAATTCATTCGCACCAACGGTAAGTCAAGAAAATTTATTGATTTTCTGTCGATTTTGGTTGCAGTCAATCATTCATATCTGCCAAAAATATGTGTGCTTTAGATCTTATGGTAGTTTTTTTGTGTAAATTTAAGATTTGATAGGCAGCGGCCCCATGATCTGAAAATGACGAAATTTGTAACAATGAGAAAGATAAAAGATCGGTACAGTTTTTATCCCATTAGCCGAAGACTTAAAGTGCCGATAACAAGCATAACCTGAAGTGCCGCTAAATAGGAACAATCCAGGAAGTCTTTAGAGTGCCGAGTGGTTATGAAAACAACTCTCTTGGTTTTACGCTGAGAACGTAGCCATGTGATTTTTTCCACGATACTTTCATTCAAAACAAGTGATTTTTGATCTTGCTGGAACTATATTCATCTCTCTTGAAACACAACACTTGGGCCATTCATCGCTCACGCGAAACTCCGTCATAAAACCACTTTCCCCATATTCAAACCAGCGCTCTCAAAAACACAGCTCACGGTCCATCACATATTACACATGCACGCACACTCGGCAATAGCCGGCCGGACATAGTCAAAACCGGATCTTCATACAAAATGCAGTGGTTCATTTTGGTGTTCTTTAGCTCTCTGAACGAGCATACTTTGAGCATGCGTAGGGGTACAGTCTGTCCCTATCGGACGTCGAGCAAAAATGGCTCAAAGCGTATGTCTTACTACTGTTGTCAAACACATAAGACCTAATTATTAATGTAGAATGAAAAAGATCATACACTAATCAATGCAATAACTAATCACTACTCGTAAATTTTCGAGAAGACTCAAGCAATAAATAAAAGATATATCTATTCCAGCGCTAACAGTGCATCTATCGCTGTAACGATTGTGTCAAGTTGCTGAATGCGTGTCGTGGCCAGATATAAAAGTTTCAGTTGTAAACGCTACATAATGATTAGGTTACGATGTCGCGGGGAAAATTTACTATCTATTTTTGATAATTCGAGAAGCGATATATTTATTTTTAAAAGGTTTCTGGCTAGACTTTTAGATATATCAAAATAGTTGTTATGAGGAAAATTTGCAGTAGTAGTTTTTAAGTGCCAATATTAAAAAATCATAACACTTTGGGTGCAATAACTGAAGAAAGTTTTGATATAAAAAAGATTAATTGAATTTGAGTTTGAGTGAGATCAAGATACTCTCAAATTTACAATCCTCCAAAAAATAGAGAAGTGGCTGAAAAGTATAAAAGTATAAACAAAGGTGAAATCTGTCGGTTTGCCATTGAAAGTTCCGAATATGTTTCCAAATTATCTTCTTTCGCATCCTGTTTGTTTTATACTTGAATCCCTTTTAAATGAAAACAATCTTGAATCCCACTATAAAATTTTGCGATAGCTGTTCATGAAAAGCTTGAGTTATGGCTTATGCATACTCAGTTCTATGTCTCAAAGACTTGATTTTCTAGGAAGCTATGTAATCGCTGCTCGTCCGTTCAGTTTTTTCGATTGCATTTCAATTTTTCTATATGTTCCATTTCACAGTCTTTCATCCTTTGCGTCGAACATTTCAACAAATTATATCCAACTATATTATAAAGTGGTTTCAGGGCATATTTATCTAAAAAGGGTAATTTTGCTGCGTTTGGCAAAGTAGATAATTTATTCTGGAAACCGCAAAATCGAGAGCTTCATGTGAATGGTTTTAAATGACCCAACAGGGAACAAAATGAATTATTTTGGTAAACAAATATTGGCAAATCTAAGAAAAAGATTGCATCACGACGTGAGTGAAACTGTGAGTGTATGCTGAAACGGTGAGGAAGGCAGATGTATTCTACTAAAAAATGAATTGATGATCTGAAAACCTAAAACATATATACAGTGGCTCAAAAATAAATTCAGGCATTTGCGTCACCAGTTTTCTTGGTTTAAACGTATTATTTATAAAGACATTAGTTCAACATTTCAAAGATGTATTATACCCAATCAAAGCACCAACAAACAAAAAATTAAAAAGTCATATGAGCATAGAAATTCAGCGTGACAAACAACATGGACAATTAAAATACTTTGTAAAATTTATATAAAAAAATGTAGGAAGTCTTACTATGCGTCAATTCGATACCACGAAGGACGAAGCTGAAGGCAGTCAAACCTTCCTCGGGGTGCACTGAGAAACCCTTGATAGTAGTGGTTCTAGTTAGACCCAAATTCCGCTGAAGCTCTTGTAAGCCCATTTTAAAGTGGTGATATTCCTGAGCAAGAAGTGTTTACTAGAGCCTTCAGAGTTCAGCATGAAATCGCGTAAAATTAATGCAAGAACTATAAAATATTTGCATGTCTTTAAAACCAACATAAAACTGGGTGAATTACCAAAATTAACTAAAGCCATATACCAAAATTAACTAAAGCCGTATACCATTAAGAAAGTTCTAACAAAAGCTATAAAATAATTTTCGTCATTATTTCCAGAAAGCCAGAAAATTCCAATACTTAGTTCTTGCATTCTGGTGGCGAATTATATGCTGTGACCCAAAATTCGCAAAGTTGCTAAATAACCTTCGCTTATACACTTCAACCTTCACCAAGAGTACGCTGCTACTCTCTTCTATGGAGAATCCTTGGTTTAAAGTTTTTTGGAAAGGCTACCACGTAAAGGCTCAAGAAACTTCTGAACTAAATATGATATGTCGTTGAAAGGAACTAAATTTGTGGACACTTTTCGTTTATGTCAAAAAAAAACGAGGTCGAATGGCTTCCCCAAAACTGCTGCTTACTGGAAGACATTCTTACCTTGAAATGTTTGTAGCGAATGCCAGTATATATACAAGTCTTACAACGTTTTAATCTTTACTGCTTCGTTTCATTGACCCAGCATGAAAGATGAAATATGTTGATATTCTAGGCTATTCAAAAAGTAGGTTTTCTAATATTGAAAACACAGTTATTGGCAAAATTCGATTTTATTTTTTATCACAATCTACTTTTTGCTCGATGCAACGAGTGAAACGCTTCTTCAATATTTTTACACCTTCCAAATAGAACGATTTATCGAACAGTCTAAAATAGTTGCCAATTTCATATTCCACTTCTTCATTTGAAGCCGACAGCCACCTCGTGAGGTTTGCAAATCTGTCGAATACGGTTGGATGATTGGTTAGCTGTAGTGGCAGCCCCTTTTATCCAACGGTGACTCACTTAGGCCACAATAGGCCCATTGTGGTACCACAGAAGATAAGGGCGGCACTAGAACCTGCGGGATTACGAGAACCATCCAGATTCTCGTATGAAGCCGGCTATGCAGCCAATCTGTAAATCAGCTACCTCGGGAGGGTGTCCAGGAAATGTGAGCCTAAGGTATGCATGCGTTTCCTGGATAGTGCTGGGCAGTTGCACAGAAATTGTTGGATTGTTTCTTCCTCGGCTTCTGATCTGCAACTTCGGCAGCAATCGTTGAAAGAACACACAATCTTTCTGCATGTCTTCCAATAAGTCAGTACGGATACGATGGAACTTGGGGTTTCACTGCTTGTGTTGAAGAGCCGCTTGGTGCGTTCGGAGCACAGTACGTGCCAAGTTTGCCTGGTTTTGTTACAGCTTTCTTCAAGCAGCCAGGCCCTATTCGCAGCCTGCACGTAGTGCTGCTTAAATCCTAGCTTTATAAAGGCTAGACGATGGCCGACTTGGAGGGTAAGTGTATACTTCTGAAGCTCAGTGCCAGCTCTCGCTAAGGCATCTGCTTCGTAGTTTCCAGGTATATCATTATGCCCTGATACCCAGCGAATAATCACTTCACAGTGAAGTGACATCACTTTCAGTTGTGAGCGGCATTCCATTGCAATTTAAGATGAGGTATGCACACTGGACAGTGGCTGAGAATGAATTTCAAAGCCTAATTGATCTTTTTTTGTCTGTTTAATGAGCAATATGGTGCATTGTCATCATGGAAAAAGATTGTTTCGTTCTTAAAATGTGGCGTTTTCTTTTTTATTTCGTCATTAAATGGATCCAATAACGGTGAGTATTATGCCTAAGTTCATCTCTGGGCAAATAATCAATAAAAATTATACCATATGCATCCCAAAAAACACTTGCCATAACCTTCTCAGCGGATGTTTCGGTTCTTGGACGCTTAGATACATTTCCACTCGGTCAAACTCACTCTTTCGATTCTTCATGTGTGTTGGTGAATCCACGTTTTATCCATGGTAACATATCGACGTAGAAATTTGGATGAATTATTATGAACCAGTTCCAAATTTGGTCGATTATGAGCGAACCTGGCACCCATCTTGCACAAAACTTCATTGTCTTCAATTTATCGTGCAGTATATTCAAAGCCGATCCTTTGGAAATACTTACAGCCTCAGTTCACTCAGGCACTTTCAATTTTGGGTTGTCAAATATCATATCGTGGATTTGTAATCATATCTGGTGTTGATACCGAAATTGGGCGGCCTGGACGGTGTTAATCACTTGTGCTCGTACGACTACTTTTGAACTCAGCCATTCAGGTTTTAACCATTTTATCTAACGGAACAGACTCTCCATAATGTTAATGGAGCTTTTTTTATATTCTTCAAGAAATAATGTTTAATCAAAACACGAAATTCACGTCTTCCTTTGTGAGAAAAATAATCAAAGGTGTTCACTTTCTACGGCTGCCAGACAAAGACTGATGCGAAATTTGACATGTGATCGTCTGAAGGTTGGTTTCATCTGGCAAGAAAGACATTTCTTTGTGTGTGGTGCCGTCTAATGTTTGGTACGTTACTTTTTGAACAGCCCAGTATATTTGGGTGAACGAGATTTTAAGTAAGACAGAGAATTCAAAAAAAATACCTTAAAAATATATTTCAACTCCTCAACGTCTTATGTAGGGTGTGGCAAAGTATTTGAAAATATTTCTCCCTGGTGAATGCTCGTGCTGCTTTCTTTGTGTGAGATAAAATATTGAAAGAATTTTTTTTGAACGTAATAAAAACATAATGGACTATCTGCCATGATTGTTTCGCGTTTTCAACAACGTGGTTTTTCTTTAAAGATAAAGAGATGTAACCCTTTTCAAAACGATTTAAAATCTTTTGTTTTGTGTCGAAAACATATATTTTCAATTTAAATACGCATTTCAACTTCGTCTTTATTATATTCATTTGAGAAAACATTTGTATTTCAAAAGATGTCTATCATTTGAGTGAAATGAAAACAATCCAATTTACTTTTCAGCAAAAAAAAACTTTTCCAAAACAATATCTAGAGCATGAAATTTGCCAAAATGAATTAATTAAACCCATTAAACAGTCATTATCCAACCCGATTTGAAAGGCTTTTCCAGAAATTGTAACTGTGCCCGATAGAAAGTCCTTTCAACTTCAGATACACACTTGAAAGTTTATTTAACCGTATGAAATATATATTTTCGTTTGTAATTTGTTGCCATTAAAACCTTTTTTCTTCATGAATCCTCCTCTCATTTCATAAAGATCCTGTAGGTTTCGTACCTCCTCGTTCATCTATCCTTGACAGTTTTTGTTCTTTTAAGTTGATTGTTTACAGATTACGATTAAGTTACCATAAATTTGCGGATGTATCTTAGAAATTTCTTTAGAAACGTCATAGCATCAAATATAAATAAATAAGTTTCTCAGTAAATTAATTGAAACCTTTTCAAGCCGCAAGCGTTTCACGTTATAAACGGTATCCTTGATTATCAAGTTGATTGAAACGGTTGAGTGACTCTTTCCCCGGAATGTGATGCAGGAATCATGTTTAACAAACGAGAATTTAAGCACAAGATTAAACTCGTAAGGGGTTGAAGTTCTGTTTATTTGGAAGTCCTTAAGGGTTCTTTTGTTGTACATATTGCTTAAGGTATGCTTGCCATGACAGGATGGAATAAGTTATTTCAGTTTATGCCTGAAAAGATTCCAGTGAAGTTATAAAAAACAATAACGAAATTAAATTAATTATTTAATATAATGAACATCAAAGTTCTTATTTATAAACATAATCCTAAAACTGGTTACTAATTTTCAGTGTGCAAATTAGCTTAATTTATGTTCTTTCGTAAATACAGCTTCTGTCCTTTTCGTAACCTTTGAAAAATAAAAAAAACACATTTTGCTTTGAATCAAAACAAATGATGTTGATGCCGAAATTAAATTGCATTTATTTTTTCTTTCTAAAATACATAACATAAATTTTAAGTGAGTGAGTTAAGGGGGGAAACAAGTTTAGGAGACTAAAATTTTGGTGTTTGTCGTGAATTTTTTTAACAAGGGAGGAATAATCAAAATTTGTTTAAACTTGGAGGATATTTTTTTCCTGTTTTAAAATACACTGTTTAATTTTTTCAAGTTATTTCTTCCGGAAATAGTGTGGTTAGAAGCTGCTGTCCATGGACAATCACCATCCGAGTTTCTTGCTGGTGGGCATTCCTAAAGTCACAATTGTTATATGTAATCATTACAAATTCTTCGTTAACAACATTTTTTCTAAGAATTTGAACTTAATTGTGATCAAAAAAGTTGAAAATTGCATGTTTTTGAGGTCTTTGAACACAATGTCATGTTTATTTACCATGTTTTGTAACCTTTTTTGCATTAAATAGAATATTTCTCATAAGTTAAATTTATATGAATATTAATTGAATAAAAAATATTCACAAAAATTTTCAGAACGATTGGTCAATAACTTTTCGAGCTATAACGCCCACCAGTTGAAAAAAGTCGTTTCGAAAAAAACGCTTTTGAGCTTTTGAAAATAAATGTCGCGAAAGCGAGAAATCCAAGACTGTTATTAACCAATTAATGCCCAATCCCTTCCTGCCAAAGATATTATAAAACTCATTGTGGTCAGAGACGTTTTTGGGGTTGCTGATTAGAAGTCTGAACTCAAAATTCAGAAGTTCATCGCATCGAGACTAATCGGAATTTTGCTTTGAAATTTTGGCTACATATTCTTGAATAATTTTACTAACAATTTATGAAATAAATAAAACTCGATTGTTCGGCCCGTCTAAACTGGTTTCCTCCCTTAATAATCTATTTTTGCTGGAAAATGCTCGTCCATAAGCTAGTACGTCAATATTCTATTGTAGCAATAAATTATCCTGATTTGATTTCATATCTACACTCGAAAAGTTGATTCAATGTTAAATACCTAATGCTGATCGCTAGACCAAGCAAGTTTCTTTCAATTACCACCAGTTTGAGAAGAATCCGCGAAACAGAAGCTAAGAAATTCACCGCAACACATCTATAAAATGCATCTGAGCACGCCAGAAGACTGTTTGATGTTAAAATAGCAACAAAAATCTTTCCATCCTGAAGTACAACAGTAATAACTTCCTGTTTTTGTTATTCCACCCGAGTGGACCATTTCCTGGGAACCTCCATCGTTAGTTTCAACCATTCCAGGATATCAATTTCAATGGCATACTGCACTAATTTATCGTTACAGCTGCCGGATTAAGAAAAGGACTCAGTCAGTTGAGCTCCATATGTTGGATTCGTTCGTTACAGCCCAAAAAAACTTCAACCGTAAAGTATTATTCTGATCCAGGTTCAGGTCGTATTCCATTATTTCGTTGCAATTGTAAAAACTCTATCAGCTCAAATAGCGTGGCACCTGATAAAGTCGATTTAATTCAGGATATTGCAATTTATTCAGTGGCAGTGCATGCCATTTTGCTGGTACTAGAGTGCAGCTTTTCTCATTGATGGTATCGTATTATACCTTGGATGCACTTTGTGATCACATTAAGGAGCATTCCAATTGTGAAAGTAGCAAAAGTAATTGAAATTGAGAGCATTGATCGGAAGAGGGAGCAATCATTTGCATATGCATGTGTGAAAAGTAGATAGTGTGGAAAGTAAACGAAATCCCTTGATTCAAAGATATCGAGATGCAATTTAAAGAATAGAGAAAAGAAATTTTAAACGAGCACAATTGTCGTAGACCCTAAAGGTTTTCTGAATCAATTTTTCATCAAATAAAAAAAAACATCAAACCGTACAACTGCATGTTAATACTACAAGGATCAAAAAAAATCTGACCAACAGGGTGGCTTTAAAAAATAGAAGCAATGTAGATTATCGGCTTTCCATTAGATCTCTAGACATATCTTTTTCGAGTTAGTATAAATATATGCTCAAGAACCAAGCTGGTTTTATTTACTTTATCTGCATTGACTTCTCCTCATGACATAATCTGCCTCTCTGAAAGCTGGTTGGATTCTAAAATGAATTCCAAGGAAATACTTCCATTATACAGTATTTCTAGATGTGATCCTAATATTGTTCTTACCCACAAACGAGATGGGGATGATTCTTTGATTACCATCCTAAAACGCTTTTCTAGCTTTTTGATAGATTCTTGTGATAACCAAATTGATAATTGTAATGATTTTCGTATTGCCCGTGGCTTCTCATTCTTCCTAATTATTTCATAAAATGACCATTGATTCCATCTTTTGCAGTTCTCCACTTGCCATTTATGAAGCCTTTTCATTTGAACTGTCTACTTCGGTTAATGTTAATTATCCTCTTCTAGTTTTAACTTCCCAGTATATGGGAAATTCGAAATTGAAATTTTCAACATATCTTTACGTTTTGAGGTGTTTAGAGTATATTTTAAGTGTTTTTAGGAAGAAGTATCTATGTGTGTGTGTGTATGTACGTACGTACGTACGTGCGTTCGCGGATAGTTTTTCTACGGGCATAACTCACGTAAACAAAGCCGTATCGACTTTGTTAAGGTGTCAATCGAAGCGTCTTTGCAATCTTTAGAGTTGATTAGTTTTTGGGAAACTTTGGTTTGGGGGGTTTGCTGTTTTGACCCCTTGAAAGTCATTGCTTTCATGCGCTATATCTCACGAACCAAACATGCGATTTTCATCAATATTGCGTCAATCGACGGGTATTAACATTTGTGTCATTCCATCAAACTTTTAAATAAAATATTTGGAGCCGTTTTTTATTTATCAAAAAAAAGTGCAAAAAATTAGGATTTTTTTCATAAACAATTTTTTTTTGTTTGATTTGCAAAGCGTAGTGATGAATGTTTATAAAATTTATATACTCTAAAATGTGCTTGAAAAAAATACAGCAAAATTTATTCTAATGATTATGAAAAAATTAAATTAAAAATAAAAATCATTAAGGCATCATGACCATCAAGGTCATTCGTGTTATTCTCTATATCTCGCGAACTTTATATAATATTTGCATAAGTGAGATGTCAATTGTCGCATCTTAACATTTTCATGATGTTTTCATGTTTTAAAAAATCGTTGGAGCCGTTTTTTAATATTAAAAAAAATTGCAAAAACTTAAGGTTTCTTCGTAAAAAAATTAATTTTAAATCGGATTTGCACAACACAGTAATACATGTTCATAGAATTTATAATTTCGTATCAGTTTTTGAAGAGAAACCAGCAAACTTTTTTCCATGATTACATCCTTGAGGTCCACACGGTCAACTTCCCAGTAATATCTACATAAACATCAACAACATTACAACAATGAGAGGTAATAGTAACAGGAATGAGTTAATATGAATCATATCGATTACGGGAGGGTCCATTGATTATGTAAGGTTTCTGGTCGATGAGGACAGATTGAATATTCACGCGGATCAATCGGTGGAGGCCTTTTTGGTGTTGAAAAATTTTGTTGATTTTCAAAATTTAAGCAAATTCTTTTAATTAAAAGACTATAAAATCTATTGAAAATCTGCTCAAATTATGCAAATATCTTAAAACTTTAATTGAATTTACAACAATTTTTTTAGAATAAAAGATATAAAGTAAGAGCACTCGTATGAACCCTCTTTACATGGTAACTTTGAATGATTTTTTATTTTCAATTTAGTTTTTTCATAATCATGGAATAAAATTTTGCCAGTTTCTATCCAATAACTGATAAGAATGTATAAATTTTATAAACTGGTATCACTGTGCGGTGCAAATCAAGTTAAAAAATATTTTCTATGAAAAAAAAAACATAATTTTTCGCATTTTCTTCTATTAAATTAAAAAAACAGCTAAAACGAATTTTGATAATGTTAAAAACTTCACAAATATGTTAATACACGTCAACTGACACCTTAATAATGCAAATATTATATCTGGTTCGTGAGATATAGTGAATGATAAAAATGACCTTGAAAATCATGATGACTTTTAATGATTTTTTATTTTTAATTTATTTTTTTACGTACTCATGAGAAAAAGTTTTGATGACGTTTTTGCGAACATTGTTTGGAGTATATAAATTTTATAAACATTGATTACTAAAACTTGATAATCAGGTTAAAAATTTATTGTTTTTGAAAACCACTCCAGGAATTTTTTTAAAAATTTGACAGAATAATACAAACGTGAATACGCGTCGATTGACACATTGTTCAAATAAATCGTATGTTTCGTTCGCGAGATATAGCGCCTGACAGAAATGACCTTCAAACGGGCAAAACAGCAAACCCTCCCCGACCGAAGTGTCCCAAAAACTAATCAGCTCTTGAGACTGCAAAGACGCTTCGATTGACACCTCAACCAAGTCGATCGTACTTTGTTTACGTGAGTTATGCTCGTAGAAAAAACTGTCCACGAACGTACGTACTTACGTACGTACACACACACACACACACACACACACATACATCTCCCTTTCTAAAAACACTTTATATATACTCTATAGACCTCAAAACGTAAAGAAAAGTTGAAAATTTCAATTTCGATTTTCGAGGCGATTACAAGAACTTCCCATATACTGGGAAGTTAAAAATTCAAAGTCACAATGTAAAAAGTGTTTATACAAATGATATTAGCTGATTATTCTTATTCTTAAGAATCAATCAATAATTATTAATATTTGTATAATTTGAGCAGATTTTTAATAGTTTTTACTGTACCGTGTTTTAATATTCCTTACCTAACTTTTCAATCGAAAAATTACAGCCAGTTTTTTGATATGTTTGAAAAATCGGTTAGTAGGGATGAAAGTTAGCTACTCTGGTCGTTTGCTTGGTCATTTTGGTCTTAAACTTCCGTTAGTTCTTCAATAACTAGTCAAAATGAGCAGTACACACACACCTCATCCAAATTATTTGCTATATTCGTTTAGTTTTTCTCGTTTCCTCGATCTTAACATCCTAACAATGCACGCACAAATCATCTCGTCCGCACTTTTAACCTCTCTGTTAATTGCCTCAAATTTTAACTGTATTTGGAAGATGATGGTGGTCCTGTTGATCTGCCTAATTATTTCATTGAAATGACCACTGGTTCCTTTTGTCATCTCTTTTCCAACATTCTCAATAATCTGAAGCATGGAAAGATACACTCGTTTTTCCTATTTTAAAAAAGAAACCTCTTCTCATGTATCTAATTATCGACCAATATCAATGATTTCTGCCTCATCTAAAGAGAAAAGAAATAATTGTCTATAACTATTTGTTCACATCTTTCATCATCATTTTATTTGATGCCTGTTAACAAGAGTTTTATGAAAAAGTTCCACTGCCGCCAATTTAGTTAACTTTACCAACTTTGCTGGCACTGCTGCTAACAATAAATACATTGTTCATAACGTGTACTACAATTTTCTTAAAGCATTTGAAACAGTTGACTTTAACCACCTTCTCTCTGAAATGAGCTTCCTTGATCTTTTTGATATCTTTATTGTCTGGTTCAGCACGTATCTCAAAAATCGCTAATGTTGTTTTTGTAAATGGTTTCCGTTTTCTTCTTTGTCTGGTGACCCATAAGGCTCAATTATGGACACCTTGCCGTTTTACTTCTTAGATTAACTCCCGTTTTTTTGTTAATGTTGCAAAGTATTCACAAGAGTCTCACTACTAAACGGTTTGCACTTTCTGCAAAACGATCTTAATCCATTCTATGCGTGGTGCTCAGAAAATGGTCCCAAGATTATAGTGAACAATAGTGTTTCCACGGTTTCCTCCTCAAAGAATTCTCTTACCAACTTTGACTACACTCTTTACAACGAATCCCTAAAACGTGTTTCCGTTTTAAAGGCTGTGGTGTCTTCTCTTTGACACAAGTCTTCGCATAGTTCATAACTTTGCTGATATAATTTATTGTGCCTTTCGCCTCAAATAATTCGTCTTTCGTGTAACTTGCGACATTTTGATTCCCTTCTCTTTTGACAAAATATATTGATCTCTTGCCCGAAGTACTCTAAAGCATACTTCGGAAAGTAGAGGATGAATTCGGCTATCAAGTCTTTCAAATCTTAAAAAAATCTGCAAGCAAAGGAATATACCCTGTGCCCTTTTCCGGAGGGGGTCATCGATCTTTATGAAGGATCTACTAGCCATTTTCTTGCGAGTTTCATATGAGCATATACTCTCAAGTTGGAAATGGGCGTCAAGGACAGCTACATACCCAAGGGTAAACGGCGAAATACTGACCTCTAATGCTGTCCTCCAATTAGTCTTTCATCATTTCTATCGAAAACAATGGAAAATGTTTAGATCTTTGCAACGATGGAGTTCTTAATCTGGCTAATTGGTGCGGAGAAAAAGAGGAGCTGTGAGTCTTCAACAACAAAAACAAAATAGACCTGCTATATCCTGGGAACTGTGATCTCACAAAACTTTTGTGTATCACAGGTCTTTGTATTCGTCATTATAGTATCTTTGTTTTCATTTTACAGCGAAAAATATTGAAAGCGTGCTTTGAAAATTATTTACATCGAAACGTTAGCCGTACTGTTTATCGCAATTTATTCATTATTAATTTATTTATTGCATCAGAAGTCGCTTATTGGATTTCGAAGGGTAGCAAATCTCGCGAAATTTTCACGTTTGAATGCCAAATCTTCTAACTTGAATTAAAAAATCTTCTAAGCAACTATGACCAAGAGACTCTACTCACAACTTTCATAAAGCTCACCTTGAAACATCCTTAGTTTTAAATGTTTTCTGTGCAGATTAGTAGAAAAAAGTGGACCAGCAAAAAGTCATCAGAAAGAATTATTAAGGCCAGGATAATAAGAAACTGATTTTGTTTTTAACATGAGATACTACGAGGAGACCATTCTGTAATCAATTTCTATTGAAAAAATAATAATTACACCGTTTCGAAGAACAGTTCTTGTCTGGAATACCGGGGAAGTCTTAAACTAGGTATGGAAAGCTATCGTCGTGTAAAATATAGCATTGTTTAGAAATTGCAGCTCCCTTTAATCAAATTATTTACACTATGTGAACTTCGAAATTTTTTTTTCTCCACATCTGCCTTGACAATTTCCAATGAAATAAGTTAAGCCCAATTTCAAGTTATTCTTAAAACTTTATTCTATTCAAAAACGAAAAAAACTCGAACAAATCGAAATCTCACTTTTCCACTTACATTAAACCGTAACGTGTCCTTAAATGCACTTTTAAATTGAGAAATCCCACCAAGAAGATAAATCGAAATCATTTGCAAAATGCAATGAGTGTGACTCGGAAAATCCATTAGATCCATTTCGAACGTTACGGTAGGCAGGCAAGTGAACGGTCGACCAATGCACAAGATTGCAGGACGTCAGGACGATCTTACCGACGGCAAACAAATTAAATGGATCCAATATATCTAGCATGTCACTTGGACCGCTTGGAAGGTAAGAAAAACACATGGCAAGGTATGACTGTAATCCTTTCTCGTCACTTCCATTGCCAACCAACTCCGTACGAACAACATATCGGACATGTCTCCCAGCGGACCGAATATGGATGCCTTCCTGATGGGTACTATCCAGTATGCAAGAAGCACGCCCCACTCTTCTAGTGCATGTATGTATAATGGGGCCGTCTAGTCTACGACGCCAGGTCGTTCAAAGGACTCGTCGCCCAAGATTGAATGCTGCCAGATGACAGTGGCTCCGGAATGTATAATTTAAGGATAAATATGTACGAGATGTGCTCGGCATAAGAACGAGGGTGGCTGACGAAAATTACTTCACTGTAAACGTGAACAAATAAAGAGTTCACTTGTATCCTTCGTACCGAATCTGTCGTGGCGTTTTGTAGAAGATTGAGCAATTGCTCTTGGGTTGAAGTCATGCTGGAAACTGAAAATCGTTAAGTCGTCTTAAAAGGATGACTAAAGTCGCAAAATTTTGATAGCTTGCTCTTTGATATCCTGTTCGGTGGTCGGAGCAAGTCTTGTTTTCTTTGAAACATTGTTTCATCTGCGTTTGAATATGTGTTTGAGCAAGCAAAATATTGTCTGTGTGTAATGAGATGAATTCCGCATGAGAAAATTTCAGTGAACATAAAAGCAATTCGGTTGGTTTGCGGCATGATTTCTGATTATTCACTGTTTAGCTCAGCAAAATGAAAATTCGTTGGTTACGCTTGAACAATTCGATGGTTGTAATCCTTTTAGTTGATTGGGAAAGTATTGGTTTTGGCAATTTACGAGATAAATATTTTATTCCCTACAAATTGAATGAATTTCAATTTCTTTATCCAAATAACGATACATTCATTTAAGACTTCAAAGAAAGTTGAAATTTTATCGGGTGTTATTGGAAGTATTCAATGTTATGATTTCTTAAATTGAATCAGTACTTTTGCAATTTGAATTGGAACTTATTTAATACCAAAAATATTAGAATAGCTACAATTTGGTTCGGAAAAGTGTCAATTGGATTCAAAACAATAAATTTGGTTCAATAAACGCTTAAGTTGAAAAGAAACTGCTGTTAATTGTTTGAAAATTTTAATATATACCCATCTTTCATCAAATTTTTTTTAAAATTTAATAAGAAAATGCACCCTTTAAAGCCCGTTCCGCGTACGTACTGGCAAGAATTCTCTACTTTTTGCTTTGAAGTATTAACTCAAGCATTTGCTGCAAATTTTATGTAATTTTTTTCGAACAAACCATAGCTGAGTTGCAACTCGCAAGTTCCTTTTTCTAGTGCTCGCTATAAGTGGGTACGCTTTCAGACTGAGAGAACAAGAAAAACAATTGTCCTTACTTATCGATCCATGAGATACTCTACTACGAGTACGTATGATTTTGATATTGATTGATTCTCGGTGTTTTACGTAGAGCATTTGCATACCTACTTTTTCATATTATTCCACCCCAACATATTGAAAAAAGATGACATTATCATTGGTTTCTAAACGATTCAAAATTGACGATCAGAGCACGATTGAAAGAGTGCTTGGCCGGGCATATTATGCGGTATCGCACTTAGCAGGCCATAGAAGAGTTGAACCGGGACACTACTAAGAATTGCAAGAATGCAACTTATTTGTTCCGAGGGTTGGTGCGCATTTACTAATTGGTGTGAAATTCTCTGAAATGGTGTAATGAGTTCGACTGATTCCGGTAGAGTATTTAAGGAAACAATTTTTAATCATAGTAATGTGAAGTAAATAAAGTGGCTCACCTGAACCACGTCAGATCTCTGATGGCATTCTATCATGAAGCTAGCTATGAAGCTAATATTTAAACTAGCTACTTCTATGAAGCTATCCAAGAACGATGAGCCCAGAGTATTCAACCTTATGTTGAGAAGCGTCGGATATTAGCACAGAAAGTTTTGAAACGTTTTCTCCTTCGTTTCTGCGTATTTGGCTATTAGACAATACCCCCGTCTAGACAGATATGATGAAACTTAATGTTTCACGACTCTTATTGAGGACCTACTTGTTGCGTTTGAAGCTCAGTTTGCCTGGTTGTTCGTCACGTAGTCAGGCTTTGTTTGCACCTTGTATGTAATTTTTTTTTTGAATCCTAGCATCATTATTTCTTGAGATGGCCGACTTGAGGTGCGCATAATCCTGGAGCTAAGTTCCAGGTTTTGCTTTGGCATCAACTTCACAATTCTCAGGTACGTCACTATGAAGCAACACATCGTTCATTTGTATACGACATTCGATTACAATTTTGAATGAGGTATACATATTGGATATTGATTTGATAGCAGCTTGGCTATCAGAGAAATTTTTTGACTTTCTTGAGAAAATATCCTTGTTTTTATCCACTTCATTGCCTTGTATATAGCAATCGCTTCTGTCTGAAAGACTTTGCAGTGATCCAAGAGCTAAAAGGATAGTCCGAGGCCTTGCTTTTCGAAGCAAATACAACAGCCAACAGCCCTTTTTTTTGATTCATCCGTGTAGATGTCGATCAATACCTATGCATCACATCTTTCGTTAGCCGAATCGTTACTGCTCGGGCTGCAAGGTCTTCTTACGTTGACGTTGGTCCATCCCTTCGTAGTATGGTTAAGCAAACCATGTTTTTCTCTTGTCACAGTTGTAAAGTTTTCAGTCAAGCTACAGACTTGCTGTCTCGTAAGGAGGTCACATGGGAGCCCATGTAAAACAGTTTCCGACGATTATATTAGATGCAATTCTTTTCACCTTATTCAGCAGATTCTGATATTTTCACAATAGCTGGCCACCTAATAGTTGAGCCATACAGAAGGCTTGGTTCTATTATCGCCCGTGAAATTATTTTGTATTCCCATTCTTATCTCTTTTAATAGCTCTTTTCGAGCGGCAGATTTTATCTCTATCCTCTTCTTTTGCTTTTTACGCAAGTTTGGAGTCCAAAATATGACTTGGGTTTTTGATTTGAGGAGCTGAGTTGGGTATTACATTAATACGCTTAGGCGTGATAAATTTTGGAATTTCGTATCCTTGTTAAAATGAGAAGTTACGTTTTCTGCGCATTTATCTTTAAACCATAGTCTTTGTTTCATTTAGAAACGACACCTAGGCCGAACTTTAGTCTTCCGACAACGTGTTGATAAATTTTTAACTTCCCAGTATATGGGAAGTTCTTGTAATCGCCTCGAAAATCGAAAATGAAATTTTCAACATTTCTTTACGTTTTGAGGTCTATAGAGTATATATAAAGTGTTTTTTAGAAAGGGAGATGTATGTGTGTGTGTATGTACGTACGTACGTATGTACGTACACTTTTTTCTACGAGCATAACTCACGTGAAAGAAGTCGTATCGACTTCGTTAAGGTGTCAATCGAAGCGTCTTTGCAATCTTAAGAGCTGATTAGTTTTTGGCAATCTTCCGTCGGGGAGTTTGTTGTTTTGCCCCTTTGAAGGTCATATCTGTCATGCGTTATATCTCGCGAACCAACTATAAGATTTGCATGATTAAGGTGTCAATCAACGCGTATTAGCATTTGTTTGAATCTATCAAATTTTTAAAAAAATCGTAGGAGCCGTTTTTTAATTTAACAAAAAAAAAGTGCAAAAAATTAGGTTTTTTTTAATAAATAATAAATTTTTAACCTGATTTACGGAAGACAGTATTCATACATTATAAAATTTATATACTTCAAGCAGTGCTTGTGAAAACAACATCAAAACTTTTACTCGTGATTACGTAAAAAATTAAATAAACAAGCCGTGAGGTGCGACCCATGAGGTCCACACAGTCAACTTCCCAGTAATATCTAAAAAGATATTAAAAATATTAAACACAATAATAATTATGGAAATAATACTACTTCAAATAATAAAAATGTACTTCTCGTAAAAGTTATTGGAATGACTTAATATTAATCGTAACATCTACGCGAGTGTCAATTGATTACGGAAGGATTTTGGTGCATTGGTTTGATTGATTATTCACGCGGATCAATCGGAGGGGGGACAGGTTACAAAGCAGTTTTTTCATTATATTCAAAACATGGTGCTGTGAAGACTATTGAAAATCTGCTGAAATTTTGCATATATTAATAAACTTTGATTGACTTTATACCAATGTCTTTAGAAGAAGAGATTTAAGGTGTTATGATTCGAATGAACCCTTTTTACATGGTGACTTTGAATGATTTTTTATTTTTAATTCAATTTTTTTTTGTAATCATGAGAAAACTTTTTGCTGGTTTCTCTACAAAAATTGATAGAATTTTATAAATTTTACAAATATTTATTATTACGATGTGAAAATCAGGTTAAAAATGAATTTTTTTATGAAAAAAAACTACTTTTCCAATTTTTTTAATAAATTAAAAACACCACTTTAACGATTTTTTAAATATATTAAAACATCATAAAAATGATAATACGCGTCGATTGACACCCTAATGATGGAAAGATTATATTTAGTTCTCGAGATATAATGAATGTCGTAGATGACCTTGAACGTTTAATGATTTTTTATTTTTTATTTAATTTTTTTGGAATCATGAAAAAAACTTTTGCTGGTTTTTTCACAAAAATTATTTTGAGTATGTAAATTATATAAACATTGATTACTTAGGTTTGAAAATCAGGTTAAAAATTTTTTGGTTTTGAAAAAAAACTTAATTTTTTGCATTTATTTTTTTAAATTACAAAACGGCTCCAAGAATTTTTTTAAAAATTTGATAGAATCACTTAAATGTTAATTCGCGTCGATTGCCACCTTGTTCAAAAAAAAATGGTACGTTTGGTTCGCGAGATATAACGCATGACAGAAATGACCTTCAAACGGGCAAAACAACAAACATCCCCGACCGAAGTTTTCCAAAAACTAATCAGTCCTTAAGATTGCAAAGACGCTTCGATTGACACCTCAACGAAGTTAATAAGACTATGTTTACGTGAGTTATGCTCGTAGAAAAAAGTGTACGTACATACGTACGTACGTACATACACACACACATACATCTCCCTTTCTAAAAAAAAACTTTATATATATTCTATAGACCTTAAAACGTAAAGAAATGTTGAAAATTTCAATTTCGATTTTCGAGGCGATTGCAAGAACTTCCCATATACTGGGAAGTTAAAAATAAAAAATCATTAACAAGCATCATGATCTTCAAGGTCATGTCTTCCATTCACTATATCTCACGAACCAGATATAATATTTGCGTCATTAAGGTGTCAATCGACATGTTTTAAAATCTCTCTGATTATTTTAACATTATAAAGATCCGTTTCAGCGGTTTTTTTAATTTAATAGAAAAAATGAGAAAACTTGGGATTTCTTTCATAAAAAATATTTTTTTAGCCTGATTTGCACAGCACAGTAATGAATGTTTATAAAATTTATACATTCCTATCAGTTTTTGAAAAGAAATTAGCACAACTTTTTTCATGATTCTGAAAAAAATTCAATTAAAAATAAAAAATCATTCAAAGTTACCATATGAAAGGGGTTCTTCCGATTGATATTACCTTATATCTTTTATTCTAAAGACTTTGTTGTAAAGTCAATCAAAGTTTTAAAATGATTGGATAATTTGAGCAGATTTTTAATAGTTTTTCCAGTATTTTCATTTAAAAAAGCGGCTTAAATTTTGAAAACCATGAAAATTTCAATCAAATTTGCATTTGTGGTAATCAATCATCATCACCCATCCACCAAAAGCCTTACGTAATCAGTGGATGCTCCCGTAGATGATATGATTAATATTAACTCATTCCTGTTACTGCTATGAATACCTCTCATTATTATTATTTAAAGTAGTAGTATTTTCAAAATTATTATTGTGTTTAATATTTTTAATGTTTATCTAGATATTACTGGGAAGTTGACCGTGTGGACATCAAGGGTCGCACTTCGCACCTTGTCTTGATATTAATTTTGCAACATCATCGGCATAGCCTACAACTTTACAGTCATCCGTTCTATATTCAACGCACATCTTTAAGTTCTATAAAAACGGTAATTGTACCCTCACTTTTTGGGTGCATCTGCAAGCTCTTCATTTTATGGTTCTATTTCCTAGTAAAGACATGATGTTCCTGCAACTTAATAGTTGTTTGAAGAACTTTGTCACATTGTTGTCCTTAAATACCCTTCAAACTGCTTTGCACCTGATGTTGCTGAAAGCATCTTCATAATCCGGAAAAACCGCTTATGTATAGTTTTTTGTCTTTCGGTATGGTTGATGAGTAAGTGAAGAGCTATTTTAATCAATCTTTAGGTTTCAGTAAAATCACAAGCATGATCCATAAAGCGTTAAAATAAATAATTAAAAAAAATCAAGGTCACAGTATTGTGAGTATAGTGCGCCTCCTAGTTAGGATGCTTCCTCACCCCTTTGAGCATAATTATGAATTGATTGAAGAACAGGAATTTGCTGATGAGTTCACCATGTCAAAGGAAGCAAGAAATTTCTATTAATTTTTTATTTAATAGAGCGATAGAATACTGACAAAAGTTAGAAAATTAGGAAGAGCATAAAAGTCCTCTACGCATTTCTCAAGAAAATATGATTTTGACAAAAATAACTCATAGAACAGTATGGCATCCTTAAATCATTATTTTTCCCAAATTGCAAATAACTCAACCTAAGGATCTGATTTCACAGCCATTTGAACTTTGAAACATTCAGTCTTTCACCATCATGTGCACTTTGTTGATTTCCCAAGAAAACTTAATGTCAAAGATATTTCAAAGAGACACAGTCATTTGCCAGAATTTACGATGGACCGATTCACATTAAAACTCGTAAAATTTTCAAAGTTGTTGCGATTCCAACTGCAATTACACTTCGTAATTGGAGAAAGATATCTGACTGTTAGGTTCAGTGAATATTAGCACTAGAAGGACAAGTCAGAGGATACACGACAACGACTTCTACTACGATATTTAAGGGTGTCGACCGCCCACCATCAGCCGATTTTGCTAGTGGTTTTAGACAAGGACGAAAAAACAATTGCACGTAACGAATGAATGTTGGGTCCCTTCCACGTTGGATAAGTCTGTGCAATGCGAATTACGCAATTTTCACAGCAATGTCCTTGCCGGGTAAGTGGTTTTAGTGGCACTTTCACGTTTCCGGGAAAAGTGGATACAGATTTGCACGAACCCTGCTATTCGGAAAATTAGAAGGATTCATCACTGTTGGGGAAATGAAATGAAAGTTTAATTAAAGCCTGAGACCCTGCGAGCTGGAATTGGAAGCTAAGCAAATAGCGCAATCTTGAAAAGTGAGTCGTGATTGAATGTTTTAGTTTCGTATATTTGATTTGAAGTTTTGATTGAGTTGAGTTTGAATGGAAATCCAAAGTTACAAGAAACCTTTCACCGCAAGACAAATATAAACACACAAGATACTTATGAGTTTCTCAACTTTTGACTTTATGGCTCTTTAATTGGCGCATTTCAAAGAAACTTGCACATTGCAATCAACTAGACATTAAGACTAATGATTTTTTTTTCGTTAAAAAATAAACCTTATATATATAAAAGTACGGCTAGGAAACGTACCCTTCTCTTTGTACCAACGAGAGTTTTATCTACTTGACGTTCAATGCTGAACAAACCTTTTCAATTTGAACGAATGTCTTAGTAATTTAAACAAACTGAGCAAAAACTATGTTTTAATTTCAAAAAGCAAATAATCGTACTATTCAGTATTTTTGTAGCTACAAATATTGAAGGAGGTAACCTTTTCTTATTATTTCTGAACGTACATTTCGGACATTAGTTGTGTCTTTCTTCAGTGTATTACTGTGAAGTGAAAAAACAACTTAAATATTTTAGCACTAGTATTGACTTACAAAATGTTGACCAACTTATATTCCTTGTTGGATAAGGTATTCCTGATAGCTGAAAAATGTTTTTGAATGTTGTTTCTATAAAAAGTCATAAGGGGGGGGGGGAATTGGACATTTATCTGAATACAGCTTCGATACAAAAATCTGTTGTTCTCAAAGCTAAAACAATGCAACTAATATATCGGGAAAGAAACATCTAAGAAAATTGTGTTCACATTCTTAACCTCGTAGGGCATTCTGTCGAAACCATTTAGTTTTTTGAAATAGTCAAAAAATGTATACATATATGTCTAGTTCAACAAAACAATGGAACAAAATGCTGACATTTTGAAAAGAACAACAGAATCTTTGTATTGTGTGTTTTTAGAGGCATAGATTTTTTCAAACAAATACAACACAGATAAGTTATTGAAATGGCCAATCTTTTGACTTAATTAGCTTCAAAAACAATCTGCTATGCTGCTTTCCTGAGACGGGGTATTTATTATTTTATTTCTGGTAGATACGTATTTCAAGCACCAGTTGTGCCTTTCTTTAGTATCTTTGACAACTAATTCAGTACAGCCATAGATGGATATCACTATACCTCGGCAAAGAGAAGAGGTATCAAAATTAGAGCTCAATTACAATTCTATGGTGCGATCTTTTTTGGAACGGGAAACCCTGCTCAACTGATTAATTTTATGACCTTTCCTGGCAGGTAGATTTCCCATCGTGGGCGATATTTTCTCTTTGGAGATCGTTCAGCCATTTTTCCTTGATCGATTTCCTCCTTCCTTTGCTAATGACCTCAGTAGCTTCGATTGCACATTTTCCACATAGTGATCCAATCTTCGATGCTCAGGTTCCTGAAGGAAGGAAAAGAAAAAAGTCTTGCAATTATGAACTTAAAAATTCATTGAACTGGAAATGCATCTCATCGCTGAATATTACTTGACTGTAAAATTGAAGTTGTTGAGAATGGCGTCGAATAAATAAATTTTGATGCTCAGTCACACTACCCTCTACAGCAGCGATAGCTGCTGCGGTACGCACTGTACGAGCTCGTGTTGGACGTACATCGCCCAATAGAGTATAATTGAGCATAAATCTTTCCATTGTAATGCATTATGAGCACCATAAATTGGAACGAGAATTTTAGAAACAAAGTTCCACTAGTTGGAAATATTGTTCGGGTTGAAGTTTTGCATGGAAAAATTGCCAAAGTAGATGAAACATAAACTAACTGCAAAATTTGACGGCTACAATAACACATGTTCTTATCGGAAGTTTATTATTTGACAAAACCATTCTCTATTTTTTTAATTCAAATTTGGTTTTACTTGAAAAACGGGAAAAATGATGAGATTATTGCTTTTTTTGAATCATCTGTGTTAATTTTAAACCTGAATATTTTTAAGAATGATTTCATTTTAATTTTCAAGCTGATTAAATTTTGGAATGAAATGTTTTATTTTAAAAAAATTCTTCGATAAAATATTTTAAAAAAGGTTACTGCCTTTGGTATCACGCATTGTCTGTTGCATAAATACCATGTACTTTTCAATATTGTTTATTGATGATACGAACAAAATTTATTTTAAAAGCTTTGTAAACATACAATTAAGAATAAAGACATATATTTTATTTTATATCAAGAGTCACAAAGTTTCGAAAACTGTCAAAAGCTTTTTCAATCGTTATTTGCTTTATTTTTGTGCAGTTTTGAACGATAAAACCAAAGAAGTAGTATGACAAATTGCCATAGATTAATGTGATTTTGAAGCCTGGGAACCAATTCTGACCCAGCAAATTATTTGATCCGCTCTTATAATACATTATCGTAAAATCAAGAATCCCGAATAGACACAAATATTTCTCTGTATCTTAAAAAGCTTGATTAGTTTCCGAGTTCTAAAAATTACATTGAAAATTATATTTTTATTTGGAATTTTATCTTCTTATTTTTTTTCATTCAAATAAAATGCATCTGCATTATTTTCAAATCATTTTTCTGCATGGTCACTTCAGATAATGATAATCTCTTAGGAAAAACTGCAGCCCAAATTTTCATAAAAGCATAGAATTTGCACAGTAAAATACTACTTTGTTCTTCTGTAATCTTTTTCCAGAATCTTCGACAAACTGTGAATTCAAACTTAGAAAGCTCTTAGTAAGATTTACAATTTCTTTCGCCTCTCTTTTCCTTTCAAACTCTTGCCAGTCTGGCTAGAAAAAAAAATATCATGGACTTTCACTCAAGTGCTGAAAGTGCTATTCGTTCCCATTTATGTCTATCAAATTATTTTGATTCTTCATCCTTGAATGCAATGAAGGGAAAATTATTAGAGCATGACATAATTATGATGTGAACACGAGATGGTAAACTTGATAAGGGATTTAAATTATGTTGGACATGAAACAGATTATTATTGGATTGGAATATTTTTAAGTAGTTTTAAATAGGCCTTGAGTGTGATATTGAATTTTAATTTAAACGGAAGGACGATTGTGTTCTGTATGGAGAATATATGTGTGGCGTCCAAAATTAGCTAGCATGATTGCTAAACTGAAATGAATGAATGAAAACGCAATTTTTTATCAAGAATACAATACACCTAGATATATTGCTTAGTACTAGGTAAATTGTCATTGAAAATAGCAATATTTAGAAAGCAAAAGCAGATTGAAAATAGCAATAATATAGCTTACGCCTGGATTACGTCTTCGAAAATTAATTTGATGGTATAGCAAGCGAAATTGCTTGTACGGAACTACTCTTTTTGACATCAAAGAATTGATTGTCAACTCAGAAGAGCAATTATTAACAAAAAGTTAAAAGGTAGAAGTCCAAGAAAAACACCATTATTGGAGAAAAGACAAATTCAAGGCAGGCCGAATTGCACGAGACCATAAGGACTGGCTTGCTTTCAAAATGAAAAATATTTTCTGGACTGATATTTCCAAAGCTGTATTATTTGGCTGTCTGGAAAAAAAGTAATACAATAAGAGATCGCCAAATGCTTCTCATGATACGCAATTTTCCACGAAGAGGGCAAAGCGTGAGGGAGAGTGAGCATGAAATTCTATCTTGGGCTCACTTTCATTTTATGGGCCTGGTCCCATATTTTGGATCAAACCCACGATGGATGCCAAACTTTTTATTTGTATTACCACATAAATGAATAAATTTTATTATGTTCCTTATAATGGAACTGTCTATTTCCGAAAATTTATTCAGATTTACCGGTATGGCTCATATTTTGCTCACCGGTGTATGTAGAATTTTCCATTACAGTGAGAAACAAAAGTTTTCGAGTTGAATACAATTATTTTTATTTAAACTGACGCTAGGTGACAAAACTCAATTTGTCCTTCGTTTGTAAGAATTTCGTTTCAAGTGTTTTTGCTGGCGTTTCTCCGCTCACCTATGTTGATGTCATCATGAAGATTGCATTCAATGTTGTCCTTTTTCTTGCCCTACTTATATGGCACTCTAACAACTAAATACATATTGCCTGTTTACCATTAAACTTCCAGTGAGCTATCCTCTTATTTTCTACAGTAATATAATATTGAACAATACTTTATTCAGGATGTAGCTTTACTTCATTATGTAGCAGGACAATTATTGACAATGAAATATTCTAATCGGCTGAAATTATCGTATTTAAAAAAATTAAATAATTCATATGGTGTATAACTGCTTCAAATCACTTCATCACAATTTCTTATTTATTTTTTAGCCAAAAATCAATGAATTTATAGTTGATCCCATAAAACCACTTTTTGGCACGTATTCAATTTTCATAAATAGAATTCATTCAGAATAATCATGAAATATTTATTGTGCCCCATGCAAACAATCTATGTGTCTTACAATATTACCAACCAATAAATAATACAGTGACTCAATCAATCCCATTTCTCATTAACTATTGAATAGCGTTGTGACATGTCTACTTGTTCCGTTTTGCAGGATGGTACGAAGACAACTGGTACGAAGTGAATTTAGAAAATGAGAAAATTTCGTGTACGCGAGAACAAATGAAAGAAGCTGCCGAAGGACATCTTACCACCGAAGCATTGATGTGGAATCAGAATAGCCATCAAAAGACAATATCCGGAATGTCGTCGGAAGATTTCAGGTGAGATATATAATAAAACATATTTTTCTGTTATAACAATAGCAACAATAGAAATATTTGTTTACTTTTATTCTGTTACACGTTTGTGAAACGAACGAAAATTGTTTAGTTTTTGAATAGGAAAATTTAAAAATTTGCAGGTGTGATGACCTCAAATATTTCCTTAAATTAGCAATTAAAAAGGAAGGCTGCCAATATGAAATAGATAAATTTATCTTCTTTCAGATATGGTTTTATTATTTCAAACATCTGCTTGGTAATTTTATTAAACTTCATGCAATCCGTGTCATATTTAACAATTTTATCGTGCCGTTTTAAAAACACCCAAAATTTACTAAATATGATTTTCGTTCTCCATAAACTGCTGGAAGTTTTTTTCTTTAACCAGAAACTATTGAACTCCGTGTTTAAACAACTTTTTATTGGCAGCAAAACAATTAGATCCTTTTTGCTACAATATTTAAATTTCGGATGAAAAGTACAGTTGATTGAATAAAAACAGCAATCCTAAATCCATTTAATAAATTTCATCCACTCACATAAGGTGGAAATATTCATTTCATCTCGCTCAGTAGACTTTTTGAAAAAACAACTAAGTCTTGACACAGAAAAGACACGATTCCTTAAGGCATTTCCATTCTACATTTTATCCTTTCAAAACTTCATTGTATGTGTCTCTATCTGTCGCTTCACAAGCTACACAATTTGTCATAATCCTTTGAGATGTTACATCAACATTCTATGAACTTTCCGCTCCACTACCATTTAATTCATTTCTATTATATAAAATTTTTCTTCAACACTATTGCAGGAAACGTCTCAATGAGGCCCTCATCAACGAAGGCTACGACATAGGTCACAATCGTTATCCTGAGGGCTACCAGGAAGCGCCGCTAGCCTACGATGCCGTTTGGAGTGTGGCGCTCGCATTTAATAGAACAATGGAACGTCTCAAAGAGCGTGGACGATCCCTTAAGGATTTCACGTACACGGATAAGGATATAGCAGATGAAATATATTCAGCCATGAACTCGACACAATTCCTCGGTGTCTCGGTAAGTTGATGTGTCGTTTAATGTTGTTCGTGTCGTTCCAAGGAATGTTTATGTTTATGCTATTAAGTTTCAGTGATAGTGTGTCAAATGACATTTTGAATTGTTGTCGTATCGTTTTGCTACGGCATTAGTCTGGCATTTTAGCATTTTTATAGTTTGTTTGAAGTGTACCTGTTTTGTTGGCTCTTGACAAGCAGTCTTGTTTTAGAATACATAATGATATCTTAGATGTGCAGACTTTTTTATTGAATTTCTTTTATTAAAACTCATTATCACAAAGATTTCTGGTGCAATGTAGATAAAACATTTATTTGTTACAAATGAAATGTGCAAGGCTCAACGTATTTCGGGAAACTATCAAAAACGAATAAGACAATATATATATACATAAGCATTCTGTTACGTATCAACAGTGAGTTGTTTGGATAGTTTCGGGTTAATGGCATTTCCTTTTTCATAATTCTTCAATTAAATGCAAACTTGTGTAGTATCTGTCTGTTGACATATCCTTGTGCACCTGACACTTCATCCAACAGCTTCTTGTAGAAATGCAAAGAAATTCTGGTTGATACAAAACGATCTGGCCTTATCAACATGCCTGTTGTCATACTCTCATAATACGGACGAATACCAAAAATTTATTCCGTTTCAGAATTATATCAGTCCTTATTCCTCGTTTGGACGACTTTTTAAAGATTTTAGGCAATAAATGCAATTCTTCCATAGAATTTCACAACTAATTTTTCTACACAAATGTACTCTCCGCGGATGAGATGTTTCAAAAACAAAATCAGTTTATGTCGTCCTAGAAGCCACTTCCCGAACACGGCTGTACAACTGGCCCAGTACTGGGCCAGTGCTGGTTGAGCGCCTTATAGCGCTGGCCGAGTTTCGTTCACTGCTGCCAAAATCTTCACCGGTGTCTTCAGCCAGCAAAGCATTGTGTACACTAGATCGCAGATAATATGCCATATTGCTAAAAAAAACACTTGCAAACTTATTTGTTGACCTTTTTAAATTAATCTATCCATTTCTAAAGTAAAAAAAACGAATGCTTACCTCAAAATTGACGTCGAGTACACAAGGGGGTCAATTTGACCCCATGTTTGCTTCAAAGGCTTTTCAACGACAACTAACTACGTGAGACTGTCTGCAAACGGTGTAAACTTATTAGTACAGTCAATTGGGAGTTTAGCGTGCATTTTCAAAAGGCAGAATTTTTTTTATTGCAATTCGGAATGCTATAATTAGCTTAAGTTCAATTTCCTGGGACCCCGAAGATGGCGTTTGGGCTCCATCTTGAAAACAAAAAATAGTGGAACATCCCCCATATATCCGTAACCATGGCTCCCACAAGAAAGTTTAATATGGCAAACTTGTGAAGAATTTAATTTGCAGCAAGTCATGCATACATCAGTATTGCAATTAAAAAATTTCTGCCCACTAAAATGCTCCGTGAGTTTTGCAATGGGAGGTTTGCCATCGGAAGCCGATTATTTGGCCTAAAAATGCGTTTTTCACGTGAGCTTTCCTCCTTTGGGATGCAATAGCTCCCGGCAGTGTACAGCGATCAAAACGATCAATACCGCAAACGACTTGCGACAAAATTGCCTAAAAGTTATTTTCAATGGGTTTTGGGGTTAAAGTAAAAACAATGAAGCTGTGGCGCTCGAAAGATGTTCCCCCCTTTTTGGATGTCGTTTTGGGCTTGGTACTCTTTTATTGTTAAAACCACGTAAAAGTGATGTATGCATGACTTGCTGCAAATTAAATTCTTCACAAGTTTGCCATATTAAACTTTCTTGTGGGAGCCATGGTCCGGAGATATGGGGGATGTCCCACTATTTTTGTTTCCAAGATGGAGCCCAGAGGATTGGGACTGCGACCCCAGAAACTTGGAATTAAGCTCACAGTAAGACATACTACACATTGCGCCAAAAATCCGGCTGCCTTCCAAAATGCTCCGCGAGTTTCGCAACTGGGGGTTCGCCACAAAAAGCCGATTATTTGACTTAAAAACGGATTTTTCACGCGACTTTCTCCCCTTTGGGATGGGATAACTTAATGTTAATGTGCAGTGATTGAAACAATCAATACCGCAAATGATTTGCGACAAAATTATCTTAGAAAAGTATCCCAACGTGTTTCGCGTTAAACGTGAAATTAAAAAAAGTTGTGGTGCCCGAAAGTTATTCCCCCCTTTTTGGGTACGGTTTTTGGATTGTATCTTTTTTATTATTGACACGACCCAAAAGTTATGTATGGACGACTTGCTAAAAATATATTCTACGCAAGTTTGCCATACACAACTTTCTTGTGAAAGTCACGGTTTGGGAGATATGGGGGTGTCCCACTTACTTTTGTTTTCAAGATGGAGCCCAAACGCCATCACCGGGGATTCCAGGAAATTGAACTTAAGCTAATTATAGCATTCCACACGCATTGCAATAAAAAAATTTCTGCCTTTTGAAAATACACGCTAAACTCCCAATTGACTGTACCATATAGTCAAGACACAGAAATACACTTAGAAACCTCGCAGGCCTAAGCGCTGCGATCGGTCAAAGTCACCGCTGGGGTCAAATTGAACCCTTGTGTACTCGAAGGGCTATGTGCAGAGGGTTGAAGCCATACATTATTTGCAGCTTAGTTTATGGAATTATTATTAATATTTGAAATTATATTGAAATGGTACATAATTAACCAGAAATCTCGTAGTTTCATCAAAAAAAATCTTGGTTGTTTATCAATTCCAGCAAAGTTCTATAGTGTTTTTATACTTAATAATTGATTGAAGATACCCTGTTCAATTCTATTTCGACTATGTATGTAGTTCGTTAGTACTCAAAAGCGCATACCATTAGCAACTAAAAAAAATCCAACTTCAAAATTCGGTGCAAATCCAAATTTCAACGGAGCCTTCCATGGATACTCATCCTTTTGTTCTTAACTTGCAAAAAAAATAACATTGAATTAAAAGAGTCAAGGACAGCCGCAATTAACATTTCTGTTTGCCGAGTTTGTGATAATCTAGTTAGTGTTTTCAGGTTTGTAGATTTCCCAGTTGTTATTTTTTGCCGTCATTTCAGAATTGCGACGTGCCTGAGCACATATTACATGTAACACTCGTACAATTACAATGTACGTCAGGTGCCTTGTAATCTTGCTCCTTCGCATACACTTGACGTGCCTCGTGAATTTGCTGATTCCACATTTTATTGCATGCAAGTGAGAGAAAAAATTAATGAGAACAGTGTTTTTTTTTCGTCACGCAGAACTCTATGTGTTTGTACTATATCCTTCGCGCTGGTAGACTCAATTTTGATATGGACAAACGCTTAGGTATGCGTTCCTGGAACTTTGTCAGTTTTCAGGTGTGTTGAAGATTTGCTTTGTTCCTGCTGATTCGACTGAAACTAATTGAGAGAATGTGTTTGAATTAATTATTTTGGCTGTTAGTCAGGACGTGATTGTGAGCATTAAAGCGGCTATGAACTAGCTGTTAGCACATCTACTGAAGCTGTTGTAGAGGATGGAAAAATGATGATAGTTAAGTGTTAGCTGCGAAACGATGTTTTTAAATTTGAGTAGTATTATTTAGTTTATGTTGAATTTTTCATTTCATCTTTTATCTCACTAATGAATGCAGAAGTTTTTTGTATTAATGACCGACTCATTGATTGCACGAAACATTTGATGGACATATATTTCTTGAGAACACTTATATTACGAAAAAGACATATTCTCTAATGAAAACCTTTGACAAAGATATATATTTACTTTTCAGGGTGTAGTGGCATTCAGTTCACAAGGAGATCGAATTGCATTGACTCAAGTCGAACAAATGATCAACGGACAATATCTGAAATTGGGTTACTACGACATCCAAGCGGATAATCTGACATGGCTCAATACAGAGCGGTGGGCGGGAGTCAAGGTAAGTGTCCTCGAATCTGAGTTGCTTACATAAAGTGATTCTGTTTTCTATATCTATTCATTACGACAACAAAATCGTATCAATGCATGCTGCTGGATATGACCAGTAATTTTCTCTTCGTCCATTTTATCAAAGACATAGTATCTAACGTGTCTTCAAAATGCTACTCCATCCTTACACCTGGAGTGATGTGAATAGCTATCAGAGTCAGTGTTTCACAGAAGTAGACTTTCCATTATGGCAAAGATTGAAAGCAGCATTCAAAGGCTATCATAGCAGTTTGCATTTGAATAGTGTTCCTGGACGTAAAGCAGTAATGCTAACAAAGTTTCGAATATACTTTGACGTGTGAGTGCAGAATATTCATAGAAGTGCACTTACAGGCAGAGCTGTGGAAACGCCGGAAAAGGATATTTTATTTCTGTGAAGAAACAGGAACGAAACGTTAAATCACTAAATGTATGAAGGAGTCTAAATGATACTTTGCACAAATAGAGTTTGGCAAGAAAGAAAATCATTTCTCTGCTATATTTTCGAAGTAGTAAAAGAACATCAAAGTGAAAAATTTATGCACCTTTGAGTCACATTCATCAGAAATAGGACTCATTAACGCATTTGATGAATATATTGTATGCTAGTTCATTTGAAGTTTAAAAGTACATAGATAGATTTAAAAAAGTGGATTTGATATATGCTGCGTGTTTTTTTCGCTTTATCAAGTGGTTCAAGTACAATAAGCTTACCAGATGTTTCTTAAACAGTTTATAATCTAACAATGACAACAAAAGCTGATCGCCAGTCATGTACCTATCAATCCTTTAACGTATTGAAAATTGTCAATAATATTTTATATTCTGTGGTGAATTAGGCCTCAAATCTTGATGCGATTTCAATGATCTTCGACCTCAACACTTTCGATAAATAATTTGTGTTACTTGGTATGAAATGTACGGTGATCGTGGTTGACTAACTCTCTGTTATAATCTCATGTTTTCAGATTTTTTTTAACAGTTTTCAACTTGGTACCACTTCAAGAGCTCTTTGAAAATTCCACGAATGCACATTTTAAGCCAACTACAATTGAACTTCAGCCAATTAAAATTATTAACTTGTGGATAGTTTTGATAAAGTAGTTTCAATGAAGATCTTTTGAACAGAACTACTTAGTTTCGTATTTTGGTGTTGCGTTCTTAATTAATTCGATTTTTAACAATACCCTGATTTGTTCGTCAATATGCGGATGTAGAATACAGTTTCGTTCCGGAGTTTACCGTGCTTTCCCCGAAAATTAATTCTTTAAAACCCTCACCTCTTACGCCACGGGTTACGATTACCTCGCAACAAAGCCCCCATAAACTTACTAGTCAATAGCCCATAATTTATGTTATGAGTCCTGCTTTTCCGGGGATGGGTATCAGATCTTATTCACAGCTTGTCTGGACTCCTTCATAATCCTTGGATAGGATTCGGACCTATCAGCATCCTTGCCGCTATTTGGGAAGCAGCACTTCTGTCGTAAACGCAACAGCACGCCAATGCACCACGATACAGAAGGGTTGCCGAATAGTTCCGGTCCCAAACTGTATTAGAAATGACTGTATCCGCTTTTGGGTGTCAACCCCAGCCCACAAGTTTCAATCTCCACAGGTTCCTCACCGCCACCGGAATGGACAAGTCCCTGGGGCCCGGATCTCTTGATACTAGTATACCCCTGGTGAGGTTTCGAGGAAGTACAGGCACAACCTTTTCAATTGAGCCCCATAACAAACCACCGGATTGATCGCCGTATTTTAGGGGTTTTCATTATCATCATTTGAAAATACGCCACCCTATCTTTCGTCACACCTTCACCTCAGCATCCTGTTGAAAGGATGTTGTTCTGGGAATCGGTCAGAATCCCTCCTCCTTTACACTGGTTTGGGACAGTTCTTCTTAGGGAAAGCGGAGTTGATGTAGGATACAATTGGATTGTGTTTTATTTAATACTGAGGATAAAATATTCTGCCGGTAAAACCTGTAAAAGTCTGACTGCAAGATATCAAAACTTAGCTTTAAAATAAAGGCCGTGAAGCTTCAAAAATCAATCTGAGCATTCTAAAGCTTTTCAAAACTTGAGAAATAACGATCTTTTTGATTCCCTTCGATGCTTCCTTTTTGCCAACTCACATAAAGACATTTTACATCTCTGGCAATCGAATTATTCAATGGAAACAAGCCGTGATTTGCGACCCTTGAGGTCCACACGGTCAACTTCTCAGTAATATTTTCATAAATATTAAAAATATTAAACACAATAATAATTATGGAAATAATACTACTTTTAATAATAAAAATGTACCTATCATAAAAGTTATTGGAATGACTACATATTAATCGTAACAACTACGCGAGCGTCAATTGATTACTTAAGGATTTTGGTGGATTGGTTTGATTGAATATTCACGCGGATCTATCGGAGAGTCGATAGGTTACAAAGCCTTTCCTACGTTAGGTGTTATTTTCATATCGATGCTTGAAATACAAAAGAGTGCTAGCAATAATGAAGGCAGTTTCTGTGAAAACGCCCACTGAAGAGATTTTTTCGCGGGATGGCTATTTTGAATAGTTGCGGTCAAAATTGCCAGCACTTTGGCATAATCACTGAATTTGGTTTTTTTCTTCACGTTTTTACATCAATGCGACTAATAATTATTTCTTATTTTCTGTTGGTGTTGAGAAACATTGAATATGCAGCCAAGACTATGTTCAATTGCCTGTAAAAAGTGAAAAAGTAAAAAGGTATAATCATTCGTATGAACTTTTTTTACATGGTGACTTTCAATGATTTTTTATTTTTAATTAATTTTTTTTATAATCATTAGACATTTTTTTGCTGGTTTCTCTACAAAAGTTGATAAAAGTTTATAAATTTTATAAACAATTATTATTGCGATGTGCAAATCAGGTTAAAAATTTATTTTTTCATGTAAAAAACCTGATTTTGCATATTTTCCTTATTATATTAAAAAAACGGCTTTTCCGATTTTTTTAAAACTACAAAAACATCACAAAAATTTTAATAAGTATCGATGGACACCTTAACGATGCAAATATTACATTTGGTTCGTGAGATATAATGAATGACATAAATGACCTTGAAGGTCATAATGACTTTTAATGATTTTTTATTCCTTTTTTTTTGTAATCATGAAAAAGGTTTTGCTGGGTTTTTTACAAAAACTGTTTTTAGTTTATAAATTTTGTAAACATTTATTACTGCGTTTTAAAAATCAAGTTAAAAATTTATTGTTTTTGAAAAAAAACTAATTTTTTGCAATTTTTATTCTTAAATTAAAAAACGGCTCCAACAGTTTTCTAAAAATTTGATAGAATAATAAGAATGTTAATATGCGTCGATTAACACCTTGATCAAGCAAATCGTATCTTTGGTTCGCGAGATATAGCGCAATACAAAAATGACCTTCAAAGGGTCAAAACCACAAACCCCCGACCGAAGTGGCTGATTAGTTAGCTGTTAAAATTGCAAAAACGCTTTGATTGACACCTCACCAAAGTCGATACGACTTTGTTTACGTGAGTTATGCTTGTAGAAAAAACTGCCCACGAACGTACGTACGTACAAACACACACACACATACATCTCCCTTTCTAAAAACACTTTATATATACTTTATAGACCTCAAAACGTAAAGAAAAGTCGAAAATTTCAATTTCGATTTTCGAGGCGATTAAAAGAACTTCCCATATCCTGAGAAGTTAAAAATAACCAAGTACCTACTCATGAAATCTATTACCTGATAATAATTTGTATTCTTGAAATCGACAGGAAATAAAATTTTCTAGCTTATCAGCCACTTTTCTGCTATTTTCATGGTTATTCATGACAATTTGTTAAACTTATTCTTTGTATCTCTACCCTTGTGGCCCTGGTTGCTGACATTTTCCAAATCTTGGTGCAAAATGCTGACTTAAAGGGCTTTTTGACGGTTTTGGCTACAAATGTATCATGTGCTCGCTTTTGAATCAGAAATTCTTCTAATTAAGGATTATTCCCGATCTTGCAACGTTATATATACCATATTCATCATTTCAAAAGAAAGTCCATATTTATTACTTTTGACTTCTAAGTTCAATATTATTATAAATTTTTCAAAGAACATTTCTCTTTTTCTTAAAAAATTAATATGGCTAAAGAATATTTATTTGACAGGTTTTATTTTTTAATCATTCACACTATAAGTTTTTGACCCATAACTAATCTTTTTCTCTTTAGCTCACGTTTTGTGATACGCACAACAAGTTCTTTTAAAGCCAATACATATTTTTATAATGCGGGCATCTTCTACTCCTTGAAAATTTTTTGGTCATTTTTATTATTTTATTCGGTAAGAAATTTAGCCATTAATATTTGAGTTTATTTTTAATTTAAGCTTTTCAAAGTAAAATTTGAGACAAATAAACATATCATAAAATATTTTGATCGTTTTGCGGTGAAAATTCGGTCTCTGCGCAAAGCATGATTAAATTTTTGTTTCTTTGACTGAATTAAATACAAGATCCAATAGCAGATTGGGCCCATTACATAAAAAATCAAAATTTGCGTGGAATCAACACAAACTCATCAATACTTTTTGCATTCTTTCAAGAGAAGCATCGGTTTTTCTACGTTCTCATTGCTTATGCAAGTATCATGTGAAAACTTTCTTCCGAAACAATATAATTATGAACCAATTTAAAATCTAATAAATATACATATTAGAGTAAATATTGAGCGTTTTTAATCCTTTAAATTGAGCATCCTAATCAATATTTGCTCATCTGCCATAAATATGCTACTTGAAAAAAAATTGGGATCAGAATTTCTTCTAATTAAAAAGACAATAGCATAATATGTGTCCCACATTCCATCTTGTACCGTGTAAGCTCATGTGAACATGGATCCATATCATACGCTAAAAGCCACGCACAATTTCCATTTCCAACGTGTTCCGCATATATCCTTTTCGAATAAAAAACTAGTCAACTAACGTTGTTGCAATAACTAACCACGAGCTATGTATAGTATCACTTAAGCCTTGCATCACATGCCAAACAGCATATCCTGTTGCCTGACATTTTGTCCAACAGCACATATACCAATCCAAACAGTCTGTATAACAGATTTTCGTGAAAACTGATTTCATACCATCCATTGTTGCTCCTTTTGCAATAAACCATCGTCGCCGAGCAAGCAATTGATGATGTAGGTGGTGGTGGCATTGGTGGTGCTGATGATGATGATGACAACGATAGTGGTGACATTGATGCCGTTGCCGTCGTTACTTTTGTTCTTTTTCGGTTTTGTATGATCCTCACATAAATATCCTTTGGATATTTTCACTATTCCAAGTGCTTTTGTCACCAATATCCAAGAGTCGAGAAACGTAAGGAGATGTTTGTCTTTTGTTAAACGGTGACCTACACATGTATCAGGATAGGATACTAGAAGTTGTATCGATTTCGACCAAAGATTTATTGCTGTCGTTAGGTAGTGTTTAAGAATAAGGACACTTTCATCCCAAGAAAGTACTGGTTGGCAATAGTGGTAGTTTAGCATACTTTTACTAAGCTTTTAGGACACAATGAACAACGGGGTAGTGTATTTTTGCTAGTCAAACTTTTTATAAATGATTGCTTCAGGACATTCACCGGTATGGAGGATCATCTTTTAAGCTTTGTAGTCACTTTTTTAAACAATCTTTATGATTTTGAATTATATAATCTCTCTTACCAAACTGAAGAATTAATCATTATAAGAACATAGCTCTTAGATTTCGGGTCAATGAATCACTCAAATTTCGAAAATTATAAAAAGGACTGAAACAAAATGTTCAGAATATTTTTCAACACCAATTGAAACCACAAAAATACCCTTATCTCCCCTGAACACTTCAATTTCATCGAAACCAAAAACTACTTGCCTCACCTCGAAACCAGGGCACATCATCGTCCGAAGAGAGATGAAAAAAAGAGTTGCGTGCAGAATGGGAATGACTTTTTCACTTCATCTTTTATTCGATATACAATCAAACGAAATTACATGCCATCATGATATACAGTAAATAAGTGAAATCAATTTCTGCTTGTCAATCAAATATCTTTTCTTCTCGTGTTGGCTTCGGGAGCTGCAGATGGAACATGGAACGCGGTTGTATGTAACTGTGTGTCCTGAACGTAGGAATCGAGCCAATAGGGTTTTCGATGATTTCATCCGACTTAGACTTCAATAAAGGATATATTTTGAATGAATGGAGGATAGGCAAAAGGCATTTATGGATATGACAAAATATTATTCAAGATAGCTTTAAGACGAAATGTATGTTACCAACGTTTAGTTATATTGGGGTTTCTGTATTGATAGTGGATTGGTTCACGACTATGAAATAACATCCTTGAGAAGTCAGGGAAGCTGACACGGTTCATGATATTAAATCCAGCGACAAAAGAATTCTAGAATAAATAATTTGACCTATGATGCTATTCTTTTGTCAAAAAAATTGAAGATAAGAGTTTTGCGGTGGTTTCCATATTTCTTGTTTAATAAGTTAAATTCGTGTAAAGCCTCGATCATTATTGACACGCCGATAAACTAATTTTAATGAAAATAAATTTAGTAAAATTTCCATTTCATGAGCTTAAAGTTAACGAGAATTACCCTTGGAAAATTTTTTTTTCGGGTTCCGTGATATTTCAATTCCAATATTGTTCACATTTGAGGGAAAAAATACGTTTAGCGAGGACAAGGATGTAAATGGATTCTGCACTCATAGATTTTTCAGTCATAGGTAAAATGTATACTTCCGCAGTTATTAGCCAATGTTGCGTGATTTAAACAAGCCGCAAGGTGTGACCTTTTATTTGCCAGTAATATTTTCATAGATATTAAAATTATTAAACACAAAAATAATTATGAAAATGATGCTATTTTAAATAAGAAAAATGAGAGGTAGTCATCGCAGTAATTGGAATGAGTTAATATTAATCGTATCATCCACGGGAGCGTCGATTGCTTTCGTAGGTAAGAGAGATGATTGAATATTCACGCGGATTAATCGATAAGGGGGGAAGGGCAGGTTACAAAGCCTCTCTACGTTATTTGTTATTTTCATATCGATGCAAGCATCAAAAAAGATCGCTATCAAAAATGCATGCAGTTTTTGTAGACTGTAGACATTTTCTCGCGTGGTGGCCATTTTGAATAGTTGTGTTTAAAATTGGCATGACTTCGGCATAATCACTGATTTTCGTTTTAATTACATGTAAACAGTATAATGTATTACAAATGATGATGGAAGCAGTAATTGAAATCTTACGAACACTAAAGAACAAAACTACTAAAAACTACATTACTGTGAAAACTGTTCAAAATCTGCTCAAATTATGCAAATATTAATAAACTTTGATTGGTTTAACAACAATGTCTTTAGAATAATGAATATACTATAAGGTAATATCATTCGTATGAACTCGTGACTTTGAATGTTTTTTTTATTTAATTTAACTTTTTTTGTCATCATTGAAAAAACTTTTGCTGGTTTCTCTACAAAAACTGGTGAGAGTTTATAAATTGTATAAACATTTATTACTGTGTTGTGCAAATTAGGTTGAAAATTTGTTTTTATGAAAACAAAACAGTACTTTTTCGCACTGCTTTTTTAAATTATAAAACGGCTCCAACGGTTTTTTTTCATATATAAAAACATCACAAAAATGAGAATACGCATCGATTTACACCTTGATGATGCAAATACTATATTTGCTTCGCAAGATATAGTGAATGATTTAAATAACATTGATGGTTTTGATGACTTTTAAGGATTTTTTACTTTTATTGATTGTAATCATGAGAAAAATTTTGCTGATTTTTTTTAAAAAAACTGGAGTTTATAATTTTTTTTAACATTGATGACTGTGTGGTGCAAATCATGACAAGCATGACAGAAATTACCTTCAAAGAGGGTCAAAACACGTACGTACGACGTACGTACTTGATACACAAACACATACATACATACTTCTTTCTAAAAACACTCAAGGGGGACCACCACTGTAAAGGTAGAAAAAAAGCATATTTGGGAATTGTTTTCTCAAAAACCAAACAACATATCGACATTTGGTAAAAAGATCTATATTGTACAAGTATTTGACACCCTCTTTGAATTTTTTCAGAACTGTAAAAAACAAAATGGCGGCTCCCTAGCATTTTTCCAGAAACGCCTTATTTTTTCATGGCTTCGCGACCGGACCGGTTTCTCCTGAATTGTTAAGGCTATGGTTATCAAACAAATAATTGTCGATAAATCGTAATAACAGCCAGAGAAGCACGTAAGATTTTTTCTTTAAATTGATTTTTGACAAAATGGCGCCATTTTGAAAAAAATGTCAAAAAAATGGAAAAAAGCGCTCGAAAATTGTTAATAACAATTGAAATATCAAACATAAAAAAATCCTGCGTACTTCCATGCAGACACTAGTTTTGAATATATTGTCAAAATTTCAAGTTAATTGAACAAAAATTGCTTGAGAAAGCAATATTGAAATATACTCTACGTAAAGATATGTTGAAAATTTCAATTTCGATTTTCGAGGCGATTACAAGAACTTCCCATATACTGGAAAGTTCAAAATCACAGCTGCTTTGGAGGGAAAACAGCAAAAATCGGCTAATTGTCATCGTTTTTGAGATGAACCAAATTTTGAAACTGTTGATACTATGCAAAAGCAAACATCCAAGATGTCGAAACTGTGTTAAATCCCAAATTCATAACGACTTCAATAAAAAACCAAAAACTTCCTTTTAATTTTGTGTATCTTTATTTGGATTCGTTATCGATTTTCGACCGTAATCGTTCGGTCTTCCTCAGCGATCAATCGCTACACGCTACTAAAGATACACAAAATTAAAAGGAAGTTTTTCTTTTATAAAAAAACAACACGTAGTATTTTGTGAAGATGAAATCAATTACTAATATTCAATAAAAAGTCCTAGATGAAAAATGGAAGTGAATTTTCAAAAAAAAAAATGGTTAAGCAAATAAACAAGTGGTTATATTTATGTGAGCAACTGCGCTGCTTATCCTTCGTCAGTTAAAAAAAAAGTTGGATAACATAAAGCAGGTTTTTCTCCTTCAAATTTAGTTTTGAAGCCTAACCAATGGAAAAATAAATCATAAAAAAATTTACGATGCACTATTGTAAACGTATCCTGAAAATGCTCTTTTCAGCGCTAATAAAATATCATCAAAACACTGTCATTAATCGCATACTATGCATTTCAGAACTATCAATAGTTTGGCAGAATGATGTGAAAGATGCAAAAATTACAACCTGTTTTAAAAGAGCAGGTTTCTAGAAAAAGAAGAAGAAAATGGTGATGCATTTATATTACAATTTTGGGACCAGTTACAATCTAAATGCATTTTTATACTTTAATGAGGAGATTACCGCAAGTTATCCATCCGATTCGATTATTTTCGAGTCGATTAGATGATTTCATATTGATATCGAAGAAATGACAAGAAGTAGACAATGTATATGATCTTCTACATCGCAAAATATTAATCCTGGCAGTTTTTTCAGTACATGAAAAATTTACCCGAAGATTTGTTTCGGTTCAGAAGTGAATGGGTGCATTTTGACGATAGATATGCTAGAAATATGGGCCAGCAAGACATTAGAAATTATATTAGCTGAACAAACTAAACAATTGGTCCGAAATTAATATTTAAAGTTTTTCAAGTTTACCATGCCTGGATTCAAGTTCATATTTAGTGTGCAATTTTATGTTTCTTTGTATGAGTAGTATTTTATTTGCGATTAAGCTAATTTCCATTCACCGAAATTTCTTTTGAACCAAGATTTTCTACAAAACTCTAAGATCCGTAACATTTAGATTCGTTTTGGTAGGTTTTGATTTGGTATATCTCACAACAAAGCAAACCCAAAAATATTAGCGTGATACATGAAATTCAAACTACATATCATCAAATTCACAATTTAATCCTTAAAATATTTTTAAACGAAAAAGACTCAATAAAGAAGTTTTATAAGATTATATTCTCTACCATTAAAACAAATTTTAGATTCATAGCCTTAGAAGCATTTTTAAAGGCTGTGTTTTTAACATATAGTACTCCCGATACGAATACCTGTATTTTAGCCATCAAATCTTGGCGGTCATTTTGACCCATTTTTTGGAAAAGTATCATGCAAAGATTTACACCCAAACAACGTCTCCAAAAAGCGAAAATCTATTTTCAAAGTTTGCACTCTGTTCGCCAAACTTATTGAGAACTTTTTCCAATTTATGATATTCATAATCGTCTATCTGATTAGCTCATACGCATTACGATGGAAAGATTGATGTCTTCGTATACTTGATTGTACAGTGTTCATCTAACACGGGTTCATACAGTGCGCATTGAGACAGCTATCACTGCTATAGAGGTTGTGAACAACTTGACCTCTGTGCGGCACCTAAATGTAAAACTTGGAGAAAATATTTTGGATTAAAGCCCTATAAATGCTAATTTTTGCTGCAGTTACAGGAATTGAACCATGATTTGCGTCGTACGTTCGGTGAATGGGCCGAGAATGAGTTGGAAGTTGAACCGCTTTTTTACCGACAAATCCTTTTTAGCGATGAGGCTTCTTTATGATTTAATGGCTTCCAAAATGTGTAACAATAGTGTTAGCAAGTCGCTAACCAAAAGCGCACTAGAAGACGAAAGGTGTCGACTAGACTAGGAGGTTTTAACCCATGATAAACTTACTAATAGAATAGCAACGTAGGCATACATACGAACAAATTGACAGTCGTTATACTTCGCGGATACAAATAATAAAAATTGTTGAAATATAACGAGCTTAACCCATCAACAAGCCTAACCGTGGTCGTGCTGTCTCGTGGAGGATGGCAAATGATAACACATGAACAACACCATTCCAAAACTCGTAAATAAGCATAATTGCCATTTACGGTGTGAGGATAATCCTAAAAAGACTTTCGAAGTCCAATTACATCCCGAAAAAACACTGTATAGTCTGGTATAGCTAGTCATTTCTTTTCCAAATCTGAAGACCGCAACAACGTTACCATTGATGTCAAACACTACCGACAAACGAATCATAATTTTTTTAATTCCTAACGTCAATGCCAATCTTTTAAGGAACGAATGTTTTCAACAGGATGGCAGGATAGCGTAAAAAGTGCGTAGAATCATTACTTTTTTGGGCAGTGCCTTCGCTAAACGAATCGTCTTAAGAAATGGATCGGTAAACAGGCCTCCCAGATCATGTGATTTGACTCCATTAGCCTACTTTTGGTGTTAGTTGGGAAGGTCATATGTCTTTGCTAATAAACCAGCAACTATTGACGACCTGTAAACCAACATACGATGCATAATTGGCGAAATAAGGCTCCTCTACAGTTATATCAACGAAAAAACGCTTAAATATGTGCAATGCTGAAAAATTGTTGCAAAATTGGATCGATAGAGTAGCCTTTTAAAGACAGCGGGACAAAATTTTTTTAAACACAAAATATCATGAAATTTGAAAGCTGTTAAAGGCGAAAAGTGTCTATTTTAATGATTTGTTTGTGCTTTATTTGTTCGAAAAGTTCGATGCCTCTTAAACACCTGTATCATAACGCCAATCATTTTGAAAGTAATTTAAAAAATGCTTGGCGGCAAACGTAAGAATTGGTTTGCCAACGAGTTCACTTCCAACATTTCTCACAATATCAATCTATTGTCAACACATGATTAACTGTGAACTTGTTGATCACTCAGCGTTTATCATTCAGTTGTGCTCTGCACATTTGTCAGTGGAAAATAATACTTATCCTACTATTTTGCTACCTTGTCAACAGGGATCAAGTAGATCCATCAAAGCACGTCCCAAATTGCAAGGAAGTAACATTATTAGATCAAAACTCACAGAATTTGCCCGGTAAACCGTTCAAAATTCTTCAAAAAGTCTATTCTGTCGATTTTCAAATACATCATATTGAATGAAATTTATTACAGCTACCGATTTAAATTTAATGTCTGCACATAAGCTATCAATAAAAGTTAAAGATGCTTCACTTCGAGGGAGTTTTATAACCTTATATGTCTTAGCACCAATCCAATGCTACATTATCCTTACGATGGGAAGAATTTCACTTGTGCTCCAGCAGATAGATAATCCTCAAGCTCATATGTTACCGAGAATGATCCATGCATGCTCTTATATGCCATTGGATTATGAAGGGATTGGGTAACCAAGCAATGCAAATTACGTATTTGTTTGAAAAGTTGAAAGGATTACTGTTAAGGCTAGTGATTTCCATGTGACTTATGAGTGCAGAATATATGTGTGACTAGAATTTAACAAATATGTGGGCTTAATGTAAAAAGCTATGTACGTAAATAACCGGTGAAATGATACTGAAATAGAATCGAGGAATCTTTTGGAAAGAATAATATAATCAAATGGAAATTAGTTTGATGAGGACAAACTTGTAACATATTGCTGAAGTCCGAGTTCTCTGCAAATTATTCATCAAATTGAAACCATTCATTTTGTTATGTATTACATTGCTTTTTGTCATCGTTGACAATGTTGTTCACTGAAAAAGCGTAGTTTGGAATTTCCAAATTAAATTTTTGGTTCTGTTAGGTTTAATTTTCAAATTACAAAAACCAAAGGAGTAATTAAAAATTTGTTTTGACAACATTTTCATTTTTTTTAACTTTGTTTTATTTTATTGTCTCCGTATTTTTTCCAGATCTTCTTATCATCTCTCAGAGTTCCATTTCTTTCTCGTGCACTCAATTTATCTTTCTTACTAGTGTACAGAAGTTTTCTATTTCATTCTCATCTCCTCCGCAGATACTTTCTCTCAAATTTTCTCCAGCATTCCTTGCATATGTTTTTCTCACATCTATATCTAGCCATAGCTTCGGTAGTTACTTCTGCCCCTAGATACCTAGGTACTGTTCAACACCATATCGTTTTAATAACTTTCATTTGGTCTTCCATACTGAATATGTTGTTTTGATTCCACATCTCCACTTTTTGATTAATTTGCTTATTCTATTCATTATCCTTTTATGAGGGTCAGGATTATAGGTACTCCTAAAATATCAATTGGATTTAAAACCAAAATCTCGCGAATAATCTTTGTAAACATTTGCAATTAATCTGCAACAGTCCATTTTCTCGACATAAAAAATTCATAAGTCTGCAGTTCATATACTTCCATTTGGTAATTCGAGTGGACTGCTTCCATGTCTATATTCGTCATATTATTGTCGAATCATGTTGGAATGATAAGTCTCTCAGACGTTCAGACAATCAGCATTGATATTGAGAATCAAAAAAAATTCGAATCATTTGTCGGTAGCGATCGCCATTAATGGTAATGTTGGTTCCGTTTGAACCCATTAAGCCAGAAATCATTGCCAAAAATGATTGGACGTCAAAAATGAGGTTCAACTTCCGGCTCGTTGTTTGCCCATACACCGAACGTAGGACTTAAATTATGGTCCAATTCCTGTACTCGTTGGATCTTATAGGGATTAAGTTCAAGATCATTTCTCAAAATTTTCATGTAGTGAACGGACAGAGGCTAAGTTGTTGAGAACGGCGTCAAATCGATAAATTTGGACATTGGTCACATTAACCTCTACAACAGCGGTAGTTACCTCAGTACGCATTGTAAGAGCTCGTGTTGGATGAACATTGTCCAATATATTGGTGTACGTGAATCTTTCCAGCGTAATGCGTATGGGCTACTAAGATTGACGATGATAAGTATAAAAATTGGACAAAGGGCTCTATAAATTTGGCGCACTAGACGCGGATTTCGGAAATAAATTTTCACTATTTTCAGACGTTCTTCAAGTGTAATTCTTTGCATGGTGATTTGCCGAAGTCAATTAAACATGATGTCAACCATAACAAAATTATACAACTAAAATGACAGATGTTCTTAGTAGTTGTAAAAAAACACCCTGTATCAATTACAACCTGGATCATTTGATTACTCGCAGCTGTATTGGTAGTCCAAAACAATTGCTTAAACAAAAATTCACTAATTAGATTTAACCTGTTTTGTATTGCAGATAGTTAATTAACTCATTTTACATTGTATTATTTCTACTGTTTACTTAAATTAAGAGAGGGAGAAATAAATACAACTTTTAGAAACAGCGTAAAAAATGGTCAAAGTTGAATGCAAACAGTGTTCATTCAATTTCGACCATTTGAATTGTTTATATAATCATTGATTCGTTTAAATTCCTTTGTTTGCTCAAACACTTTCATTTTGTTGTGGTATGGGTTCTAAAATTTTTGGATTGTTTAGTGTGGGATTTTGGTCCATTTACTCTAAATGGTTTCCTACAGCTCGGCCATATTACTTGGAGCAGGTTTGTAGTGTGAAAACATTATTATCACAATATCCCACAAACTATGGTTTGGATTCAAATGCGGTGTAGGCCATTTATTCACAAAAATCGCAGTGTGCTTGGGATCTCCATCCTGTTGAAAGACATCTCGTCTGGTGGATCAGCGCGTTCATCAACGGAGTCGGATAACTTGTTTTGTAAAAGGTTAAGGTAATCTTCTTATTAACTTCCCAGTATATGGGAAGTTCTTGTAATCGCCTCGAAAATCGAAATTGAAATTTTCAACATTTCTTTACGTTTTGAGGTCTATAGAGTATATATAAAGTGTTTTTAGAAAGGGAGATGTATGTGTGTGTGTGTGTGTACGTACGTACGTACGTTCGTGGACACTTTTTTCTACGAGCATAACTCACGTAAACAACGTCATATCGACTTCGCTAAGGTGTCAATCGAAGCGTCTTTGCAATTTTAAAAGCTGATTAGTTTTCGGGACACTTCGTTCGGGGGGGTTTGCTGTTTTCACCCCTTGAAGGTCAACCCTGTCATGCAATATATCTCGCAAACCAAACATACGATTTCCATGTTTAAGGCGTATTAACATTTGTGTGAATCTGTCAAATTTTGAAAAGAATATTTCGAGCCGTTTTCTTATTTTAAGAGAAAAAAAATGAAACAAGCCGCGAGGTGCGACCCTTGAGGTCTACACGGTCAACTTCCCAGTAATATCTACATAAACATCAACAACATTACAACAATGAGAGGTAATAGTAACAGGAATGAGTTAATATGAATCATATCGTCTACGGGAAGGTCCATTGATTATGTAAGGTTTCTGGTCGATGAGGACAGATTGAATATTCACGCGGAACAATCGGTGGGGGCCTTTTTGGTGTTGAAAAATTTTGTTGATTTTCAAAATTTAAGCAAATTTTTTTAATTAAAAGACTATAAAATCTATTGAAAATCTGCTCAAATTATGCAAATATCTTAAAACTTTAATTGAATTTACAACATTTTTTTTAGAATAAAAGATATAAAGTAATAGCACTCGTATGAACCCTCTTTACATGGTAACTTTGAATGATTTTTTTATTTTTAATTTAGTTTTTTCATAATCATGGAATAAAATTTTGCCAGTTTCTCTCCAATAACTGATAAGAATGTATAAATTTTATAAACTGGATCACTGTGCTGTGCAAATCAAGTTAAAAAATATTTTCTATGAAAAAAAAACCATAATTTTTCGCATTTTCTTCTATTAAATTAAAAAAACGGCTAAAACGAATTTTTATAATGTTAAAAACTTCACAAAGATGTTAATACACGTCAATTGACACCTTAATGATCCAAATATTATATCTGGTTCGTGAGATATAGTGAATGATAAAAATGACCTTGAAAATCATGATGACTTTTAATGATTTTTTATTTTTAATTTATTTTTTTACGTTATCATGAGAAAAAGTTTTGATAAAGTTTTTGCGAACATTGTTTGGAGTAAATAAATTTTAAAAACATTGATTACTAAAATTTGACAATCAGTTTAAAAATTTATTGTTTTTGAAAAAAAAACTCAATTTTTTGGCACTATTTTTTAAAAAATTTGGAAACCGCTCCACAGACAGAATCACACAAACGTTAATACGCGTCGATTGACACCTTGATCAAGGAAATTTTATGTTTCGTTCGCGAGATATAGCGCCTGACAGAAATGACCTTCAAAGGTCAAAACAACAAACCCCCCGACCGAAGTTTCCCAAAAACTAATCAGCTCTTAAGATTGCAAAGACGCTTCGATTGACACCTTCAACGAAGTCGATCGGACTTTGTTTACGTGAGTTATGCTCGTAGAAAAAAGTGTCCACGAACGTACATACGTACGTACACACACACACACATACATCTCCCTTTCTAAAAACACTTTATATATACTCTATAGACCTCAAAACGTAAAGAAAAGTTGAAAATTTCAATTTCGATTTTCGAGGCGATTACAAGAACTTCCCATATACTGGGAAGTTAAAAAAATTAGGGTTTTTTTAATAAACAAAAAATTTTTAACCTAATTCACGGAACACAATAATCAATTTTTATAAAATTTATATACTTCAAGCAATGTTTGCAAAAACAACATCAAAACTTTTATTCATGATGACGTAAAAAGTTAAATAAAAAATGAAAAATCATTAACAGGCATCATGATCTTCAAGGTCATTTCTGGCATGCACTATATCTCGCGAACCAAACATACGATTTACATTGCCAAGGTGTCAATCGACGCGTATTAAAATTTTCGTGAATCTGTCCAATTTTGAGAAAAATCGTTCCAGCTATTTTTTAATTTAAGAAAAAAACTGAAAAAATTAGGTTTTTTTCATAAACAATAAATTTTTAACCTCATTTACGGAATACAGTAATCAATTTTTATAAAATTAATATATTTCAAACAAAGCTTGAAAAAACATCATCAAAACTTTTTCTCATAATAAGAAGAAACATTAAATAAAAAATGAAAAATCATTAAACGTCATCATGGTCTTCAAGGTCCATTTCTTCCATTCACTATATCTTACGAACCAGATATAATATTTGCATCATTAAGGTGTCAATCGACGTGTTTTAAAATCTTTCTGATTATTTTAGCATTTTAAAAATCCGTTTCAGCGTTTTTTTTTAATTTGATAGAAGAAAATGCGAAAACTTTTATTTATTTTTTAACCTGATTTGCACAGCACAGTAATCAATGTTTATAAAATTTATTCCTTCCTATCAGTTTTTTTGAAGAGAAACCAGCAAAACTTTTTTCATGATTCTGAAAAAAATTCAATTAAAAATAAAAAATCATTCAAAGTTACCATATGAATAGGGTTTTTCCGAATGATATTACCTTATATCTTTTACTCTAAAGATTTTGTTGCAAAGTCAATCAAAGCTTTAAAATGTTTGGATGATTTGAGCATATTTTTGAAAGTTTTTGCAGTCTTCTAATTAAAAAAAGCGGCTTAAATTTTGAAAACCATGTAAATTTCAATCAAATTTTGCATTTGTGGTAATCAATCATCATCACTCATCCCCCAAAAGCCTTACGTAATCAGTGGATGCTCCCGTAGATGATATGATTAATATTAACTCATTCCTGTTACTGCTTTGAATACCTTTCATTATTATTATTTAAAGTAGTAGTATTTTCAAAATTATTATTGTGTTTAATATTTTTAATGTTTATCTAGATATTACTGGGAAGTTGACCGTGTGGACCTCAAGGGCCGCACTTCGCGGCTTGGTTAGATAGTGCAGGTTTTTTGTTTCACTGCAGACACTAATCCAATTTGGTGCAAAACTCTACTTACTGTACGATCAACTTACAGTTTTGTTTCCCCTCACCATCAATCGTCCTCCATACGAGCATCGCCATCAGACAACAATCTAGACCAATCGCTGAGATTGCAGGGTGCCTTAAAATGTCATTTCTTACCAATCTTGGTGTGATGTATGTTGTATTTTGACACAATTTTTCGGCAAGAATTTCCATTTAGGCTCAGCGATAGTATTTCACTTTTGCTTTGAGAAAAATTTCACTTTTCTTATTTTAATTTTAATTTAAGTTTCACTGATTTTAAAAGATTTATTCTTGCTTGACCACTCATATAGACTCACAAATAGCATAAAAACATTGAAAATATCAAAACAAGCATTCCAAACAATATTTGGAAAGGAGAATCATCTTCTTATCTGCAAAATTTAATGTGGACAAAACTGGATAAATGCTGTTTATGAAATTTTGTTCAATTTTCTCTGAGTTTTTTATAGGATATATTTTTGTGTTTTTACAGTCAGAAAAAGTAGAGTATGTAGAGACATTCAGTGTGCAAGAAATGCTATATCTAAATTACTAATTTTTTATCTATTTATCCCGTTTTGTCTGCTGCTGTACGTTGCTGATTAAGTAGCATGGGAACACATCCAATGCAAGGTATTTTAAAGACGGTCAGATGTAACTTTAAAAGGTCTTGATTGGATCTGTGCGAAGTATCTGAAACTACAAACACATTTCTAACTATGATATAGCAATTTACTTTTCTCTAAAAATGGTCCAGTTTGAGTTTTTAGTCCATGACGAGCCGAAAACGTTTACCAAAGGCGATTGCACTTTTCACAAAATACAAGTTTTCTGTGGTTCAAGTCAAGTTTAAACAAAGTAGATTTCAAGCACAAACCAAGTTTATGGACGATTTTTTGAAACACTTGATTTGTTTCATCCTTCCAGAACAGTCTAACCCAAAAACTATTAGCTTGTGATTCAAAACCACTAAATGTGTATGCTTGAATAAAAAGGAAGCAATTTCTTGGTCTTGTCGAAGTTCTGTTTTCATTAAAAAAAAGAAGTGTGTACCAAATCATTTTTAACGATGAATGAATGTCTAATGGATTTCAGTCTTTCAGCTCATAACTGAAACGAAATTTATGTAATATCCTTTATACATAACACGCCAGAGCTAACTAGTAAAATCTATTGTTAGTCAAGAAGCGGTTTATGGAAATTATTCTTTGTTATGTTCATTGATTTTGTGATGCTATTCAATTATTGTAGTTACACGTGGTTGCTTTAATGCAATATTCCTACAGCTCCTAAGCAATTTTCAAAATATTTATTCAACAACTTCTTTTCAACCAGCTAACAATTTAATCTAAACATTACATTTGTGAAGTTGTATGCAATCCATTTTCATACTTTTCTTTATCAACTTAATATTTTCTTACACAATAAGCAATTCATACAAATAAAATCCGGCATGAATAAGCATTTTCCTTTCAATAAGCAAAACAATAATCAACTTCACTTCTGCAATACAATGTTAGCAATGTGACAATAGTAAAATGGGTCACCACAAAAGGTAGTTTTTGAAGCTTCTTTCAAGATCAACAATTCCATCAATGGAATCCATCTAGCAAACAGTTTATTCCATCATAACACAAACTTTGTATGAACGCAGATATGTGGTGGGAAAAACAACATCAAACACCATCAGCAACAACAAACTGGTAACAAAGTCCTGCAAGGATGCTGGCACACATGCATGCGGTATAAAGTACATACATGAGCACGATAAAGAATTTTCCAACAGTTCTGGGTAATAGAATGCCAGGAGCATATTCGCGAAAATTCCAAGCTTGTAACCGGAGAAGCATCCTTCAATGGCTCTTTGGTGTAATAAGATGGTGGAATTCTTGACGTGTCCTGCACTTCTGGGTTTTGTAGTTCTATATTGAAGAAGTCTTATCATGTGGAAGATACTTTTTGAAGTGTGCTTAGGGAAAATGCAATTGTGTTGTGTATGAATTTCGGGAATGATTGGATAGTTTTGTGTATCTTTAGTTTTGTGTATCTGAAATTCAGAGAAGATTTAGTATGCTGCGAATCCTTTATATAGAAAAGTCAGTATATCTTGCAATTTAAACCTGCAATTTCAAAAAGGCTTATAATAATGATTGAAACAGCTTTATTCATCCATAGAATATATATTTAAACCGCTGTGAGCCAATTTAAGGGGAGTAGGTACTAACAACATGAAAAAAGAATGTTAATTCCCTTCTAAATCCAAGGATGATGACTTCAAACATGTTTTTAAAGGCTAGAAGTGCCCAAGAAATATTGGCTTTTGTTGCCCGAAACGGAATTAACTTTAAAAAAGCTGAGTTAACTGAGACCACTCCGCAAAACTAGTTTTTTTTACACCGCAATGGTTTCAAATGAAACAATTTCGGTCTGTAATGATGATTTAGCTTCAGGTGTTTCCTTAGAAGAAATGCCTTGATATCGTTTCGGCATTGAATTCACTTGCTTCCTAATGTATCCTGGAGAAATTTTATTGCATCTTTTTAGGAAAGCTCTTTTCAGTTTATTAATTTCCCAGTATATGGGAAGTTCTTGTAATCGCCTCGAAAATCGAAATTGAAATTTTCAACATTTCTTTACGTTTTGAGGTCTATAGAGTATATATAAAGTGTTTTTAGAAAGGGAGATGTATGTGTGTGTGTGTACGTACGTACGTACGTACGTTTTTTTCAAAAACAATAAATTTTTAACTTGATTTTCGAATCGAAGTAATCAATATTTATATAATGTGTATACTGCAAATAGTTCTTGTGAAAAAAACAGCAAAAGTTTTTTTCATGATTACGAAAAAAATTAAATTAAAAATAAAAATTCATTAAACGTTCAAGGTCATTTACGTCATTCATTATATCTCGAGAACCAAATATAATCTTTGCATCATTAAGGTGTCAATCGATGCGTATCAACATTTTAATGATATTTTTTTATTTGAAAAGAATCGTTAGAGCGTTTTTTTATAATTTAATAAATTTTTTTTTGGAAAAGTAGTGTTTTTTATAAAAAAAATTCATTTTTAACCTGATTTGCACATCGTAATAATAAATGTTTAAAGCATTTATAAATTTTTATAAATCTTTGTAGAGTAAGCAGCAAAAACTTTTCTTCGGATTACAAAATAAATTTAATTAATTAAATAAAAAATAAAAAATCATTCAAAGTCACCATGTAAACAGGGTTCATTCGTATCATTATACCTTAAATCTCTGACTCTAAAAACATTGTTGTAAAGTCAATCAAAGTTTATTAATATTTGCAATATTTGAACAGATTTTCAATAGTCTTCACAGCACCATGTTTTAACTTCAATGAAAAAACTGCTTTGTAACCTGTCCCCCCTCCGATTGATCTGCGTGAATAATCAATCAAACCAATGCACCAAAATCCTTACGTTATCAATTGACGCTCGCGTAGTTGTTACGATTATTAGTAAGTCATTCCAATAACTTTTATGAGAAGTAAATTTTTATTATTTGAAGTAATATTATTTCCATAATTATTATTGTGTTTAATATTTTTAATATCTATGTAGATATTACTGGGAAGTTGACCGTGTGGACCTCAAGGGTCGCACCTCGCGGCTGGTTTTTGTTAGAAATCGGATGCTTCCTAATCTCTGTGTTCAGCTTGTTTGCTGGTTTTTGAATTTTGTTCGTGTTTTAATGATGGAACCGACTTATTATAGTTCTTAGACCAAGGTGAACCATTTTGAGTGAGAGCCAATGTACATCATTTCAGTACAATTTAAAAATTAATCCTTGCTAACAAAATGTACACGTTGTCGAATATCCTCTAATCTTCCTCTTTGATATGCATATAAACACTCTAAATAAAACTTTAAAAAGTTATGGTGGTGTGAAAAAATATGATTGAAAACTCTACCAAACATTCGAAAAATCTTTATCTTTCTGTGACCTTTCCATGGACATACCTACACTCCACCAAATGATGAATATCTTATGTGGTACACTTTTGAACTTTCGTTTGAAAGCATTCCATAACTATCATTTGTTTTAACAGTTCACTAGCTACAACTACTCTAAAACTTCTTCAGATCGAAGTTCCTAAGTTAACACGTTACCCATAAATGCTGTAATTTTACAATGTACTGCTCCCAATCCTCAGTTGCACACACGAAAATAAAAAGTTTTCCTGTGAGTTTTCCACTTCGAACAGTGGAAAATATTAAACTGAAACTTGAAAATGTGAAGAAAAATAGAAGAAAATGTTATGCTTGTCGTGTGCATAAGTTATGGCAAATATTATTTGGAGGGAGAAAGTTTCAAAGAAAAATAGGATGCATTACGATTTCGATATATTTCGCTAAAATTCGAATTTGAACTCATTTGTTCATGCCGTTCAAACATTAATCAACCGATTTAACAAATAAACATTATAAAAATAATATATTCATTTATGAATCATAAATAATTTGCAAAATTAGAAAAAATTAGAAATAATTCGTTAGTTGTCTGATATTTTTGTTAAAACTCCACCAAAAGTCACTTCTATTGATTCAACAGTGAGTTTGAAAGTTATTTCATGGGAGAGTTTGAAAACTATTCAAAATGTTGAAAAAGTTATATTTTCGAGGTGTCTGAATTCTTAGTACCATCACGAATTATTTACAATAGGGTTATGCAGAATATTTTCAATACACAGAGTTTGCACCCTAAGAATTTATAAAATTAAGAAATATCTTCCGAATAATATTCTGACCTAAAAGCTGATATGAATACAAAAAAAAACCAACGAAAAACAATATTAATCAAATGAATAACATATTTTGCATAAAAAGACACTTGAGTATTATATATTTAATAAATTGAACGAAAATTTTCTACTTAGGAAGGTTCAATAAAATCAGAAACAGGTCATAACTTTAAATATTCTAACATTATTTGTTTTTACAAAAAAGGGGTTTCATAAATCTCTCTAAATCTTGCTGCTTTTCTTCAGATTGAAAAAAACGCTTGACATTCAATGCTACAAAATAAAGCAAAAAAATGTCAGCTCAGTAACGATATTTATCAAAATTTTCAAAAAAAAATATATCGAAATTGAAATTTTCAAATATCTTTACGTTTTGGGGTCCTAAGAGTATGTTTAAAGTGTTTCTTGTAACAAGTCTGTATGTTAACATAAATATGTGTATACGTACGTACCTTTGTTCGTGAAAAAAAAATCGTATTGATTTAATATTAACTCATTCCAATTAATGCTATAACACCTTTCAATATTATTATTTAAAGTAGTATTTTTTTCATTATTAATATTGTGCTTGGTATTTTTAATATTTATGTAAATATTACTGGAAAATTGACCGTGTGAACCTAAAGGGTCGTACCTCGCGGCATGTTTTTCTTTTGAGATTCGATAGGCCACTACGTGTCATATTTTCGTCAAATTAAATTTCATATAGTTTTCCGATTGCCGTAAAGCTATTAGCTCATGAAAATTTAGTTTTCTCATTGAAAAATACTTTGCATGATTCTACCAATTAATGTTCTATTCCTAATTGATCTGCTTCAGTAGTTTTATACTCTTCTTTATATTACCAGCATTGCTCTATTCGAAACCCTATCCTTTAAAAGCAATCGCAACCAGCCTTAAATGCTTCAACTAGAGTTAATTTAGACAGCTTCGTTCCACAGTAAATTTCGGAGTTACCTGGAGGAACCTGGCCTTGAAAAGCAACCTGAATCCATTTGCAATTCAATGAAACGTTCTCATTTGAATATTCAGAAGCATAACATTTCAGTTCATCTTTCGCTTTGGATACTCCACCAAGCAATTACCTGAATCACTGTTAATAATTCAAAGACTACAAAAAGCGCTTTTTCTTAAGAGGTGTATCCACTTTAAATCCTCTTTCGCTAAACGGTGAATCATTCCGCTGCTTCTGAACTGTGTTCAGTTAGTATGAACCAATGTTCATATATGAGCATGCTTTTTCTAATACGCGAGACTCAATGCAACAACTATTTTGAATCCTAAACTTCCATCTTCTGAAAGCATCCTGAAGCGCAAATTCATGGTAAGAAAATTACTTGCAAAAACCAAACACACAAACTCTGTCTAACGTTCATGTCGACTGCAGAGTCCTGCCTCAGAGTTCTGAAACTTACATGTTCCACATGGAATCTGTTAGTGATGCTAGGATTTTATCCTGAAATTGAACTCAACGGGTTTGCTGTGCTGAAGTGGTTGAAACAGTGCACGGGATAGGGTTTTAGAGCTTAAGCAATTTCACCTGCTAGGTAAGGTTTGTGCTTTTCAAATGCTCCTAAATTCATTGATTTCAATTCGTCAGCAATTTCGGTTTTGCTTCACTTGCAAAATCGTTGAATTGTGGTCATGCTGACTGAAGTCAGCATAAAAAGTGACTTTGGGAAAATTCTAAAAGCCGAATGAAAGAAAAAATGAAAAGCTTCACCGCATGGCGTGATGACAGTCTTTTCAGCAAAATTGACAAAAAAAAATCGGAAATAATTTTGATGCAAATGGGAAACTTCCTCGCTTGTAAATTTATTGACAAGGATGGATGTTTGAGAAAGAAGTTTGAAGTTGTTACATCCAAAGAGCTTCAGTTTCATGGATAGAAGCTCCCATTGTTGTTTTTAATATATGAATGATATACACGAATTAATCTAAAAAAAAATTCAGTACTTTTATTTCAAAAATTGAAGACAGTTTTAAGGCTGTTATAAATTAATAAAGTAACCAGAATGAACATTTTGCACTGGCAAATTCTGAAATACAAATTTTTACGTTAAACGCTAATACAAAAATGTGCTACACATTAAGGTTTCTGCCGCATTTCCTAGATCTCATTGAAAAACACTGTCATTGTTAAACAATAATTTTTCTCCTTACCATACAAACCTGCACAGTTTTAAAAAAAGAGCAGCATCTATTGTTGCATCCAATTCATCGAATACTGGAAAACTTCATTTTCATTCAGAAGAATGTTAAATCAATTCATTTGTAATTAATAGGTGTCCCATTGAAAATCTTAAAGGATTCTTTCTCAGAGTGCATAAACTCATTTGTAGGAATCAACCGCAGAAAGAAAACAAATAGAGAGAATCATGTAGGAATACGTATTTTCCAAAAGATTGCGTCTAAAACATCTGAGATTCAAAGTTCAAAGTGCTTCTGAAATGGCCATTCAAGTAAGCATGGGGCCAGAAAAATTTCAAGATACAAACAGGTATAAATTAATAGCTGAAACCCTTCAAATTACATATTTTTCCTGGAATCAGATAGTTTTTTTTAAATAAAAAATAGGTAAATCAAATTATTTATTAATTACGCTTAACATAACAAAAACATAGCGTACAACATTGAGTTACAATGAAAAATAACACTAACAAAACTATCATTGAAACTAAATTTAGTTACGACAGGTGGAAGTTCCTTCAACAATTTTTGTTTTGGTATAACTCAAAGCTACGCCGCACTTTTAACAAACCGTATGAGTGATTTAAGCACACATTAGGAACTTGCATCGATTTTTCTTCGTCCATTTCGGCCAGTGACCTATTTGATCTTGGTGTAATTTGTTACAACTTTAATTCCTGCAACGTTCACCACTGCACCGCAGCCGGTCTTGGCCTCGGTTTGGACAGTCCCACCCGGCTTAAACCCGCGAAGAGGGCTGTGAGAATATATTTTAAAAGGGTGCCACCCGTTTCTGCGCCGGGACTGCCCTGTCCGAGAATCCGGAAACACCTACGTACTTGCTTTACACTTCTTAATCTTCGCACAGAATAATCCCGCCAGCTGTTCTCCCGGAGATATTTAAAGGATCCCTCGATCCCGTTCTTACAGTATCGGCGGTCAACGGCCGACGAGTTTGCTGGTCCCGTCGAAGTTTTCGTAGCTTTGGGACCGGTTTTGTCGACGCACGTCAGCTGCCGATCTCAGCTTCGTGCGATTGGCCAGAGCGTTGCACCTCGGTGCGGGGGTAATGCTATGTCTGCTGCTTGTGGGATGTGGTTGGAGTGCTGGTGAAATAATCGTGGCAGTCGTTAACCATGGTGAATTGCAAGTGCAAATGGTTGTAGGTATCACAGGCGCACAGTAGACTTCATTGGCATATTGAAGACCAGGCGGAGCCTGGAGTTGGATCTGTTGCGGCGATTGTGTGAACGTTGTTTGTTGTTGTCATTGCTGGCAACTTATCCGCAGGGTCGTTGATTGTAATGCATTTTGCTGTTGATGATACTTAAATTACGCAGCTTTTGCACGCACCGTCAGGAACACTCTCCATAAAAACCTTACTACCCACTTAGCTATCTAGCCCAATATCCTTAACATACATACATCTTCTCTATATTTATATATTTCAATACTCTAGCCTAAATTGACCTACTCCCTACAATATAATTCATTAATAACAATATAATTCATTAATAACTTAGTTGGGTGACGTGGTGAAACGTTACATTACCAATTTCCAAAAGACAGCGTTTACCCACACGATGGTTTGAGGTCTTCAAGAACAGGGCAGTCCCATATTTTGTCCGTATGGGTTTGTGGGTCGACCACGTTGCGTCGCGAACGAAAGAAATCCTTAAGAAGGTACTTGTTGGACAGGTCCTTTATGTTTCTTTAGTAAGATGTCACCTTCTGTAGATTGTCGTGTTATCAACCCGGTCGTTGTCCCTTTCTTTGTATATAATTTCGGCAATTTCCAGACGAAAATCTGCAGATGCTATGATGGTTTTATGAGGCAAATTTTTATATTTGCTTATACTTTTGTAGAGCAGCCATGAGTTCGCCATCGTTGGGTCCAAGTAGTGATAGAACATGTGCATCTGCCAACGTTTGCTCCTTTAAAGTATTTTACAGATGCCCATTATGATGTCGAAAAGGTCTACAACAACATTATGTCACGGGATGCTGATATACCTCGAGTACTTTTTGTTGTATCTTCAGACTTTAGGTATAGGATTTTGACATGTAAATGTGGAAGCCAATATTACCGGTTTTTTGTCCTTCCATACAATTGTTAACATTTCACTAGCTACGTACTCTTCTGAATATCCTCGATCTTTCTTAATAATCGGTTTTTCTGATAACAGCAATCAGGAATTTTATTTCTTCTGATAGTATCTAGCCCAAGGATAGTTTCTAAATATCTCAAAAGTTGCAAGGAATGGAAGTAGATATCGAAATAGAGCTTATAATTTTGGTGTCGCGGAATCATACGCGATAGTCTCACTACGATGTTGAAGGAAGTTCCAAAATCTGGCTTGTTAGCATTGTTTTTTCAAGTTTCAACTTCATCGCTATGTGCAAAACAGGAAACACTAGTGAAAACATATAATTTATAGTCAAACTTATGAAATTTCTCTAGGTTATATTTTTTCAGCATATTTCGTGCATTTGTAGAGCAAATTTCATGTTTCTAATGGAATTTTGGCGTATTTGTCGTTGAAGACATCAACAACTAACTGAATTTTGAAGGTCTTATCAGTATCAGAATTGGTCCTGGGAATACATATAGTGTTGTCATTGGAATGCAGACATTGTCTAATGATTTCAATTTCTGAGAAAGCTTCGTCTATTAAATAAGCGGTGTACCAAGGACGAATTTCCGTCTTCGATACTCGAACAGTGTTGTTAGAATCTTTCTGTACCAAATAGAGGCTTATGTATATTTTCAGAAATTTTCTTTATAAGGTACGATGAAAATAATTAAAGAAAGAACTATATAGGAGTTTCATGATCCAAAATATCAATGACTGGTTGCCAACAAAAACCAGCTGCTGTGCATTCAGCTCTAGATTCTTCTTTTTCACCGTATTGTTAGCTTTTTAGTGTTTTCCCGTTTTTGTGAGGCGACTTGAGGTATCTGGAATGTCTGAACTAGACGGGGTCGGTTTTACTTCTACCGCAGAATTAGAATTACTGTCGCCACTATCCAAGTTGACCAATTTGACTCACAAAGACTTTTCAATCAACTATCCGAAGTCCGGGTCAAACCAAGAATGGTCAAATTATCGCCATCAAAGTTGAACCCGTCTTCCATTGTAGAATCATTTTTATTACACAAGCAATCCCGTTCTTATGGAGATTGCATTGGTAACTCATTCTGAAACAAAATTATTACTAGTTTAAATATTCGCAATTTTCACACACCCCCTCTTTTCCGCATGATGAAAAGATATAAGCACTAAGTACCAACTTAATACAAACAAAGCGTTGAAATATTCAAAAATATAGCAACATAGTAGGTTTTAGATACTACCTTTATTTATTCTCACAAAAACAGACACCATCAAATGTAAAAACATTTTTTTTAAATATTTTTTATCTTTTATCTCGTGCCGAATATTTGCAAGTTTTCACTCCACTTACCACATTGCGTCGTCAAACTCAAATCGCAACAGCTATGTTTATATGCTTGTGCTTAATTGAAAGAAGGAAGTGAAGTCGACATTTACATTGCGTGAAAAATTGGCAAAATAGTAAATACTTGAAGAATTTAGGAGGTTCGAAAGGTATTTTTCCTGTAGTCCACCTTACGCTATAGAGGGTTAAAATGGGTTACGGTCCCGAATTTCTTCATAAAAGAGAGTCTCACAAAGCAGAGTTTGATGTGAAATGTTAAATTATTTAAACATATTGAGTAGTTAAAGAAGTTTTGATAAATTTGGCAACGAGATGATAACGATAATTGAATTGATAAAATTAGAAAACCATTTTAATGTCTGGTTATTTGGATTCTTCATAAAAGTACTTATTTCGAATCAAAAAATATTCCAAACAATTTGAAAATAACTTAGTGGGTTGTTATACCTCACTCGTTAAACCTTTACCAAATCAACAATCGACCATGAACGTCGAGGAATGCAGGAAAGTTGATCAGACGGAGTCAGAATGTAAACATCGAATGAAGAGCATAGCCGCGCATATTATGCGGTATTACACGCGGTTGGAAAGGTGGACAGCGACATCTAATGTCTGGTAAGCCAGATGAAAATACGATCATTCTTGAACTTTGATTTGATCACGCGTCATTTTTGTGCTTTTTATCGGTGTGTAATATAGAAAGCAAAATTTAAAGAATTGTAATTTTTACCTTATCGATAGGACGACGAAATTTTGATCAATACACCTACCTACCAACCTAAATGATTTATTCGAGTACATTTTCTAACTCAAGAAACATATTGATTAATTTGTGCGGATAATACAAACATTTAATTTTAGAGAAAGATTACCTTTTTTAACATTACGCCATAATAATATTAAATTTAAAAACATTCTGGCTAGATTCTACATTTCAGAGTATTATATATAAATAAATTATTTTCACTTTTTCCATGCTACAATTGTTCAATGTATTGGCAGCATTGTAAGTTAAATTTTAGAATGATGTGGATCATAGGTGTGAAGTTTTTTTACGAATTCAAAAACCAGATCATCAAGTTTTGTAACGTGTTCTGTGTAATCGGAACTATGGCTGAATTTAATTAATAACATCAATTAGCAATTTTAATTAAGCAATTTACTTGAAAAAATTTTTGCGAATAAGAAAATTTGTTTTAGATTAACATCTCGATTTCCATTTTCAAAGGTTCTAGTTGTCATACAAACTTCATTTTCCTGATTTTCCTATAGAGCCTTTTGTGCACTCACTCAAAGATTTTCCTCAACGTATAAATACAGATCTGTCGAAACTAATCTTTTGAATTTACACTTAAAAATATGCATGATAGGAAATGAAAACATGTTCCATACATTTTATACAGCACCACAAAAACACGTAACCACTGTGAAAGTTTATGTAGTGTATTCGGCTTCCTCTTGTAAAATCCCCTTAAGCCAAGTACATATGTTTCTTAAAAAGTTATCTGATTCCATTTTCACACAAAATTTCCTAGGTGAGTCGTCAACCACAAGTCTCGGATTACCGAACATATTTTAAGTCTGCACAAAGACCGTTTTTGTACTTATACACATACTATCGCCTGCAACCTCATTTATCCTTTAAATACCTCCGATTATTTAGAATCCTTTAAGATTTTAGCTTTCATGTAACCACATTAGATTTCAGAGATTTTTTTCCCTCTTTTTAAACGTGTAATATTATCTGTAAACCGATTGGTACTTAGCAATGTGTGTTTTCGTATTGGAGCTTACTTGCAACTTAGAAGATTTTCTCACGTATTCGATTTTCTTTTGCTGTTCGAAAAAGTATAATAAAATATCATTTCTCGCAGCAAACTCAGGAATGAGTTGCTTGTTTTTGTAATATTTTAAGGTGTGTTTGATTTTTTTTGTCACATATATGGTTGAAATCTTCAAAGAATATAGATTATATAGAAAGCTTGGGTTTCTGCCAATTTAAATGAACAATTTATATGATTTAGGTTCGAACTTGCAGTGTTAGCCCTCCTTTTCAGCGATGACTCACTTATCCTTCAGAAGATCAGTTGTAATCCCACAATTAAAAAAGACGCATCGAAAAATCTAGGATTGGATTGAACAGTCAGTTTGATTCTCTTATGAAGCAGACTAAGTGTTAAATTTTTGTGCCAAATACCTCCGTGAAATTCTTCAAGAAAAGAGAGTCTAAGCTTTGATTCGTTTTCTGGAAAATGTTAGGCAATTACAAAAGAAATACTGGATTGTCCCTTCCTCTTCTTCTCAGCTAAAACTGCGACATGTAAGGTTCGCCATTATAATATACAAAATTTTAATTCAAGTAGATATTGTTTAAACATCTTACCACTCGAAATTCTTTGTACGACAAAAATTTTGCTTTTTAAGTTCCAATTTCACTTTCTGGAAAATGCATTTTCATGAATATTTTATTTCAAAATAAACTGGAAAATTTCATCTCCTGTGTTCGTCATCTAAATGCATTACTTTCTGTAAATATTACCAAAATTATAAGGAAAATCTTGATACATATTGAGCAAAAAAAACTTTACAACGTTCAGTGAATAGCAGGACAAACTATGTTTAAGATAGTTACTTTTCCACAGTGCTATGTAAGGATATTACTATTAAAGTTGAGCTCAGATAGAATCTTTGCGAACGTTATGATAGAAAATTATTCCATAGCATTCATTGCACTCACGAAGAAGTTTCATCTATATTATTCATATTTAATTCCCTTAGAAAAGAATTTTTTAAGTCTTTTTAAGTCTTAAAAGTGTACGAAGAGTGTACTCGTTGTGCCCATAATCTGATAATTCAGTTATTAATTCGTTTCTTATCCCTTAGTAAAATCTTTCATGGTTTTTAATACGCAAATTTGTTCAACGATGCCTGAATGCAATAGTTAAGATAGACTGTGAACTGTGCTAATTTTTTTATTTTAATTGTAAAAAATATAACATTAATTAAAAATAAACAAAAAACGATTACTTTTAATTCAAGAAAAAACCAACAATTTCTTGTATTATATTAAATTGTTGGTGGGTTGAATTTAAAAGTAAGTTTTTCCATGGAGTGATAAAAAAATTACTGCTGCTGTTAAATATCATACAACACGTTTCGGTAGGCTCTCTGTCTGCGTAGGATGTGCTTTGTTGAAAGTCATTCGGGTATGTTTAATTGGGTTTCATTTTATTAAAGAGATGCCTAAAATTGATTATTTGCATCTTCAGCAAATTATTATTTTTCTGATTTGTGGTGTTGCGGTAAAGTTTAAATAGTCCGTTTTTTTGAATAGTTTTTTTGTAAGCCATGGAATAGGTAGCCTCAGCCAGTGCCCGCGAATTTGGCCGGGATGAACTTCCAGTTAGAAAATATTCGTGTCTAATACTTAATATCACTTCAGATGATGAACTCCAAAAATTCTTGGTGCAAAACCGAAGCAATGTCTGGAAACTGAATATAAAACCAAAAAAAATGTTCTCCACATTTGTATTACATATTTTTTTTTGGTAAAATGAAGAAATAAATCTGAATTTACATACAATTTTCCGCGAAATATTAAAACACTCGTTGCAACTGTCACTTTCACCTGCTTCCGCTGCTGACTTCTCATCGGGCTTCCTGCTGATTTCCAAAATTCTAATACCAAATCTGCAGTCGTCGTTTACCACACCATCAGCAAATTAAGCTCGTGCACCTCCTCGCAAATTGTTAAATTGAATCATTTCCATCGTCTGTAATTGCTACCACCTCTAAAATCGTTACCAACGTCGTTAATCATTGCCACTGTGCGTATATGTAGCTGTTACCACTATCGCTTTCCATTCCATAAGAGCCAAACATTTGTAACTCACGAATTTGCTTCAGCGCCGGATTCTTGCCTGTACTTACCACTCACCTGTGGATGTTCGCATCGTCCTCTCGAAATGATGACGAGTGATTTCAAACACTCCCATATATCGTATTTCGTTCTTCTGCTAGCCGTTAGGAAAGTGAGTGATCTTTGACCAAGCCACATATGGTTCTTCTGAGATGCACTTTAATTTTGCACCCTTTTTCTGGTGGTTTCCTCAGTGTATGGAAACACGTTCATTTTGGTATACTCTGAGTATTTAATCATTTGGCAGCTTACATTTGCCATATGTCCTGAATGGATGTGTCTGGAATCTAGTAAACTGTTATAGCCTAGTTATCATATATGGTTTATTGACCCTCTAACGTCTCTATAGCAATTCGATTGGCATGGAAATCATTCTGGCTGATAAGGTTGATTTGAATTTTTCAAAACTATGTCTTCCCCCTTTATGAGAGAATCCTTTGTTATCCTCTGATGAGAAAATGATAGGAAATATCATCAGAAGTTATTTATATGATATTTCCCACTTTTAACCAAGAATTTTTATCCATAATATGCCAGAGGGTGTGCCTGTTCCATTCAATAAATAAGATCTGCTTTCATATTAAAAGGAATAGCATAAAATTTACCTGCAAATTAATCTTATGTCCATTCTGTGATCTCATCAGATGGTAGTGTAGGTGACTAGCAAACCAGTAAAGATCCTTTGGTTCCTTTATATCATCAGTTGAAGTAGTATTAAATCAAAAAATGGAAAGGTAAAGTCCAACTTCTAGCCATGATGTTTCAGCACTTCTAGTATTTCCTACGTAATATTATTTCATAATATTTGACATCCATCCAAAATGGAGCCAAGTTTATCGTTTAAGAATACTTGAAACATTCTCTCACTAAAAAGGAACCTAAAAACATTCTGAATTATATAACCGCAAAATCAACAACAGACTCTACCAATATCTTTTATTTTGCATGCTCATATACAACCGCACCACATGAAACTCTCATAAATTCTCAGCTTCTATCGCGCCAATGCAAATAATAAGGTATCCTGTGAAAAACCATGAATAATTTCAACAATACAAGAAACATTCCCTTGAACTCTTCACCTTAGATCCCAACAAAATCACGTGTAAATACATAAAATCCAACATGACGAAGTAAATCAGATTACATGTCTACAATGCGCATCTAAATCAAGAGCACTTTACCTTATGGGGTGGTAGGTGGATGATGATGATGGCGATGCTTCCAAATAATGGTCATGTGAAACGTCCCCACATTGAAGTTGGAGTAAAAACCACAACTAATTTAAATTCGCAGTGTTTATGGATCTCGTACTTGCATATTTGTAAGTATCCTGCAGATGCGAATTTCAGTTAATAGTCTCGTTGTCAAGATAAAAATAAATATGGAGCCAAATCGGCGGGGGTAGTTGAGCAACGTTTCACAATTCTTAGGAATTTTCGGAGGTGATTTAGGGGTTTGTGCGCTGTGTCAGAGTCGATTATACAAACGTAACACATGAAATAATGGAGAAATTACCGGTGATTAATAAACTGTAAATATATGTAAGCAAAGAGTCTTGTGAGGCGATGAGTAAGAATGCGAAAATTGGATGTTGAATTCGCCGAATATCATATCTGAGTTGATTTGTTTAGATAACAGTGATTTTAGATTGCTACAAATTATTTTGGTGAAAATGTAATCGCCTCGAAAATCGAAATTGAAATTTTCAACATTTCTTTACGTTTTGAAGTCTATAGAGTATATACAAAGTGTTTTTACATAGGGAGATTTATGTGTGTGTGTGTGTGTGTGTACGTACGTTCGTACGTACGTTCGTGGACACTTTTTTCTACGAGCATAACTCACGTAAACAAAGTCCGATTGACTTCGTTAAGGTGTCAATCGAAGCGTCTTTGCAGTTTTAAGAGCTGATTATCTTTTGGGATACTTCGGTCGGGGGGGGGGGGGGGTTGTTGTTTTGCCCCTTTGAAGGTCATTTCTGTCATGCGTTATATCTCGCGAACGAAACATACGATTTCCTTGATCAAGGTGTCAATCGACGCGTATTGACATTTATGTGATTCTTTAAAGTTTTTAAAAAAATTTCCTGTAGCCGTTTTTTAATTTTTCAAAAAAAGTGCAAAAAATTAAGTTTTTTTTAATAAACAATAAATTTTTAACCTGATTTACGGAAGACAGTATTAAATTTTTATAAAATTTATTTACTTCAAGCAGTGTTTGTGAAAACAACATTAAAACTTTTTCTCATTATCATGTAAAAAATTAAATGAAAAATAAAAAATCATTATCAGGCATCATGATCTTCAAGGTTATTTCTGTCATGCGTTATATCTCGCGAACCAAACATACGATTTACATTGTCAAGGTGTTAATCAACGCGTATTGAAATTTTCGTGAATGCTTTGAATTTTGAAAAAAAATCGTTGGAGCCGTTTTTTTAATTTAAGAAAAAAAACGTGCAAAAAATTAGGTTTTTTTTAATAAACAATAAATTTTTAACCTGATTTACGGAAGACAGTATTCAATTTTTATAAAATTTATATACTTCAAGCAGTGCTTGTAAGAACAACATTGAAACTTTTGCTCATGATTACGTAAAAAATTTAATAAAACATAAAAAATCATTAACAGTCATCATGATCTTCAAGGTCATTTCTTCCATTCACTATATCTCACGAACCAGATATAATATTTGCATCATTAAAGTGCCAACCGATCCTATTCTAAAAATTCTAAATTTCTTAAAATCCCAATAATATAATTATACTATTATTATTTTCATACTGTATGTCTTTTTAAAAAATTTCAGGTTCCACAAGACCGAACTATAGTACGACGTGTCCTGAGAACTGTATCGCTCTCCTTATTCGTATGCATGGGTACAATATCGAGTTGTGGCATCATGGTTGCTTTAGCACTTATAGTGTTCAACATATGGAATAACCATCGAAGGTCAGTAACAATTCGAGTACAAAAAAATATTTAGCATGTTTGGAAGCATTTAAACAGATATAATCAACTCCGAACAAAAATAACTTGAAAGAGTATGCGTCGATTCGTATATCAACTAAGTTAAAAGTTGATCAAAATGCAAAAAAAACACTTGAAGAGCATGTCTATTAACAATTAATTGAGTATCCATGGTCGGAGACATCTTGTCTTTTGCTTTTATTTGGTTTTGTATCATATTGTTGACTGTTTTACTAATACAATGTGGTTGCGGTAATCGGGCATTTGTTTTGCAAGATGATGTCAAATTTTCGAAATTGTCCGATTATAGAGTGCTATGAACAACCTCTTGTAGTTGGGCATACAATAATTGGGCACAAAACAATAAATTTTAGAATTAATCTCTAATACTTCGTGGATTTCCAAGCTATCATAAAAAATATTGCATAATGTGTGGTATAATGTCATCATCTTATTTTGTTTGCTTTAATTTAAATTATCACGACAACGCCTTTTCTTGCATCCTTGTAAAGACCAGTATTACACAGCAATTGTTATCACTTTTTTGCCGAAATGAAAATAAACTATCAAACTTCAATTGATTATAAAATGTTTCTCAATATTCAAAGACAGCCACAGCTTAATTGTTTTTTTAATTCGAGTCTTCAAAATGTACACATATGAGAGAAAATTGATATTTTGTATCAAATAATTCAAATAAAACATTCCTATTTACAGCATTGATTTTAGTTATTAGCCAAAATGATTTCTTTCGTAACTTTATTCCAAAATAAACCCAAGATATTTTAAATATTAAATGCAACATCAAAATAAATCCATAAATTTGAACAAAATCACCAAAACTGATATGAAAGAGTTTTGGAATATTTCGTCAACTTCCTCTGAAAAAATGTTTCAAAATTGTTACCAAAATAGTGACTATCCAAACTGATTATAACTCAATACCTAATATCTAGTGTGATATCCTTTGTACTCAACCACTTCTTCTCATGGGCAGAGCATAAACTCTACAAGTTTTTTCACAAAATCTCTTGGGAATTGTCCTCCATTCTGCTTCTATAGCTTGTTTTAAATCTGGATTCCTTAAATATTTTTCTAAGAAATTTCAAAGGTTCTCAATTGGCACTGTGGATGTTTCCATAATAATCTTTCTTTTATGTTTGGGAACGTTACCTTGGTGAAACTTAAAATCACCAGAAACTCCAAAATTCTCAGCTATTTGTCTTAAATTTTCTATGAAAATTTTGAAAAATTCTTCTTTATTCATAGTTCCGTCCACAAAATTTAAATTACCAACACCATTGTTGTTCGTAATAGCTCCCCAAACCATTACACTTTTATAATCGTGCCTTACTGTACACCTAACACTTTTTATCTAGTTTATTATTTACTTTTCTCTATACTTTAATCTGCTTCGTGTCACTGTTAAATAAACTGAAATTGCTTTCGTCAACAAAATAACCTTTTTCCAAGACTCTACGTTAATTTCACTTAAAAGCAGTTTTCTACAAGCGAATTTTTGACGAATGCACTTCTTTTCCGCGAAATTCTTTGAACTTTAAAGGTAGGTCAATTGAATTGACTTTGGGACTTTGTTTAATTTCTCGAATTATAAATTGCTCATCACATTTTGTAATTGTTTTGGTCGTCCAATCTTTAAAATATCTGGGAAAGGTTAAGATTATGGCTAACCCCCTTTGGAAGTGGGCGTAACGAGGATCGAAAGAGGGAAGTTCCCCTACTATTAGGCATAAAAAGTTCACGTCGGTGACGTCAAGTTGGTTCCCCACGAAAAAAATGTTATTTAGCCTATTTCCAGAGATCATGTGAAACCGTACAATTGATCTGGGAAGTGATGTTTGGACTTGTTGAAAAGTCAAAAATATTTTGAAAAAATATTAAATTTTTTTTTGGGTTAAAAATTCAAAATAAATATAAATATATAAAAAATTTAAATATTATAAAAAAGTTGATTAATTTCATGGACACATGTTTTAACATTTTGTATTCCCCCCCCCCCCCCTCATCATTATCAATGAACAGCATACTGTAAAACTTCAAAACTTACCAATAGTCAACTTAATCACATACATCTGATGAAGACGAATCTTCCAAAAAATCATCCCCCTGGTCCCTTCGCCAGCCCGGGGGAACAAGGAAGCAAATATTTTGTTACTCACATTTTAGATGGATATGAACGTTCTAAAGCAAATTGTTGATTAAAGATGTTGAAAGATGATCATTTGTCTGCCAAAATCTCACTGAATGCCTAATGATCAACGGAGTCAGTGTTTCATGAGAAACATTAAAAACTTTTTAGTATAATTCATACCTACTTTGATTTCAAACACATTTAAAAACAATTATTTCATTTTTGAAACTAGAATTTTTCTCGTTCCAATTTTAAGTACTTTTGTATTTTTTTCTAAATTTCTAAGCACGATTTTCTGTAAATCAGATCTGGCAAAACTATACCTAACGCCTTAAGATAATCCGAATTGCTGATCCCAAATCAGATGAGGGAAAATAAGCATCATAGATCTTCGTTTTTCAGCAAGCACTGATTATGTGTAAAATAAAAACACATTTTGCAACAAATTGCTAACGTTTATATAAAAAATATACATACATATGTATGTTGATCTCCGTCTTTGTATAGGATCAATAAAACAAAATAAATAAATAAAATAATTGGAGACATTGTCAAAGAATATAAAATAGGAATCATTCATTATCTAGAAGAACCTCAACTTCAGTATTGTCGTACAGGTTAATGGCACCAATATTATTATTTCATGTGAAAAAGATCGGATTTAAAAAATTTCAGTGAAAAGATTTCAGATGTCGCCAAATATTGTAATGTAATGAATAGAATTTCTATGATGGAGAAAAGTTTTAGCACAAACAGTTCAGTGAATGCCTAAACTCAAAAAGCAATCCTGACAACATAAAAGGTATTTTTTAAAGGTAATCGTTGGGGATATCTGTCATTATCGCTGTAAATTTTTGCTGCAATTTTGACATTGTGTATCATATACTTTGGCAAAGTACCACCCAATGACTTACATCCGAGCGAAGTCTCAAATCAGTGCTTATAAAGCACTTTGTCCAATTTATGGTGCTTCTAGTGACCCATCTGAGCAGCTCATGCGCAATACGTTGGAAAAATTTATATCCACGATTACTCTATGAAACAATGTTCATCCAACACGAGCCTATGCAATGCGTACCAAAGCAGCTATCGCAGCTGCAAAAGGAAGTGTGAATGAGCATCCAAATTTATTGATTCGACGTCTTTCTGAACAACTTGGCCTGTAAAAATGGAAAATTTTGAGGAAAAATTTCTTGCTATAAAGGCCCTTAAAATGCACCCAGTACACCAATTGAAGCCTTTGGACTATCGTTTGCGTCGTAGAAGTTGAAACCGCTTTTTTATCATCACATAATTTTCAGCGATACGAATCATTTCTAGCTTAATGGTTTCGGTGGATTTTCAATAAGCAAAATTACTGATCCTGTGTGGGGATAATCCTCCAGAGACATCGCGTAAAGGTCACCGTATGGTGTAGTTTGCATGCCAGCGTCATAATGGCCCTGTCCTTTTTAAATCTGAGAATGGAACCAACGTGACCGTAAATGTCGTTTGCTACCGCTAAATCGTAATTCCGTAATTTTTTGATTACCAACATCAATGAGGGACAAATAGCTCCAATAACGTAATATAACATGCCATACAGCACTTGAAATCATCTCAGGAAATGGATCATTGAACTGCCAGCCCAGATCATGCGATTCGATTCTATTGGACTACTTTTGAGGGGAATACATTAAAATACTTGTCTATGTTGATAAACCAGAAACTATTTCTGACTTGGGTTCTTAGCAAAATAAGGCCAGCTGTGCTGAGGAAAAGTGGCGCAAAAATGGACTGACAGGTTGGCCTCCTTAAGACGTGGTTGTGGTATTTCTATGCCAAAAATTATTTGTAAACACTAAATGCCATAAAGTTTGCAAGCTGCAAAAGCCAAAAAATCGACCATTGAAGCAATTTATGTGTATTTTGTTTGTTTAAAACTGCTATCCTCCTAATAAAACATCCTATACTGAACTAGAGATATTCATGCACAAATATTATTACATTAAATTCAAAACAAAAGAAAATTGTAATTTTCTCTTTTCCATCCATTCTGAGCAGGAGCAGCGTTGGTTGGTGCCTGATTGAGAGGAGTGCCCAACTTGACAGAACCCCGATTACTACCACCCCAATGTATATTTTTTGTGACAAATTGTGCATTTTTATCATCATAGTCGACAGATTTATTTGTCTGTTATTCAAACTAATATATTTTGAAGGGTTTTGAAGGAAAAACATTTCCTTTTAGTATCGAACAACTTCATTTTAATTTAATTAACTACCTTTTCACTTTAACAAACACTACCTTCAGTGTCGTTGACAAACTCTAAGAATTTAATTTAATTTCTCTCTCGTCTACTTTAAACAAATTTCCCATAGATAATTGACACTAAGCGGCTTTTTAGCAGGAGCGTTGTTCCAAGGCACACACTTGACAACTTTGTCAGCTCGAGGATCTACCTACACCCCCCCCCCCTCCACTCCATTCTCAACCGAGGTTGAATGACATCAAGTTTAATCACACTGCATCACAATGTCGTCACCAACGTTCTAAAGACTCCCGCCAAAGTATCCTTAACCGTCAGATTCTCATTTAGGCTATCTGAAGAGGAAGATTTCCAAGAGTAACAAGTGAACAATTACATCAAAAGAAACTTTTCAACTATACTCGACTGTGTCGCCCTCGTCTGCAACATCCTCCTATACACTGGTGATCCTTGAAAGTCTGACCAAGTCAAGTACTTGGGAGAAAAAAGCCCCGACTGCCGTTTTCAGCTAGCGCCTCAAGCTTAATGCAAGGGCTTTGTTTTCACTGGAATAATACCCGCCAGCAAGCCGTATCTCATCCTTGGACATTGTGAAGGATAACAGAAAAAAATTTGTGACGGCAACATAGCAATAGAAAGTGTATTTTGTAAATAAGACGTTCAAGTTTTCTCATTATCATCGAAAGGCTGAACTTTGTTTAAAGCGAAGAAAACGTGACAACACGACGACATTGGCGTCGTAAACGTCACACGATTGGCGAGCAATTTAAAATTCTAAGAAATATGCATATTTCATTTGTGTTAGCATGTTCAACCCATTAAAGGATGGTACCATGATTAAATTTTCAATAATTGAGAATATTGGAGTGATTCAAACATTGTTAAGGACTCTTCGTCGACGAATAGATGTAATGTAGGTCATTGAGAAAGTTGATCGAAAAATTATTAATCACTAAGTTGGACTGATTGCATGTTCTTGTATTAACTAGATTGGATTAGATTAAGAGGATGCTAAGACAAACGGCTTTAGCTTCACTTAGATCATAGAAACCTTCTAATTACCGATTTTTTAAAAAATCTTGGAATTGGTCCATCCTTATAGTACCTAGTTAACTCAGCTTTTAAGTGCTCTTAACAGCTAGAGTCAGATATCTGCTCAAAAGGTTTTCTACTGACTCTGTCTCCTCTTTATCAGAATGATGAGTGCCATTTGGACTATCTACTATGCAACTAATATTTCAATTAGCCATTTCCGTGAGGCTATCCATGCAGGGAGAGTCTATAATTTGCATTTATCTTCTAAATAGTGGTTGGCATTCGCACAGAAAATTTTGGACCATTTCTGCTTCTTCCGTTTCGACAGAAATCGTTGAAGAAAGTGCCTTTCTTCATGTCTGCCATTTAGACAATTCCTCGTCAGTACGGATATGATGAAACGTAATGTTTCACGACTGGTGTTGAGAAGTTTCTTGAAACCAAGTATATGTGGCTATTCTTCAAATTTGTTCCAAAAGCCAGGATCTGTTCGCCGGCTCTGTGTAATTCTGCTAGGATCGTGGCTTTATAGAATCTTGAGGATAACTGAACTGAGGTATTAATTGCTTGATATTTTTATTATTCTTTTCCATTAAAACGCTATAGTTTTTAATTTTTTCCATATATATATTTTGGGAGTAAGTTGTTCCCTTCTTCAGTGGTGATTATTTTCTAAGAATACAAGGCCATTGTTTGGAATTTTATAATGTTAACATTAAGTTTCTACCTGGTTCTAATTATATCTCCTTTTATAAAATTATCCCTAGTCTGTTTGCTTATACTAATCCCTTTTGCCTATAATTAAGTGTAAACCTTATTTAATCAAATCTAATAGATTGGAGTGACCATTTCCAGTGTCTTCGTTGAGCCTCGTTTCTGCTGGCTGCCTCATAATCCACAATGTTTCTAGGGTATCTAGCTTCCTTATACTCCTTGTCTCCTTCACGACTGTCACATCTGCCCATTCTTTATCGTGCCCTTCGCAAATATGTTTGCCTACCGATGACTTTAGCTTACTTGTATCTCCTCGTCTCCTTGCTGCCTGTGCTTCTTTAGTGTGCTCTTCGAATCTGATCTTAACCGTTCGTCTCGTTTGTCCTATGTATACCTTTCCACAAGATTTGCATTTAATTTTGTAGATACCGCTCTTCTCTTCCATTTTCTTCTTGTCTTTAACATTTTTCAAAATTGTTTTTAGCTGGAACTGCACGCTGCTTGGGGCCAGCTGAATATTGACTTCCTGTAATATTCTGCTGAGATCTCCAGTCAGGTTCGAATTTTTAACGGCTGCTCTTTGTTGTTTGCTCTGTTGTTGCAGCAAGGAGACGAGGAGATACGAGTTTTAATGGAAAAGGATAATAAAAATATCAAGCAATCTTTCGAAGCGCTAAACATGGGAGAAAATTCAGAATGTGAGATATTAATGTTTAATCCTGGAGCTCAGCGCTAGCTCTCGCTAAGACATCTGCTTCGCAATACCCAAGGTATATCTTTATGCTTAGGTACTCTGTATAAGATTACTTTATAAGGAAAGGATATCTCATTTAGTTGTGTACGACATTCCAATACCTTTTTGGATGAGATATACGCATTGGATATTGATTGCATAAAAGCTTGACTTTCCGAGAAGATGTTGAAATTTCTTATAGAAATTTTCTGGCATTGTAACCAGTTTACTGTGATGTGTAATGCAATGACTTCTGCCTGAAGATATTGCAGTGGTACGGAGCCCGGCGGCATAGTTGCAAGCCTGACTGTTTGAAGAAAACACCACAGCCAACCCTTACCTCCATTCTGGATCTATCAGTGGTAATGTCGACCGATTATTATCCCTCTCTCTCTGACTGACTTGAAACTGTGGTGGAACCAGGAGACCAACTCAATAGCATAAACCGTTCCTTTATCAGGATAGTTTGTACGGCTTCGATAATTGGAATAGCTGCAATTTTTCTGACCTTGCTCAGCAGATTCTGATTTGATGTTTTGTGAAAATTGCCCACCAAAGAACTGCGTCATACAGAAGGGTTGATTCCACTATCACCGCCATGACACAATTTTGGGTTTCAATCCTCACATTTTTCCAATAACTCTTTTGCAGCAGTAGATTGCGTATGATGCTTATCACGCTCTATTTTCTATATCCGGTTTCCACGCGAATTTATGGTCCTGTATTATATCTTAACATTTGACCTGATGACCAGTGTTAAGACATTCACCATCAAACTAATGTGAGAAAAATTGCGGAATTACGTAGCTTCTTGTGAAGAGCACCAGTTTCATTTTCTGCAGATTGACCTTTAGACCACAATCCTTGCTTCGCATTTGGGAAGGATACTTATTTTTCTGTTTAGCATAAATTTCCTCAGTAATCAAGTTTTTGCTACAGTATATAAAAAAAGCAAAGTCAAGCCCATCATAAAATGTCTCTGTTGAAGAAATGGCTCGTTATAACCACCAATCTACTGAAAAGTCCTACGATCCAAGTTCTGAATACCAGGAAGAAACCAATACGTACTCAAAAGCCTCAATATTTTAGAAACTAGTATTGAGAATATCGATCCATTAGCAAAAATACCAAAATCTATTTAAGAGCCTTTTACTCTTTATAAATTTTGATAAGAAAAATTGCCAATTTGTTTAAGTTTTTGAAATGTTTCAATGTTTAAAACATGGAAACTTTGATGCAAGATGTTTATTTTAGTAGGTTTTTTAAATTTTAATTGATAATAATCATCGAAGGTGCGACTGCCCACACCAATTTTTTGTCTCTAGGATTAACCGCCTACATTCCATCTGATTCTGTGACCACGTTCGTCAGTTGACAGCATCCAGAAAATATCTGCTAGCGCTAGTTAATGTATCTTCCTATGAGTTATTCGATTACTTGTTGCAGGAATAAATGGATAGATACACATGGTTGATTCTAGAAAATATTAGTTACAAACCAATACAATTTCAAACAAACTTTTTCCACTAAGATAGACTGAGAAGATCATTTGCAAAATTCTGTAATCAGAACCAAAATTATCACCTTAAGATTTCAGTTATAAAAAGCTGTGTGTACTCTTGATGAGCCATAATGGAATAAAATCTTTATAAAATTCAACACTTGATTTTTAGGGCTCACAAATTTTTATTAATACGACGTGTTTCGATCCTTAGACCATCTTCAGGTTACATACAGCTTACAAATATTTCCTGTTTTATTCTTAAATAATTAATGGTTAACGAAGTGGTGATTGGAAAGAAAGGGTAATTTCATTCAGCAGGTTTTCGTTCTCTTTGTGTCCCGCTTATTCTCAAGGCATTCCAAATAGTCTAACTTGCCCTTGCCTATTTTATGGAGGATATTAAAATTGTTGATACCAAAATTATAACCTGTATCTAAAATGTGTTTAGCTATCCCAGAATTTGGATTTACCTCTCTGGTTGCTTTGATGTGCTCATTGTATCTAATTTTTAAGCTCCTACGTGCTTTTCCTATATTAAATGCATCGCAGGCAAAACCAGATGAACTCCTCAATCTTCACAAAATTTGTAAGGATCAGAATTATTTTAGATATGAGGATCAATACGTCTCGGTTGAAGACGGCTTACCAATGGGATCACCACTTTCTCCACTGCTAGCAGATTTATACATGAATTTTATAGAGAAAATTATTTTGAGTTCAGTTAATCCCCATTCTAAAAACAGACTCTTCTGGTTTAGATATGTCGAAGACATAATTTGCTTATGGGATAGTACAGATCATCAATTAAATAAATTTTAATTTTGTTAAATAGCCTCAATAATGGCATCAAATTTACTATGGGAAAACAAATAGACCGCACTATCAAACATTTAGATCTTACCATTATTCGTCAAAAAACAAAATTAGAATTTAATATTTACAGGAAAATTACTTATTTAGATGTACTAACTCCTTATAACTCGTTCTATCCATTAAATATTAAGCTAGTTTCTTTTCATTCTATGATAAATCATGCTCTAAATATTCCACTTTCCAAAGAAAATTTGGAGAAGAAACTTTATACCATTGAAAAAATAGCCAAAAATAATTCATACCCTAAGCAACTCATTTTAGGCCTTATAAACAAAAATCGCAAATTGAAAATTATGAAATAAATATATCCTGTTCAGAAACATGGTATTGTTCAATCATGGCGAAGTTAAATTACGTAGACCGCATCAATAATAAATTGTCCAAATATCCAAATTCCAACACTGATGTATCTCTCATTCATTCGACTAGAATTAATTTACAAAAATTACTTTTTATCAACAAAAGCAAAAATGATCCCGTTTCCCATTTACGAGTGTATCGTTCATCCTGTGATAATTGCGGTGCAGCTTATATAGGACAAACAGGTAGGAGCTTATTAGATACAATGAGCACTTCCAAGCAAACAGAGGGATAAATCCAAATTCTGGGATAGCCCAACACATTTTAGATACAGGTCATACTTTTAGTATTAACAATTTTAATATCCTCCATAAAATAAGCAGGCGGAAAAAGTTGGACTACCTGGAATGCCTTGAGATTAGGCGGGCCACAAAAAGAACGAAAACCTGCTGAATGAAATTACCCTTCCCTTTCAATCACCACTCCTTCAGCCATTAATTATTTAAGAATAAAACCAGGAAATATTTTTAAACTGTATTAAACCTGAAGATGAAAGGATCCAAACGCGACGTATTAACAAAAATTTGTGAGTCAAAAAAATCAAGTGTTTAATTTTATAAAGATTAAGATTTAGTGCTATTTATTTGTGATGAATAAGCAGGCGTATTTTGCAGCTTTTAAGTTAACCGATTCTGTTATGACCTTCTGATGTTAGTGAAAAGTCCTGTTGCGTTAAATTTTGATTAGTTTTGAGGACATTCAATCCAGGGACAAGACTATAAATATTTGGTGTACAACCAACAAATTCGAAGACTTATTGATTATTGTTGTGAGGCAAGCGCATTTTGATGTAAATGCATTTGTCCTTTTCCATTCAGTTCATTTAATTTAAGCTTCTGATTAGAAATGGATTTAATTATTAATATCGTATACATATTATTTAAATACATCAGTTTGCTTGAGTCTTAGAGGAGCTCTTTTAATTTACTCCTGAAACGATAGAACGATTTTACAATATGTTGTTCTGACGTATTGTGCCTGTAAAAGTGTATAACTCCAAACTAAATATTTTGATAATATTATTGATTTTAAGTCTTTGATTCACATTTATCAAGAAAATATTTCAATAAGGATATCGAAATATTTTCTTGATAAATTTTTCAAGATGAAGTTTTCTTACTTTCTACTGTAGTTGAATTAACCCGGTTCTAAACTATAAAACTTTGAACTAATTGGATTTGAATGGCTCAATCATTGATAGTAGATTAATATTTGAAATGCGTAATTTCTTAAATTTTTATCCTCTATGTAGTTCTCTTAATATTAATTTCTATAAATTCCACTTAAAACCTTTTTTGATCCAATTTTCTGCAGTCAAATTTAAATTGTTCTTTTTTCGCTATGTCCGCTTTCAATTTTTTTATAGATTCAATCAATTTCTATGACGCTCTCGATGGAAGGATCATAATGAAGTTTCTCATTTTAACGGTATAAAGGGGAAACGAACTTCAACAATGGTCTTTATATTTAAAGAATCAGAAAATTATTTCCCAGTTGATTGGCACTTCAATGGTTCCATCGAAGAAAATTCTGTGAATTGAGCCAATCAGCTTTTATGAAAAGTTTGAACAGCTTCCCACCAACTTCTTCGAAATACACAATTTTCAGAGTGCGTCTTTTAAATTTCATCTAAAAACCACAAGAAGCAATCAGTTTTCTTTGATAAACCGAAACAGCAAATGCGAGAACATAATCACACATCCTCAAAACATGTCCTCACCACATCTTGCTATCTTAGAGAGCAAGCACGATTCCAAAGTAGCAGATATGTCAACAATCTAATAAATTTGTTCACACAAAAACTGAATAAATGAGCACAAATTTACTTTCGTACAGGACCGATATTTCAACATCCTTCCGAAAGACATCACGGAAGTGGCTGGTAGGATTTTCGAGTTACCTTGACACCGGGAAATGTTGAAAAGCACCTAATCAAAATAACTTTCATTCTGAGGTGTTCTTTTCTCGGAGATATAAAGTAATTTCCTTCTAACGAAAGCATCTTGTATGTTTGTAGATATACCCAATTATGATTTGTTGTGATGTGCCTTTTGAGGACGAAACGAAAGTCACTCAATAAAGATTCATTTTGAAAATAGGAACAATTTTCGCTCGTCAATTTAGTTACCACGTTGAATGAAGAAAATATTACGGCTAAGAAACTTCTGCGAAGCGAATATTTTCTACGCACTAGAAAACGCAATGTTGATGTTAATAAACAAATAACATCAACAATGCGTTTTCTAGTGGGTGTAATTCTAGTGTAAGTCTGCTATAAGAACCAACATTGTTTGGTGTGTACATTAAATATAATTTGTTTTAAATGATTGTCAGTACTTGACCTGTTGATTGCTTCATGAGTGCAACGCCGCACTCTTGGCTTGTATTGATATAGGTCAGTTGATTTTTATCTATTGGGAGTTCAAATTAGTTTGGTCCGTTTTCAAAAGGTGGCTGTGGCTGTTACGAATATTTGATAGTAACAGCTGATGTCGGTAGTTTTAGAGAGGTTAGACATCTGTCAATAATATTCAGTTCATATCGCTTCGAGTTTCATAGAAAACCTTGTTGTTCACTGTGTTAAATATGTCCAATTTTGTGTTAACTTAGCAGCATTTGCGGGAGGTTTGAGTTTTTTTGTTTTGATTAGCAGAAAAGTTCAGCTGAAGCGCATCGAATGCTTGTGGAAATTTATTGTGACAATGCTCCAACTGATAAATCATGTCGGGAATGATTTCGACGATTTAAGAATGGAGATTTCAACGATGAAGGCAAGCCTCGCTTTGGACAGTCAAAAAAAATCGAAGACAAAAAGTTGAAGGCATTACTCGATGAAGATCCAAATCAAACGATAGACGAGTTCGCAGAATCATTAGAAGTGACTCAACAAGCAGTTTCTGTACGATTAAAATTCATGGGAATGATTCAAAAGCGAGGCAATTGGGTGCTTTATGAACTGAAAGCGAGAGACATTGAAAAGCAATTTTCCACTTGCGAGCAGCTGATTCGAAGGCAACAAATAAAGGGGATTTTTTCATCGATTTGTTACTGGGGATAAAAAATGGATATTCTATGACAAGCCCAAGAAGAAAAAATACTACGCTATGCTCGGTCTATCGTTGCCATCATGGTTTGAAGGTCATGTTGTGTATCTGGTGGGACCAAAAGGGTGTTGTGAACTATGAGATGCTACAACCTGGCGATACCATAACGGGCGATCGGTATGGACTGCAATTGATTCGTTTGAGCCGTACATTACGAGAAAAAGGACCGAAATACAAGCAAAGACATTACAAAGTGATTTTTCTGCATGAAAATGCTCGGCCTCATGGCGCAAAAGTCATGAAAAAATATCTGGAAACGCTCAAGTGGGATATTTTTCCGCACCCTGCGTATTTTCCGGACATTACTTTTTCTGATTACTGGTTGTTCCGATGGATGCAACACGATCTGGCAGGTCATCGGTTTACTTTTTTCGCAGAAATCGAAAATTGGCTCCTAACTTCGATCACCTCAAAAGACGAGACATTTTTCCGAGATAGAATTCGAATACTGTCTGAAAGGTGGCAAAAAGTAGTAACTAGCGATGAAAGATACTATGATTAATCTTTTGATTCTTTTTATTTTGAAATAAATGCATTTTGGACCACAAAAAAGGGGACCGAATTAATTTGTACTCCCAATTTGTAGAACTAACTCCTAGAAATAAGTTGAGATAAGAACTTCGCAAAGAAATTTTGTACAACAGAATGCAGGAAAACATGTTATGGCCTCGTTTTATTTTTACTAACTTTAGAACAGCATTTCAGAATTTTTAATTTACGATTGAAAACTTTTTTTCTCAACTTTTAAATCTACACACTAGAACAACTTTCTTCAATTTCCACTGAAGCAATTATTAAAATTAGATTGTGATTTTTAATTTGAAAATGATTTGGGTTATCTTCGCTTAAATGTAAGCGTCATTTCTCACTGAAATGTTGGAAAGATCACAGCCAGGCATGAAGTTGCCAGTAATGGGAATTGCTGGCGTGAGTAACTTTTTTTTTTTTTTTTGCATCATACATCAATGAAAATTATCAAACATGTGACTATAGATTGGAATCTATTTATTCAATAACTCTTTGTTTTCTTTGTTTTGTCGATTATAGCACTTTCAAAGTTTACATGAACTATTTCCAATATTTGGGAGGAATATCTTCCCATTTTCTCTAGAAAGTAGTATCGTTAAATTTGATCATTCAAAGCATATGGCATATGGCATTTTCTATCAGAAATTTTCTGTATAACTATTTTGAAAGAAAAGACGTTGAAACTTGATTTTATTTTATTTTCTATAGAAAAAAAATTAAATCAAGTTTTCTACGTCAGATAATGTACGAGCGATTCATGTGAACTACTTATTCAACACAATTTTTTAAAGTTCTTTTTTGTTGTTATTTTCACGAAAAAACCTACATAATGCAAAAATAGGAAAATAATGAAACAAAAGCTTAATTCCAACAGTTTAATTTCGGATCACCGCCGTTGCTTGGCCCAGAATGTTGAAAATAATATTCCAACTTTGGCACGAGTGGAGCACGTAACCACTCATTTGATGCGGTATTGCGCATGTTAGGCCGTAAAACATCTAAGCAGTAACACTCAATCCTGGCGGCCATGTCTCAAGGCTTTTTCTATGGATTGAAAGCTAGTTTGGTTGGGCATTTGAATGTGTGTTTTTCAGGTGTTTTTAAGACGTTTACTTGCACTTTTGCTAAGATTTTCAATGCAGATGCTTTGGATATTAAATAAAGTCGTGTAAGTTGGTTTTCGGGAAAATGATTCAAGTTTACTTTTTTATTTATTTTCGCGTAGTTCAGCATTTTATAAAATGTAAACAAAAATTTTTAAAATAAAAATCGTAAAAGAATTTATGGTTCAATCAATTTACTTCTTTTAGTAAAGTACCCTGAAACTTTTAGGTAAGCTATAATCCATTATTAACATGAGTTATTGGGAAAGGCAACACAATTTTATTGCAATTATTCAAAGACATCTATGTTTACAGAGTTTGGAAACATTGTCAGCAAGATTTATTAAAGGAAATAAAAAAATCGTACTATTTTTTGACTATTCTGAAGCATTTTAAAACAGTCAACCACTGAAGATTTTAGTAAATTTTAGTAGATATGTCGTTAACTAACTTCGCTTAAAAAACTGCACCATCTGCATGCGTGGGAAAATGAATTTAATAAAATGTGGTCTAAGTGCGATCCTTGAGGCCCACACGACTAACTTCCCAGCGGGACGAATAAAAAGGCAATAATTTGTTTTTATTAATAATTATTATTATCAATAATTACTATTATTAACAATTATTGTTCTAAATTATTATAAATACTTTCATTATTTTTATTGTTTAATCTAGCCATAAAAACTTTGGTAGAGGAAGACGCCTCCACCATTTGGTTGAAACTAAAGCCTCAACATCCTCGTCCTCCTTCTCGTCCTCCTCGTCGTCATCCTCCTTGTTTTCGTCTTCCTCCTCTTCCTCCTTCTGGTACTCCAGCTCGTTCTCCATCTCATCCCCGGAATCCACAACCATCATTAAGGGTATTTAATTATTATTAATCATAATCATTCGTTATTAAGAATGTTTCATCGTTCCTGAATAATTATAAGTGACTTTATATTTTCAATATCAAATTACAACTAATAATATTTGATTGTTATTAACAATATAAAATTATTAACAAAAATATCCAATTATTATCTGCTTCAGCGGCACACATACCAAACCTTATAATATAAGTTTGGAATTCTATAAATTAATCTTGATTTGTTTTTGAATAACATTTTTTACAACATTCATCAAAATTTTGTTAAAACGCACAATAATTATAATAATATTATTACTTTGAAGGTCTGCACGAATTAATAGTGCATTTCAACAGTTTCAAAATTAAGTATTTTTTTGTCTTTTTTCAGTTTTTTTCATTCTCAACAAAAAACAACTAAATTGATTTTGCTGAAAAGTAATTCAATTTTAAGTTATGTAATTACGCGTCGAATATAATCGGTCCCACGTCAATGCAATCTTTGGTTCTTGAGATAATCAAGACGAAAAATAATTCCAAACGCACATCCGTACATACACACATTTGCCCATACGCACATGCACACACACAGACATCTCTCTAAAAATGATGGCTTTAGATTTTAGAGACCTTAAAATGTGGAGATACGTCAAAATTTTGGATTCGCAAAATCGACCTCATTACAATAACTTCCCACTGGGAATTTAAAAATAAAACAGTATTTCGACACACCTTTGAATACATAAAATAGTTTTCATTTTAAACAAATACATTGGAGTTTTTAATGAAAAACAAAATTAAAAATTAATAAAATATAAGCCATCAGAAAAAACCCTTTCCTGGACGATAATAGAATTTTTTCTCTTCTGAAAAATGAAATTATGACGAAAGGGTGCAAACACACAAATCAAAATTTTCGTTAAGATCATCTTTCTTAACTTTAAAATTACCATCACGTCTAGACGTACTCAAAACTCAAAAAAAAAACTCAAAGAAAGGACTTTTTTTGAAAAATTTAAGTCACGTCCACCAATCGCAATCCATTGTCGTTGTAAAAATGTCTCTTTTACTACTTCCTGCGAAGGCCAAGTATAAATTTCTCTTTACGTTGTATTTACTAGTAGTTTAAGATCCTTTTCAAATTGTTATCTTTCCTACATTTTTTACAGTTTGATAATTACCATAAAAACTGAAACACTAGATGAAAACAGAACAAGACAAATCACTCGAAACTGATGAAATGGAGATGCGTCTTTATTGCTTAGCATGGTAGTGTAGCCGTCATTTCTTTTAATGTAGAATCCAAACAATACTTCATCTTACTCCATTTCTATATAGGATACTAATTTAAAATTCCAATATTATATTTTCAATCTCTATTGTACGAACCTTCACAGAGTGAAGTATATTTACAAATTTAATAATGATGGGTGACAATTGTTGTTTAGGGTTGTTTTAATAATTCGCCTTATTATTTTTTAACAGGACCACCCATTATATTGTATGTTCCTATTACATTTGGATTGAAATATAGCTGCACATTGTTATGACCTAACTCACCATAAAAGACATAAGTTAAATGAAAGGTTGTAGCCACCGCTTTCATTCTTGACGAGAAAAAGTTTCCAAATAATTTTTGAATACCATTTTAAACCCATTTTTCAATTATTCATCAACAAAACTAAATTTATCAAATTCCTGGAAATTATACATGCGAGAAATCTCCCAAAATGACTCTGAACGTGTGTTGCTAGCTTAAATGAAGATTGAATTACTTTTGATATTTCTTTGTACAGTAATATTTTTTAATTACTTTCATACATAGTTACGCATTTTAAGTAACCGAAAAGATTCACCGTACACCATGATTTCTAAGCTAAAATTCTCAGAATTTTGGATGTACACAAGTAATTTGATGGAAACATCACCCCAAAACCTCATCAGCTCCGATTTTATCACAAAAAAAATCCAAGATTATCTCATCAAAAAATTAGAAACTATTCAGAAAATATTCACAAAGTTCCAAAAACTTTTATTTTCATTTGCCTAACTTTTTCCCCTATTTGACTCTCGCATGAAGGAATAATACTTGAACTTATCATTTTTGTTGTTAGCACTCATCTAGGTTGTTTTTTGTTATACAACAGGATTTCTTCTACGATCTTGGGCATCATCCCGGAAAAGCCCTGAAAGATTTAACATCATAAAAGAAACACTTGACTGACATCCTCAACACACATATATGGGATAAAAGGACTAACAGGCAGAAAAATGATAATAGTAACTTTTTCATGTATCTTCCGAGGTAGTATGCCGGAAATGTTGTAGGTCCAGATATGCTGCATGGCTAGTTTCATCCTATCCGTAGAGAAAATAATTTGGAGATATATAAAATAGTATTTATCGTCGAGAACTTAAGCAATGATATAAGTTTAATGAAGAAGTTTTCAGTTAGAATAAAATAACTTTGAAAAGACATTAAATCTTAAGTACGTAGCAGCAGCTGGTCTTTTTAGCTTTATCATGAAGAAAATTGTCACATTTGTCATTTAAATTACATTTGATAGAGCTTATACGACCAATCAAAGCAAGTTGCACAACATCAGATATAGGGGGGTGAGCTTACATTGTAATGATTCAAATCAAGGTACAATATTGAAGAATTGGACGCTATAGAGACCTTGATAGGAGAGATATGTGCGATTGGCATTAGCTAACTTTTGAAATTCAGAAAACTTCCTGAAGAACAACTTAGTTCATCATTAATGCTATCGGAATATTAACAGCGAAAGAAAGATGTCTCACTAATGAGTTCGGGATCCATCCGACCCAGGAGCTACAACCGCGTGTGCGACTACTGACTAATGAGGTGTACATCCCCATGTTTGAACCAAAAATATCAAGGAATGATTCAGAAAAGATATCCTGTTCGAAGTATATACGGAAAAGAATTTGAAGAAAAAAGTGAAGCAAACAAGTCGGACATCATGGCTGGGAAAGTAGTTACGATGTTATCAAAAACTTTGGATTAATGTTCGATGCTTCGCAATTTGAGGGAACAGTTATAAAACCAAAAGATGTTTGTTCCATTAAAGAGAAGGAATCGTTCTTTTTTTTTGTAAAAAGTAGTAAGTTTAAGAGTAGAATTGCTGGAGTAAGTCTTCTTTTAGGAGTTGTAGTTATTTTAAACCAATCGAAAGGTTCTATTATTAAGCCTGAACGTAGAAACAACATCTTTGGTAAGCCAAGGAGTATCTGTCTTCTTTGATGGAGTATATGATGAGGTGAAATGGCGAGTAATGTGGTTCACATAATGATTAAGAATGAAAGTAGCTTAATTGTAGTCTATATATGTATTTATCGAAGGCCTTTTTTGGAATCATCAAGATTTACAGTGAGGATGTTGAAGGTCAGGCAAGCATGCAAATTTGAAGCGACTGCAGGAAGATTGGATGTTTAATTCGAGAGGATAATGTCGATTTAATGCACAATTGCGTTGAAATAATTATTTTATTCCGTCATGATTATAAAATAGCAGAAAATCTATTCCTGAACAGTTTTTGGTGTTACGTCACTAACTGGAATATTGTTCAACTATTTTAAAAATTATTTGGTACTGGTGAACTAGGATGATATTTTCATTACACTTACGTTTCAATGTTCGTTTTAAAATTTTGAAATTAAATCCAGCATTCAATATACAATTTATTACATTATCTTCTAGACCATCAATTCTACATGATTCTTTTAATAATTTGTTGAAAAAACTCATATATCCTTCCCATTTAAAGGTGCAACGGCACGAATACAGATTAAAAACAGTTGGTGCTTTAAGGGGTTACATATATCTTGAAGAACAAAAACTAACTTTTTCAAAAAATTGTATTTTGAAAACCACAAATATGTTTTATTTAAAATTAAACAACCATATAATATTAGCATTTCAAGAAGTTGTAAAAAAAATTCAGCTAAAAACATTGAAAATTGTCAATTTTCCTGCAGTTTTCCTCGTCCAACCTTTTCTTTGCGGTAGGCAGAATATTTTGGTGCAGGCTCATCTTAAATCAAATTCAAACATTTTCTTATAGTTTATGCCCTTGGCTCGTGTTTGAACGGAGGAATCGAAAATAAAATAAAATATAAAGTTTTGAAGTGGATTTGAATGAATTTTCGTTTCATATTTTTTAGCATTTTTTCGATTCGTGTCGTTTTTTAAAAAAAAAATCATATAAAACAAAAACAAGTCAACCGAATGAAAATCTTTTCGTGCAAGCACGAGACAATAAAATAAAATAGGAACTGTGCAAAGTTTCAGCAAAATCGGTGGATTCGTTCTCGAGAAATCTTGCCTACCGCACGGAAAAACAAAGCTTCGAGAAAAACGTTTTTTTTTACCACGATTTAATGAATTAATGTTATTTTTAAGCGACTTACATCGAATCGTCGATTCCAGGTTCATACAGTAACTCGTTCGCCTCATTCGCAATATTCAGAGCATCCTTTTTATGCTGTGATGTTTGATGAAAAAGAAAGGAGAACCGTGCTGCATGCGTATAAAACGCTAGATAAGGCAGAGCGCACGTACCGACCAAGCAGTGTTCAAATCCCTATAACTCCGGTAACATAATATTTTCAAGTTTGGTGTGAAGTACTGTACTTTCATATGGAATAAAAAAAATCGTTCGATTTTGTTTTTGCAAATACAAGACCTATCTATGTAACCCTTTAAAGCTACCTAATAAATCATTAATTTAAAATCATAGACTCGTTTGAATGCTTCCATATTCCTGCAATTTCATAATTTCCTTTTTTTGTGATAACACAAAGTCACTTCAACGGATAATGGGTGAATTGAAAAATATATATCTATATAACCAGCATTTTTCGATTATCGGTTTCAATGAATCAAAACTCAATGGTAGCTAGCTGCTGATTAAATAAACACTATTTTAATTTTAATGGAATTGTTTGATGATTTAATCCACTTATAAATAGAAGAATAAAAAAAACAATTAAAATATTATTTAAGTTTTATCATGGGTTAGAACCTCCTGGTCTAGTCGACAACTTTCGTCTCCTAGTGCGCTTTTGGTTAACGACTTGCTAACACTATTGTTGCATGCCGAAACCACACCTCCCATTTAATAATGGTGCCGGCCAAACGCCTGGAAGCAAGAACCTCCACTAATGTGCAACAATAGCAAAAGTAGGCATACATACGAAACAAATTGGCGGTCGTTATAATTCGCAGATGTAAATTATAAAATAGTTGAAATATAGCGAGCTTGATCCATCAACAAGCCAGCGGTGGTTGTGCTGTCTCGTAACGGATGGCTAATGGCAGCACCTGAAGAGGATGCCATTCGTTACGCCGAAACCACACTTCCCAATTAAAATATATTATTGTTGATTTAGTCAATTAATTAGAGTGTATGTTACATCCAATTTGCATTTTAAATAATGAAGTAGAAAAGGTGTTGAGTTGCCGTTTTAGAAATGTAATAGCTGCTTTTTGTAAGACATTTTGATCTCTTTAATATTGTCATTTTGTCAATTTCTCTTCTCATAAAATTCTGTTTTATACACATCACAGATATTTTATCACTAGCATTCATCCAATTTGCTCCTAAATTTCCATCTGCTTTTAAAATACACTTGCGCTCGCTGCTTTATTTTTTTAAACAAAATTAGAACAGTGAAATGCACTTTCTGTAATTTCTGAAATTCTTCGTTCATTTTTCATTATTTAAATACAAGTAAAAAATAAATATCAGTGAAAATCGTACAGTACGAAATTTCTGCGGAAAGATTTTTCATTAATTCACTAAAATGTTTATATCGTAGTACTATATTATTGCAAAAAGAGATGAAGAGAATAAAAGATAATGGATAGTTAAAAAAAGAAAGTTCGAAAAAAAATAGTTTAAACATGCTCTTTTGCGTGGTGAAATATGAATCCAAACGACTTATATTGAAATATCATGGAGGACAGTTTCACAAAAAACACATTCACAGGAAGATGGTGAAAAATAAAATAACGAATAGCATCTTCCGAAAATTCCAAAGATCTGATGTATTTATATATCAATTATATGGGTCATCCTGGGATTCAAAAAGGGACAAGTCAAACTGCCAAATTTGTTGTAGGCAAAAGTTTTATGTGCCTTTTGACGAACTGATCGATACTGATCCTGCCGAAGTTGAGACCATCTTCTTTGGACCATTCATGTGGAGTTCATGAATGATGACGGATATTTCAGCTGAACTATCAAAAAGCGAACAAATGGCAGCAAATGGCAGGATTCAATAGAATCGGAAAGCAAATCCTAAGCTCAACGACGTGGTTATTGAACCAAAGGAGCCCATGGTTCGAATCGGGGTGGTCCAATATAAAAAGTCAGTTTGATTCTTCATCTACCTTTGTCTTCCCTATTCTGCTCATTGAAATTCATTTTAGTAGCTCGCTACTTATTCCTTTGTCACCGAAGGGTTTGAATTTTGACGATTTCAAATTGCATTAAATGATACTCTCTTTAAATATTTAAACGCTCCATAGTTCCAGAAGTCAGTCAGTCAGTTTCTATTTTGACAACAGTGATTTTAAGCAATGATACTCCTAGATCATTCAAGTTCTCAAGGATGAGCTGAAAGTTAGAAATAATGTAGAATCATCAAACTTCTTTGCTACTTTCGAAGTGGCCTGCACTTTTGTTGTGACACCGAAACCATAAGAATTTTATCAAGGACATCAGCGAAAATGAAAACAACGTGAAGTTAGTGGGTAACTCTTTAAGCTGTACTAGTAAATCTATTCTCAGTGGTATTAGCATAGCAGACATGAAGGATCAGTAGATTTAATCATCACTTTCTTGGTTGGTATCACAATCTCTTTAAAATCATTCATCATTTTATTGCCGTTCTCACTTACGACGGAAGCAAATATTGAATAAGAAAATTAAATACAAATTCATTCATTCATTTGGCCTATAAAAATATTTTTCGCTTAATTTCGTTTTTTTCGGATCACAATAATTTTCATTTAAGTGCCTCATTTGGCGTAATTCAACCGCAAACAGTTTATAACAAAATTATTTTAAAATAAATTTTCAATGTTTTTCGCGATTAAAACCAAACCAAAGTGTGTCTAGAGAATGATTCCCTAATTTTTGGCGCCATATTTGGTTCATAGCTTTTTTCTTATTGAAGTGGGAAAGTGTGATTTCGGCGTGACGGATGGCATCCTCTTCAGGTGCTGTCATTTGCCATCCGCCACCAGACAGCACGACCACGATTGGCTTATTCATGGATTAAGCTAATCATACTTCAACTAATTTTTATAATTATTTGTAAACGACAGCACCTGAAGAGGATGCCATCCGTCACGCCGAAACCACACTTCCCCACTTCATTAAATTATGGAACCAGCCTGTAATCTGGAAGTAAATGAACCTCCATCAATGTGCAAGCATAGTGTTAGTAAGTTGCTAACCAAAAAGCATACTAGTAGGCAAAAGCTGTCGGCTAGACTAGGAGGTTCAAATCTTTACTAATATTTTTTTTCTTATTGCCTGGAAATAATATAGTTATACTTTGCTGAAAATTTAATTTTGCATAAGTTTTCTGGGCGCAACAGATTTTTTTTTAGGATCCACGGTTACTGAGATGTATGAGTTCTATTCTGCGTCTTTGAAGACATTTTGCTACTCTCCCTCCTAGCAACATTTATACAGACTCAGATTGTGTTCAAGCTTGATGTATAATTTTTGCATATTCTCAACCGTGAGAAAATGGTGTTTGCTATCGAGTCTACTAGCTTTTGGAGTATAGTATCAACACTGTAGTCAATGGAAAATTATTATTAAGCTTTCAGTATTGGGCATAGTAGGTGATTTTAAACTGGTCGCTGTTTTTCCGTAAATGAAACACTATTGATTGTCCTGCAATGACTATCGATGGCTGCTTCCTTGACGTCTGGTAAGTATGAGATAGTATGGTGAATATGTGCGGTTAGGTGATGGAAGAGGTTCCGCGCTGTGAGAAATTAAATTTGAAAGATATTTTTATAGTTTACAGTAACTTAAATTTGTAATAAACAATTTTACAAGGAAATTGATCTCATCGTTCTTACAAATTAAAAACTAACATTTTTCTTCAGACAAATTAAATTCAAGCGAGAAAAATTAACCAAACGAAGCCATATACACTAAAAAAATAATCTAATACAAGTCAGCTCATAATATCGTAACGATATAGTGTTTCGCAAGTGTTTTCATTCAACAAGTCCGCCCTGTCTGCGTTAAATTTATGCAAGAAACAAGCAAGTAAATTTACTTCTCATTCATTTTTTAAACTAAGAAGCGTCCATGAATAATTCAAAATATGCATCTGAAACATGCACAATAGGTAGTGTGAGGTGTACCATTAAAATGCCAAAGTTACACGTGAAGCACTCTCATCGGCTGTGTTGAAAATAAAACCAGAAAACAAGAAGCTATTCAAAATATAAGCAGCGTAAGTACTTATGTGAATGTATGGTTGTCTCAACAATGCATAATATTCGCTATGTGAAAATATTCTGAATAGTTATTATTCTTTTGAATATAAGCGAGCGTCGCGTTTTACTGAAAACAAATAGTTCTGTAACCAGTCCGCAGGATGGTTACTATGAATAGACGAAGAAGTCCTTTTGGTGTTGAAATAATGTTGTCTTTTGAATTTCCATAACGTTTAGTATACGTGCACTGGATTAGTACTTATCTTGGAATCATTCAAGAGCTATGAAGAATGCTGAAGCTCATCGAAATTCCTGTGTTTTTCCTGCCCGGATACATCTTTTGCAGAGTAGTTGGAATTCGGAAGCAAGACCCCTTGTAAAAATCAGTGAAATTGGCAACGAGAACGTTTTTTTATCTTCAAATTTGGAAATACTTCACGAAAAACAAATTAAATACATATAAGACTCGTTTCAATAGACAAATGGTAAAAGGAAACCAATTTTTCTGCATTCCTTTTGAATGGTAGAAAGTTAATTTATTGGGGGTGAGAAAAATCGACTCAAAACGTCAATAGAAGCAGTTTTTTGTCTCGCCTGAAAACTCGTGTTTTTCAGGATAGATCAGCAACTTTTTCCTATTCGATACACTGTGGTCTCGCCTAATTCCGGTGAAAATGAGGAGCTAGCATTACAAGCAAGTAAACTAGGTAGGCACATTCCTTTTTAATGGAAGTGTTTGACCTCCGTAAATACGACTTAGAAACAACTTGTATTTGATTACACTTTGGTTTTATTTTTATGCACCTACACTTACCAGCAACAGTATATGTATATGCAAGAAAATAAAGTTATTATGTTTAAAAATATAAGTTTTTATTTTGAAATCACGAAAAATCGATAGTTTTCTGTACATATCAAAACAGAGGATTCCCCGTTTCATGCGGTAACAAATGTACATATGTGTTTAGACCCGACAGCATTTTTTTTGATTTGTGGTAAATTTTGTAGTGAGTACATTACTTTGCAGTTATTTAAAAAAAATAGTGTACAAGAGTTTCTGATGGCGCGCAAAATTAAAGAAATTAGTGCTGGCGAGAGAAAAATTATTCTGAAACTTAGAAAAGCAGGCAAATCATTCTCCGAAGAACCAACTCTTCTGTCGAGTATGTCGTGCAAAAATTTAATGCAACTGGTTTCATTGTATCACCGACACGTTTTGGTTAACCCAGCAAATTGACCGTACGCAAAATACAAACTGGACTACAATCAGCGAAAACGAATCCTAGAGTAACTGCTTCTCAAATAAGTGAATACACAAAAAAAATATATTTTGGCAAGGATCTCCACGAAGATACAATACGCAAAATACTAAAGAGAGATTAGTAACGCACACGAGTGTTACATATCGGAAGTCAACAGAAAAAAAACGTATGGACTCAACAAATGAATACATTAACAAACCTCCAGAATTTTGGGAACATGTCTTATTCTCGGACGAAAAAAGTTTTGTATATTTGGCATCAAGGGAAGAAAGCTGCCTCGGTACTGCCCTCGAAAAAGAAAATATTGAATGGTCTGGGAGTGCAAAAGGCGAAAGGAGTTGGCAAACTTGTCTTCATAGGGTCAACAATGGATCAATTTGCTTATCTAAATATTTTGAAGACCAATATGAAACAAAGCGTTGGTGGCTTGGTGACAATTTCTGGTTCCAGCATCCAAAGCACTCGAAATACAATGTGAGGCTTTGGTTTCACTACAACACAAATTATCAGTTGCATACGCCATCCCAATCTTCAGACCTTAATCCCATCGAGCATTTGCGGAATTTGCTGGAGCGCAGGATTCATCAGCACAGCATAGCTTCCAAACAAATGCTCAAAAACGTCATAATTAACGAACGGGGCAAAATTACCAGGCAGGATACATCCAAATTGGTCCACTGCATGTCATCATGGAAAAATTTTATCCCGCAAGTTACTATGCCCTGATATTTAATAAAACGATTTGAAAATTTAAAATTATTATTTATATGTACGTATCCTTTTCTGTTTCGTTTAAGTACAGTTTTTTGTTTTGTGTTGTGAAATTTAGTTTTCACAGATATACGCAATAAAAATATATGAGAAGGGTTGTTAAGTTATAAAATAACAAAAATAAAATAATTTAAAAATATAATATAAATAATTGTTGATAAAACATTTAAATGCACTGTTCGTTACCATGAATTTCTCAATGTGTTTTCTTTTCATTGTGTGCGGATACTTTTTGGCAAGTGCGGTTGCATTATCTTTGTACCCACAAAATTGGCTATGGTGGCATATACCCTTTTTTCAAAGGAATTTAGTGATAGAATCACCTACTCTTGGTTCGCCAAGTCAACATTAGTTTTTTTAGCGAGAGTTTTCTACAACAAATTCCCGAGAACCTAATACGCAATTCTCTAGAATTTAAATAATTAGTGTAGTATTCATGTTACTCATTATGTCTTGCTGATCGAATCTGAATTGATAGTTTTACATATGGAATTATACATTAGACGGTTTGATGGTCATTGATTTATCTATTTTATTAAAATGAAAATTTTGATATCCTTTCATCTATTTCCAAGGAGCTTAAATGGTTCAGTGTCCATTGAAAAATATATTTCATTAATAAACATTGCTTCTCATACGAAATAGACCCAAATTGATTAGTCAATTACGCTAATTACTAATAAATGGGCACTACCAATGTAGCGTATCTACTCTTATAGTTGTAGTCATGGTTTAATTAAGACGTATCCCTGCCCGGCTCTTGCCTTGGAAAGCACACTTAATTTATTGGCCGAACGCCATTCACTGAAGTCTACGACATCTAACAATGAAGCCTGTGAAAAGGGGCGGCAATATGAAATCACCTGAAATACATAATTTTGTGATCAAGCGTCAGTTGCTCGTCAAGAACACAATTGAATGAATGGACGAATATTGAGACTGCCTTCACTGCCAAAAGGATATGATCATATATACATGAAAAGTCACGGCAAGGATACGGAACTGATGATATCAATATTCCTTTCTTTCGTAGACCCTGTAAGCAAATGTCTCAATACCTCACAACATTCCAAAGAATAGGAGACAATAAGCTTCCTGGAATAATTCCATTAGCCTAGGCAACAATCAGCAAATACCGAATTCAATTTTCACCCTTGCGGCGGAATGAACTTTCTAGGGATACCAAATTAAATAGCATGACTACGGGAAAACGAGGAAATAATATGGTTCCATTTGTTGCATGCTAATCGTATTGGACTTTCGTTGAACATATCTACCTATATATCATCTACTAGTATTGTCTTCCGTTCGCGGTTTTAGTTTTTTTTTCAGGGGTTTGTTTGAATTCACCCATGGTTTTCCACTTATCAATTTATCTTATTCCGTGTTTTTTTCAATTGCAGGGTAATCCAATCATCTCATCCAGTATGCAATACAATTATGCTGTTCGGAGTTATAACGTGCTTGGCTTCAGTTATCCTTTTGGGAATAGATGGACGTTTTGTTAGTCCGGAGATATATCCACAGGTAAGTAAATATAGTTGCGTGAGGGTAGTAAAATAGTGTATTTGTAGTGAGCTCAAATGAAACCAGCATATTTTCTGTTGCTAGATATATTCTTGAGTATTTAATTAAAGAAACGTACGTTACTTCAAATGTATTTCATTCCTGTTTGTTGTCCTTATTTTTTGCATCGCTTTAGTTTCTTACTGCAAATGGCTTTTGAGAAATGTTTTAATTTAAATTGATTAGTAAAGATTTTTTACCACTTGATTCCACTTATCTGACACTTTGCATTACTTTGAACGAAAAAAGAAAGTTTTTGTTATACCTTGCAAAGCATTGTGTAATTCGTCATCGATTCGATTTACGCACTCACGGTCTTAGTGGCCATCAAGTATTCTTGAAATATATTCCTTCAACGTGGACAAATTCATAACCTTAGCTTGCAAGACATTGACTACGGGTTCTAACCCTGCCGTGTCACATATCTGTAACTCGATCCCATTTCGAAGTTATCTTCTATTAAATTGTTTTGTTTATCCTGAATCTAAACTAGGAATGATTAAATGTGGGTGTAAAAAAATTATTAAAGTGGACCGAAAAGAGAAATTTTAAAAACCTTGAAAAGAATTTTGCTAACAATTTTGGAAATATGACTTTTTCTGAATGGTTTGGTACTTTTTTAATGTAATTTTGACCACTATAAATGCCTTAAATATTTTTACGATCTTAAATCCTGAAAAAGTAATTTTAATCAAGCTATTATTTCTTTCCAACATAAAATCAACATAAATTTAAACATCAAATATGACCCATGCTAAACAATGCTCCCAGATTTAATAATCGATGATAATGATATTTCGATAAAATTTCTGAACACTTAAAGTACCCAACAAACCGAGTCCCGCTAATTTTCAAACAATGGGCTTTTCTGGAAAATCTTATTTGTTTCATATTTGACCCTTTTTTCCGAAACTACTGAAGCCAATCGTTGAAAATTTTCTGTGATGATATTTACATTAAATTATAACGTATTGACTTTGTGAAATTTGAGAACATTTGATTAAATGTAAGGATTAGGAAAATAATTATCAAGTTTAAGCGTTTTTCTTTTCAAAAATTTGTGAATTCTTTCTGGTTAGCTATTAATAAAAAATCTACTTAGTTTGCTACACTTAAAAATAAAAGCGGCATGGCAAGTTTTTTTTTTGAAATTTATCAAAGGGTTTCAGGGAAAATGGGTCAACTACTTTTGAGATTATCTTGAATTGGAAATTTTGATTACGGGTCTCCTTAAACATACTTTCTTTCGAAACTAATATATCTAAAAATGCGGTACTAATTAAGTGGTGCGATTTTTACATGAGGCAAAATAATGTAATGTACGCATTACAGTATTTGTTGTTTCGGTTTCAAACTACGTGATTCACCTTTTCTTAATGGTATTACAATGGCTAATGGGTTAGAAGCTCATGGTTCTAATTAAAGGATAAAAGGATAAGGATAAAAGGATAAAAGTAACATCAAAAATTATATGAACTTTGGTCATGAAACCAAAATACAAGCCATCGTGAAGAGATTTCAAGAACGCCTGGAAAAAAGAACAAACTGAAGTTTTGTTTCAAGAATTCCTTACCAAAATTGGTATGAAAATCTAAACTAGAATTGGTTATGAAGTTTAAACGAAAAACAAAAGTTTGTGAACGCTATTGAGAAATTCTTAACTGAGTGTGATATTTTTGAATTAGGGTTTTCAAAATATAAGTCGGAAATAATGCCATTTTGATTTGGAAAAAATGTTTGTTATTAATGGAAAACCTATTTTCACCAATTCTTACCAATAACAACTTTTTGAAATGATTTTGTCATTGACAAATTACCATGCAAAGACTTGCGCACAAGCATCTTTTCGAAATAGTTGAAATTTCTTTTCAAAACTCGCGTTCTGTGCGCCGCACTTGATTCAATTTATGGATCACATAATCGTCTATCTGAGCAATTCATATGCAGTTCGACGGAAAGATTTATGTCCACGTATACTTCTCTACTGGAAAATTTTCATCAAACACGAGCTCGTACGGTGCGTACCGAAGCAAATATTGCTTCTACACCGTGACTAGTATGTGTTGTCCCGTAAATGTAAAGCCATAATTTTTTTCCTGAAAATTATTTTTATTGTAACCAAAGTTAAAAATGTAGGAAAGCAATAATTATTTTCGATTCAAGTCACTTTCGCTCGATATGACCACCCTTTGCCTTAATTATGGCCTTCAAACGGTCTTTGAACGAGTTGCATGCGGCCCGCACGTGATCTTCTGGTATTTTGGCCCATTCTCGAACAATGGCCTTCTTGAATGCATCCATGTTGGTTGGTTGGTTGGTTGAAGCGTGCTAAGCCACACGGCTTCCGCTTCACTTTGGCCCCGTTGGCCCATTGTGCCCTGAAGACATGGAAAAACTACCATATTACTCCATGAACCACCCCGATTCCTTGAGGAAATCCAGGAACTGGTCCATTCTCATAACACTAAGCTCACTTAGCTTCCCGAAAAAGAAAGCACCTAAGTGTTTTTTCCTATTATTCGCTAGAGCCGGACAACTGCAGAGAAGATGCTCTACAGATTCCGTCTCCTCTTCATCACCGCAGCTTCGACACAGGTCAAATGCATCCATACTATGGTATTTTTTTGCGCCAACCTTGGTCTCCAAAATGGACCAAAGAGAGAAATCTAGCGGGTTTGCATCGGGAGATTTTGATGGCCATTCTGTATGCGAAATGAAATGTGGAACATTGTTTTTTAACCATTCTTGGTTCACACACGCTTTATGTGCTGACGCCGAGTCTTGTTGAAACGTCCAAGGCCTCAAACCGAATTGTTTACGTGCCCACGGTATTAGACCAGCTTCCAGGACTTTTTCCCGATAGTATGTCGCATTCACTTTGACGCCAGGCTCGATGAAAGTGATTGAAGAGCGCCCATTTTCGGTAAAAACTGCCCACACCATAGCTTGTGGTGGATGTTGGTTCCGGCCGACCGTGCGCAGGTTCAAATTATCGCTCGACCTTTCTTTTAACCAAACACGATCATTTTGTTTGATCAAATATTGCTCAAATGGGAAATTTTTTTCATCGGAGAAAACAATGTTCGAAAAATCACCACATTCGGCCCGACGAAGCAACAATTTTGATCGGTTCAGTCTAACTTTTTTTTGCTTAGCTTTAAGTTCATGCACTTTTTGGCGCTTGTAAGGCTTCAGTCCAAGATCTTTTTTCAATATACTACGCAACGATTCGGGTGATACTTCCATATCGTTTGCCATGTCACGTGCACTTCGGCGCGGCTTTCGTTGAATTCTTTTCTTCACTTTCTTGACGGTATTTTTTGATGTTGCACTTTTTGGACGGCCACTTTTTGGTCTGTCTTTCACGCTACCCGTTTCATTCCATCGTTTTATGGTGCGGTACACAAACTTTCGATTGATATTCAGGTGTTTTAGGTCCCGAACAATTTCCATCACCGATTTTTCACCAAATGAAGAGCAATTACAGCATTTCGTTCCATTTCCATCGCGTAAAAGTTTTTTGTGTACAAATGTAAACAAACCGACTTGTGCCGTTAGTGCACCATTGTTTGACGTTTCTTCAGAAGCAATCGGTTTACAGATATCACTGTTGGTATTGCAGATTTGGCGGCTTGTTTGAACGGGATAACACATACTAGTCACGGTGTAGTGCGTGGAACTATGACTTTAGTGGGCCGAACCTTTGAGGAACAAATCATCTCAATAAATGGACCTGTGTACAGGCCGGCCAGATCGTGTGATTTGGCTACATGAACTATTTTTCGTGAGTGTACGTTGAGTCATTGTTCTATGTTGATAAATCTTCAATTATTGATGACTTATAGGCCAACATTCGACATGATATTGGTGAAACAAGGTCAGTTATGCTGGAAAAAGTGGTGCAAAATTGCACCACCAGAATGTCATTCTTAAGAATTTGTTGAGATACTAGTCCTATGTCTTATACCGATGTACATCGTCTGGGAAGTACTCATTAAATGAACAAGCATTCAGAAAATACATTGCACACGGACAGTGCAAGCAATGAGTGGTGGAGTGAGAGATTTTCGGAGGAGGCGGAGGTGGTTTTAGTCGGTAAAAATCTGACATGCCGAGAAGCAGGAGCAAATCGTTATCTTTTGAAGATTTTCGCCTCCCAACGACGAAAATGATTCAGATCAAATGGCTATTTCAAAAACTATCAGTGTTTTATTTGTTTAAAAAGTTCTGCATCTCTAAAAACCTACCAACTATAGCAATTGTTGCAGTAGAACGTAGTTGATTTCAGCTGTACTCTACTAGGGACATACTCTACTAGAACCGTAGTTTACTTGAGCCATGTTGTACTAGCTGTTTTCTGCGAATGGCAAGCAACTACCTCATCTCTACTAGATGTACTCTGCTGGGCATTCTGCTTTCACCGTTTTCTTCTAGGTGAAAATTAAAATATAAATCCAATCTATTGCTTTAATTCACTTTATTTTAAAGCCAAATCCATGATGTTTGAAAAATAGAATTCTATTCACTTGTCATAATTGTACATTTTTCAAAATACATTTACGTAAACTTTAAGTTTTTGATAAAAAATGAATGGAATTGAATGATATTTCAAATGAAACCTTCAAAATAAAAATAAAATTCCTGTAAAACCCAAAAAACCAAACCATATTAGCTTGCGAATTCTCTCATAATTATGTTAACATCCAAAATTACATTGTTATTTAAAATGAAACACAATATACTTACAATATCACATGACACAACCACCGTTGTCTAGTTCTAGAAAACGGACCTCACCCCATTCACCATTATTTATGATCCCTCGAGCCTTTCGCCGTCTATATGCACGGCCATATCTAAATCGATACTTTATATCCTATCAACTGTTAGATTGTAATCAATTCTCAATTTTTCAGATATGCCAAACACGAGCGTGGCTGCTTTCGCTAGGATTCACGCTAGCGTATGGTGCGATGTTCAGCAAAGTGTGGCGTGTTCATCGGTTCACAACGAAAGCGAAACCCGATCCCAAGGTAGGCTCCTAAATCATTTTGCTAATATTTCACAAAGTAGTGTGGCGGCAGTTGGGCGCAAAAAAAAACCCAGATAAATAACGTGAAAAATGATTCAGATGAAAAAGATCCTTGAGCGTTAGATGCATGTAGGCATAGTTCGAAAAGATACAACGTGGTTGATGATGAGGAATATTGGAAAATATGTTGTTTTTTGGAGTTTCAGCAACGGTGGCAATTAGTTTTATCCATTTTGTTTTGAATTTTTTGATGTAGCTGCTACGATGGTTTTTGATATTGCTATAAATGAGTGACGAAGACGACATTAATTATGCTTATAAAATCATGATTATAGCCGAAGATCAAGAGTTTTGTTAAATTACTCGAAAAACTTCAATTGTTGGTGAAATAAGGATTCAGTTGGAAGTTCACCCTTTTGCTTGAAAACCCAATCCTGGAATGCTAGCAGTTTTATTGGTTTTATTATCTGCATGATGTTCGTAGTTCAAAACTGCACAAAATTTAACATGACCGTAACTGAAATTCAAACAAGCGGTGAGGTGCGACCCTTGAGGTACACACGGTAAACTTTCCAGTAATGTCTACAAAAATATTAAAAAAATTCAACATAAAAATATTTATGAACATAATCCTACTTTAAATAATAATAATGCGAGGTACTCATACCAGTAATTGAAATGAGTTGATATCAATCATATCATCTACTGTAGCGTCCATTGATTACTTAAGGCTTTTGGTGGATGGGGGGTGGATTGGTTTGATTGAATATTCACGCGGATCAATTCGAGGAGGCAGGCTACAAAGCCTTTTCTACGTTATTTGTAATTTTCATATCGACACGTTAAGGACGAAAGAGCGCTGGCAAAAATGAATGCAGTTTTTGTTATTACGCCCACTGAAGAGAATTTCTCGCGAGATGGCCATTTTGAATAGTTTTGTTCAAAATTGCCATGACTTCGGCATAAGCATTGAGTTTGTATTTTTTCACGATTTTACAACAATCAGGCTAATATTTATTTCTCATTTTCCGCTGGGCTTGAAAAACATTGAATGTGCAGTCAAAAATCGGTTTAATTGCATGTAAAAACTAAAAGCATTAAGAATGATGATGGAGGTAGTAATTGAAATCTTACAAACACTAAAGAATAAATTTACTAAAGACTACATTTTTCTATTTGATGAAAGCTTTCTAAAGCATATGATCTTGCAAAGTATTGACTACAAAGCATTTTACCATTCAAAACGTTGATTACTACAAATGCAAATTTGATTGAAATTTTGTTGGTTTTCAAAATTTAAGCAGTTTTCTTATTAAAATTAAAACACTGTGAAAACTATTCAAAATCTGCTCAAATTAAGCAAATATTATAAAACTTTGATTGAGTTTACAACAATGCCTTAAGAATAAAAGATATAAGGTAATATCATTCGATTGATTCCTGTTTACATGCTAACTTTGAAGGATAAGTTTATTTTTAATTTAGTTTTTTTTCAGAATCATCCAATTTTTTTTTGCTGATTTCTCTTCATAAACGGATAGGAATGTTTAAATATTATAAACATTTATTACTGAGTTGTGCGAATCAGGTTAAAAATTGATTTTTTATAAAAAAAAACCCCTAGTTTTTCGCATTTTCTTTAATTAAATTAAAAAACGGATGCAACGGATTTTATATAAATTTAAAAACATCACAAAACAAATAATACACGTCAATTGACGCCTTAATGGTGCAAATATCATATTTGGTTCGTGGGATATAGTGAATGATAAAAATGACCTTGAAAATCATGATGACTTTTAATGATTCTTTATTTTTAATTTAATTTTTTATCCAATCCAGAAATAAAGTTTTGCTGGTTTTTGTACAAAAACTGTTTGAAGTATATAAATTTTATAAACATTGATTACTGTATGGTGCAAGTCAGGTTAAAAATTTATTGTTTATTGAAAAAAACCTAATTTTTTGCAATTTTTTTAATAAATTAAAAAAACGGCTCGAACGATTTTATTAAAAATGTCAAGACGCATCGATTGACGCCTAAGTGATGCGAATCGTATCTTTGGTTCGCGAGATATAGCGCATGACAGAAATGACCTTCAAAGCCTCAAAACAACAAACCCTTATACCGAAATATTTCAAAAATTAATCAGCTCTTAAGATTGCAAAGACGCTTCGATTGACACGTGAGCTATGTTCGTAGAAAAAAGTGTCCACGTACTTACGTACATACACACACCCACACATACACCTCTTTTTCTAAAAACACTTTATATATACTCTATAGACCTCAAAACGTAAAGAAATGTTGAAAATTTCAATTTCGATTTTCGAGGCGATTACAAGAATTTCCCATATACTGGAAAGTTAAAAATTAGAAAGACATCGAAAAGGAACTGTCTTTTCTATTTCACTAATATGCATCAATTTATTATTTGAGATTAAATTTTAGTTTCCTTGTTATTATTCGTACAGCTAGTCTCATTTTTGAATGCCTAAAGTCGTTCATTTGAAATTTGAACCTAAATTCAATGTGTCTGAATAGTTTATGAAGTAGAATGTATCTGTTTAACTAGCCGTTGTGCCATAATTTTGCCTGATTCAACGGAAATATCTTTAGTTGCCGTATATTTGAAAAGTCTTTCCTAATTTTAATCATATACAATTCAAAATGTCCTAATCTCTAAGGGCCAGCTTCAATCTCATTGTCTACGAAGTACACTCCAACCTTTACATCCCTTTCAATAAACGATAAAATTCCAATCAATATTACTACATGCATAATTAAACCCTTCAACATCTGCACGCCATTTGGTGTAACCTGCGGCTGGTATGTAACCGTCCAATGGTGCTCCCCTAACTTTGCTAGCAGGCTAGCCATCTAGCCCGGCCCAAACTAATAACCGATAGTTTTCAGCGATTGCTGGCCAAAATACGAGGAGGTGCGATTGTTGACCGTTGGCCACTCAAAAATTAAGTGGTCCCCGATGGTTATTGTGCCACCGATTACGCTATTGAAACACGTTAGATAACACGGTTGGCTTGCAGGGAAAGCCGTGTTAACCGGTATCCAACATGTTCACCACGGCTGACGTGTCAGTCATTGGACTCCCCATATTGAGTGACAGTAATTAAGTTAATGGACACTTTTTCACTATGACCCTTTCGGATTGATGGCTGTCGAGTATGTAATGAGTATCGTGGCGATAGCATTACAATGTTGGATACTGCATAATGGTGTTACCATGATAACAGCACGCGTTATGGTTAATGGTTTTGGTTTTATGAAGCTATTCAAAGAATATATAGAATGTGATGGTGGCAGAAAACGACAGTAAAAGATAGAGAAAATATATTGACAAGCACAGCGCAATGATTTTGGAATGCAATCTCTTCCTTATGTTGAACACATAAATTTAACCTTTTTCAAGAGCTATATATATTTCCTATCTGAAAGAGGTTTGTATACGTAAAGGTTTGTAATTGAAAGAACGATCAATTCAAATAGTCATTGTGTTTGGACTACAATGCTCATTCGACCTCAACTCTTAAGTTACCATAAACAAAAACCTTATACCTGAAAAAATCGAAGCTACTAAAATTTATTATCGAAATTCTTGTTAAATTTCAGCAGCATTTCTACACTGCATTTCATCCATACGCTCCGTTTTTGATGAATGGGTTTATTAATGGAGGGAATGGCTAATGTAGAGCAAATGCTTATTCTGGACCAATAGCTGAAACATTATAGCATATTTTAGTATACATATACATATGTACTTTCACGGTGTCCGGACTAAATATGCGATTTAAAAATATCATGTACAGGGTGCGCCATCTTTCGTGACGATATGTAGACACTTACTTGCTTTGAAAAAACAACCGATTTCTATATATGAGATATTTTCATTCAATTTGGGCCTTTGCAATTTATTTTCACTACTTTTTGAATACAGCATCAATTAAGTGACCGCGTTTATTTGGCTATTTTGTTAATTGGCCAAAACAAAACGTGCTCCTTTTGCTGCATTTCCATTACCTTTTCGAGCATCTCGGACGTTATAGCATTGATTTCGGCACGAATGTTTGCCTTGAGCTCGGTCATGCTCTGAAGCTAGCTGGCTTATATTTTGCTTTTCAAATAGCTCCAGAAAAAGAAATCCGAAGGGGTGAAATCTGAAGACCTGAATGGCCACTCAATGTCGCCTCTTTTTTGACATCAGGCGTCCAGGGAATTTTCGTTGCACAAACTGAATTGTTTGATTTGCAATGTGGCATGGCACACCGTCTTGTTGAAACCAGTAACCGTCAAGTCCTTTTTCACGCATTCGCGGGCAGACATAATGGGCCAACATCCACCGATATCTGTTTCCATGAACTGTCTCGTTTTTTTTGAAGAAATAGGGCCAAATGATGGACTTGGTCGTTGATGAACGTCACGATGACGATCTCCCACTGTCCCGTGCTCAACGAAATTTGACACGAAGTGACGAATAGTGTTGTCAGACGGTGCCTGTTGGCCACGATATTTTTTACGGTACGCACGTTGAGTTAAAATAACTGAACGACTATTCTCGATGTACATCGTCACTATTTCGGCACGTTGTTTCGGCGTGAAGCAATTCATGGCTCAAATTGTACTGAATTGCCGTTTCAAAAACACGTCTCATCGAATCTATCGGTGTGGCAAATGTCAAAGCTAGTAAGTGTGTGCATGACGACACAAAAGATGGCGCACTCTGTACAAAAATATCCGATCGCAGAAATATTGTCATTGAATTTATTCCTTATTTTTTAATTGTTGAAAAAGTAATGCACTGATATATAATTTGGAAGAGGCAATATTGGATACAAAAAAAAACTCTCGCCATTTTTGACAATAATTTTAAGGTGAAATACATCAGCGTCTCAGCGAATGAGACACGATTTTATTGATTGCGCACACATATGACTGCGTCTTTGTTTTTACACAATATCCAGCATGTGGAAAAATGTCATCTTCAGTTGGGTTAGATTATAAAGGTGCTAAGCCTAAACGGCTTCCACTGCACTGAGACTGGCTATGGTCCATTGTGCCCTTTAAACGTGGAAACCTTCAGATTTCGTCAATGAACCATCCTGGTTTTTTAAGGAAATCCAGGTGCCAGGGCATTTTTGTATAATATAGCTCACTTACCATCGCGAAAAACAATGTATTAAGTGCATATGCCCCCTAGCAGCTAGGGCCGGACATTTGCACAAAAGGTGCTCTACTGACTTTGTCTCCTTTTCATCACCGCAGTTTCAATATAAATCGCTAGCTGAGAGCCCAGATCTCCTTGCCCACAAAATTCGTACGTTTTGAGTCGTATTTGGGTCACATAAGCCTACCAGTACAACATGTATCCAAATTTCTCCACCTCTTTAATGCTATTTCGTAGGCTGATTCCTTTATATCCTGCTGCATGTGCTTGCATCGAATTATCAATTCTTACCACCTTGTTCGTTCGTACGCCACGGAATGTTTCCCTAACAATTGGATCCGCTTTTAGATTTCCTTTAACCTCGCTGTGCCCAGGAACTCAGCACAGGGTAAAAAGAATGAAGGGTTATTTTGCGGTAAATATTTAAATCTGCGGCCAGAATGAACTCACGAAGGTCATCGTTATATACACTCTGACAAAAAAGTATCCGGAAATTTTCATTTAAATTGCCCGCGTTGAGTATTTTTAAGTATTTGATTTCTGTATGTTGGTAGGACTGTCCTTAATTAATATGCCAAAAATGAGCGTAATATGCCGACCAGTTTGTTTACAGCAGCTAGTTGAATCAGTCCACCTCAGTAGTGCTCGGCGAATTTTACAAAAATTGAACAATGAGTTTGTTTCAAATTTTGTGTTTTGAACGAAATTTCGTGAGCCAAATCGATGCAAATGCTGGAGAAGGTTTACGGTGAGTCTGTTTTATCGAAAACTCAGGCTTACGAGTGGTACAAAGCCTTTAAAGATGGTCGGGAGATCGTCGAAGACTTGCCTCGTTCCGGACGGCCATCGACGTCTTCAACTGACGACAACGTCCAAATAGTTAAAGAAATCGTACTCGAAAATCATCATGCTATTGTTAGAGAGATAGCACATGATCTCAACATTGCTGGTGAATCAGCTCTTTTAATTTTGGTCTACCAATTGGGAATGCAGCGCGTCACCGTCAGGCTCCTTCCGATGGAGCTGAATTTTCTCGAAAAACAGTATCGGCAGCAGGTCGCTAAAGACATGCTGGATTGGACAAATTCGATAAATACCATTGACCAGCCGCTATATTCACCTGATTTGGCTCCGTGTGAATTTTTTCTTTTCTTCAGACTGAAATTACCGATCCGGGGACCAGGTTTGACTCCATAGACGCCATCAAAGAAAATTCGCAGAAGGAGCTGAAGGCCATCCCTGAAAGCGCCTATAAAAAAATGTTTCCATGATTCGAAAAAACGTTGGCACATGTGTATCGCTTCAAATGGAGCATATTTTGAAGGAGATTCAATAAATATTGAAGAAGTTTAAATTTTTGCGTTTTATTTCAAATTTCCGGATACTTTTTTGTCACAGTGTATATGAAAGCCAGCTGTGTGAACGAAAATTAGTGATACTTCTTGCACTATTAGATAAATATGGTAAAGGAAGGCTAGATGTAATGAAATACATTAAAACGAACACCCTCAATAAAAATATTTCAATGGTTCGAATGTTTCTCTCTTTTCCTGCGACTGTTACTTAGGAAGACGGAAGTTCAATTGCAAATTTTTAACAATTATTCGAAATTACCAATGTCATGTGGATGTTGTCTGTTGAACTGGAAGTTGTTTGAGATCTGTACAAATTTAATCATCATCAAACTTCGTAGAAGAAGATGCCCGTAACGTAGTTTTAAAAAAAAAACGCCCAAAATAGATTTAAAAGAGTTACAGATATCATTTTTAAAGTTACTAGCTAGAAATTTGGCATGGCATACATTTGCTTATTTGTGATATAAAATATACTTTCACCCTACTTTTCTATACCATCATTGTACAAAAATCATAATATTTGAAAACTATATTGTAGCCGATTGATCAAGCAGTGGGAAAATTCAGGCCCCCGGATAAAAAATATAAGTTACAGTCGAAGAGTCAAAAATATCTTGAATAAAATACATGCATCATCTTTTTAAGGGTAGTACTAACAAAAACATACATGGAGGCACCATTCATTATAATAAATTGTGCCCGGATTACCAATTTCAACGTCACTGAAAGACCAGTTTTTCATAAATCTAATATATATAAAAATTATTTGTGACATGTTACCACCGTGACCTCGTTTTAGGAATGCCATGCGGTCGGTCAGATTTGCAGCATTTATTCTATAGTCGCCCTTATTTTTCCAGAAACGTGTCAAATGTTGGCTTCCGAGTCTTCAATAATTGCTGGTTTATCAGCAATGTCATGTGTCTTGACGTACCCATACAAAAATTAACCCAAAGGAGTCAAATTACATGATCTGGGCGGTCAGTTCACAGGTCTTTTTCTTGAGATGATTCGTTCACCAATGGTTTAGCCCAAAAAAAAAATAATATTTTTAAACGCTGTCAGCATAATGTTGGGAAAGAAACAAAATTGAATCATTCGTGGGTAGCAATCGTGGGTTAAATCTTCAGATTTGAATAAGAAAAAACCAATTATGCCGCACAAGAGACTTTTCTGTGATGTCCCATAGTCAAAGTGTCTCGAAGATCATCCTTACACCAAAAACTACATTTTTGCTCATGTACGTACCAAAAGAGCTGACGGTGAAAATTCATTTCAACTTGCAACTCAATTTCAGCCCCTTCACCGAACGTTCGACGCACAAAATGGTTCGTTGACTTCAATAGATCTTTCGTAAAAAATTTCAAATAGTAGGCGGATGGGGACAAGAAGTTCTTAAAAACGCTGTCGAATTGATAAATTTGGATCTTCAGTCACACCAGCTTCTACACCAGTGATAGCTGCCTCGGTACGCACTGTACGAGCTCGTGTTGGTTGAACATTGTCCAGTAGAGTAGACGCGGACATAAATATTTCCATCGTGTTTTGTTGCAACGGTTATGAGCACCATAAAATGGACGAAATGCTCTATAAGTTTAACGAACAGAACGCGAATTTTGGATATAAATTTCAAACGTAATTTGGGTGTTAGTCTTTGCGTGGTAATTTCCCAGAGTAAATGAAAGTTATTGTCAAAATGACAGAAAATCGGTAGTCCTTTTGCTCTAAAAAAGCACCCTTTACTATTAATAAAATTTGAATGTGATTTGACCTTCAATTACCTGATTTGTATCAACCTTTTTTGGAGAAAAATGCAATTAGAATACGTTCACGTATCTTCCCTAAATCAACCAATAGACAAAAGTATTTGCCAGTTTATCAACATGCACGGTTTTTTGCGCACAAGGGTTTGTGTTTTTGATGTTGCTTCAATATTTTCAAAAGGAGTCTCTACTTTATGGCGTTGCTGCTGCTTAAATTGCCTATTCATCTTAGTACAAAGTTCAGGTGAACTGCTTATAATTTATTTATAAAAACATGCAACAATTATCTAATCAAACCTTCCCAAAGTTCACCACATTTTTTATTATCATTTAAGGTACTACTTTTTAATACTAATCAGAAACACTGGTCATGGCTCGCGTTTTCACTCAGCAATGAATAATTGACCACCACTTGCATGCATGCATTAGTAACTGATGATGACGAATCTACGGAAATTAGGCTTCCGAGCAATTTTCTGCACTGAGGTGGTGATGTAATAATAATTATTAGTTATTTAATAAATCAACACTTATTGCCACAAGCTCCGTCACATGCAATGTGAATGAGCATTGTTAGATTTATTGTCAATGGCACCTACATAATACACGATATACAAATTCTGATAAATTGTCGTGGACAAAATGTCTCTATAATTGATTCATCAGGTCAATTGCCCGTCATTACCTATACAATTTCTTAAGTATAATCAGTTGGTAGGTGCTCAATTAAAAAATTGCCTTAAAGGAGCAGCATTTTCACTACTACTTTGCAACACTCAAGTAGGAGTGGTGCTGCTCGTTAAACAATTTACATAAGCCTGTTAGCATTGCCAACAACAACAACAATTGAATTTGCTTTCTTTCACTTTCAATTTCAGAGAAAAGTCGAGCCCTGGAAATTTTACATAATGGTTTCCGGACTGCTGTTTGTAGATCTCGTTATTTTAATTACGTGGCAAGTAATCGATCCACTTCAAAGAAGTCTAGAAATATTTCCACTAGAGAATCCTGTTTCGACAACGGACGATATTAAAATTCGGCCCGAGCTCGAGCATTGCGAAAGCAAAAGGAATTCCATGTGGTTGGGTAAGTAACATACAAGAGACCATCAACAACAGTCAGGCAGGATGGCTTAAGGGAATTTCCGAGCGATAAATAATTGCCTCAATATTTTAATATAATGGAAATATCAAGCAGTGATGAAGCGGGCAGTGGCATGATAATGCCTTTTGAATAATATTAAGCCGTTGTAGGATGTTGTGTAGGCTTCTCCACTTCAAGTGGGTTCCGTTTTAGATGTTTAATGAGAGCATTTACAAGAGCCAACTGAAAAGTGTAGGATGAACGTTTGATTTGAAATTGTGAAAAAAATTGTTTGAATTATTTATATAATTGGCATATGCCACAAATAAAATTCAAACTTTTTACAGCTCTGAGCCTCATTAAGTTTCCCGCACCTGTATTTCCTTGCTTGAACAGAAAAACAATTAGAAAAATATGAATTTTATATATATTTTTCTTCTCAACAGGACTCGTGTACAGCTACAAAGGACTTATACTCGTGTTTGGCCTATTTTTGGCATACGAGACACGTTCAATTAAAGTGAAACAAATAAACGATTCCCGCTATGTAGGAATGAGTATATATAATGTTGTTGTCCTTTGCCTAATTACTGCTCCCGTGGCTATGGTCATAGCATCACAGCAAGATGCATCGTTTGCATTTATCGCCTTAGCTGTGATATTTTGTTGCTTTCTCAGTATGTTGCTGATATTTGTGCCAAAGGTAAGTCGACAAAATATGTAATTAATTATCCTTAAATGCGACCATATTCATTTATTCTTCATTCAGTCCTTAAAGTATTTTTTTCCTTCCTATGTTTTTGTGAAACAAAGCATTTACGTCTTAAATGTTGACTTTTGTTTTGACGGGCATCTTTTCCAATACCTACTATACATAGTATGATAACTTGTTGCTATATAATTGAAGCATTTCAATGAAAAAGGTGTACATTTTTTTAAATAAATCAAAGAATGTGTCGCTGGCTTTTTAATTGGACTATGGTTTGCCAATTCATAATAAGAGAATTATTGTACTTTTTTTGTAAAATAAATTAAATTCATTTCTCATTTACATCCTTCTTCATTTACACGCCTCAAATTATTTCATTTGAATACGACTTATTCATTCAAATACACAAGCCAACCCGATCTATTCCCTGAAAAGTATGGTTAGAATCTGACTTTAGCTTAGCAAATGTATTTTTGTCAAAAATTAAGAATATATTTACATGTTCAGAAACAATGTGAACAAAAATGGACTTCATTTCTCGAAAAGAAAAATACAATAATATCCTCAACTTACACTACCCCGTTTTACGCGAATTCGGAGATACGCGGTTTTTCTTTTTGACCACCGCGCGCATCGGCGTATTCGGTTTACAAAAGTTCGAACGTGTTCCGTCAAATTGTTTACATACGCAGTTAGCGTTGCCAGATGTCTCGTATTTCCGAGGACATCCCGTATTTCAGGCATAATTTTAAACGTCCTGCCGACGACTAGCTACGTTACGCGCGCACGATAGCATGAAGTATCAGCAAATGAACAGTGTCCATCCGATTAAAGCCCCCTTAGTCTCTCCCTTAACTCCGTTAAACTCCCCTGAGCCTCTTCAGAGTCACCCTTAGGCACATCAGACTCCCCTTCAGCCACATCAGACTCCCCCTAAGCCCTATTAGACTCCCTTTTAACCATTTTTTTGTTTTTTTTTGGTGGAGGTGGAAGCCCTCATAGGCACTCCCCCTAAAGAAGGCCGGTTACTGTTTCTCATGGGAGAGTAGTGTGTGCCTTTAACAGCATTAAAACCACCCCCTCTTCCCCTTCCTCTCCTACACGGGATTACCGTTAGGTATTACATCGTGGAGGCGGCTGCGCCACAGCGGCAAATCCTGATCTTAGGTGGAGCCTACCGACTTCCCATGTTGCCTCGAGAGTGCCTCAGCTCGCCCTGCACGTACGCAATTGTCGAGTTAACCACCGCCCAATTCCGCTCCGACTTCAGCATCTGTCCCACAAAGTAGAGCGGGTTGATGTTCGTTCCCAGCGCACCCTTCAACCATTGTCTCTTCACATTAAATCTGGGGCAATGGAACACAACATGCTCCGGATCTTCAGGAGCATTAGGGCAGCTAGGGCAATATGGTGAATCGTCCAACTTTTAACCCGCTTAGATTCCCCCTCAGCTCTGTTAGACTCCCCTTAGCCCCCTAAGACTCCCTTATCCCCCTTAGACTCCCCTTATCCCCCTAAGACTCCCTCTTAGCCCCTGCGACTCTCTCTGAACCTTATTAGACCTCCTTAGACTCCCTCTTAAACTCTCCCTTAGACTTTCCCTTAGCCCTATTAGACTCCCCTTAGCCCTATTAGACTCGTCGTTAACCCCCTTAGCCCTATTAGACTTCCCCTCGGCCCCATTAGACTCCCTCCCGTAGACTCTCCGCCTTAGACGCCCCATTAGACTCCCCCTCTTCGACTCTCCCTCTAAGACTTCTCCTTAGACCTCCCCTTTGATTCCCGCCTTAGCCACGCTCCTAGATTCCTCCGTAGACTCCCACCTTAGACTCTATCTAAGCCCCCTTCAACTTAAAATGGACTGATGTGCGCAACAAATGTACTCCGGATTTGATAAAGAGCGAATCAATGATCGTTTCCAACTATTCCAGCTACATTGAATTTTACAAATATGTAAAATCAAACAAAGATATGTTAAAACTTACACGATCTCCTTTAAAATATAACTATTAACAAGCAATAAAAACAACGTAAAATACATATTTCCCCGGAGAAAATTTAAAATCCCGTTTTTTTGCATTTTTTCCATGCATGAGCATTTGTCCCATATACGATCCAAAAAATCTGGCAACTCCCATTATTGATTTATTTTCAATTATGTCATCAAAGAGACCACAAAATGAGTCATTTGAACCTTAAAAGAAACGAAAAAACACTGTCTTTGGATTGTAAACTGAATATTATCAAAGACTATGAATCGAAAATAAAAATTTGTGAACAAGCAAAGAAATTTGACCAACAGGAATCAATAGTTTTAAAAAGTAAAGAAAAAATTACGGAAGCTGTGAAACGCTCTCAATCTTTGAATTCGTAAACGTCACGATATTTTCGCTTAGATAGAAACAATTTTATAATCATGGAGGGATAATCAAGTAACACTTAAAAATTGTCCTGTTGACTAAAACACAGTATGCTTTCAAGCTAAGCAGATTTTTGAGAGATCAAAAGAAGAAGCTACGGAGGCGGCCAAAAAGGAAGAGTTTATAGCTAGTAAGGGGTGGTTCAGCCGATTAAAAATTCGTTGTAATTGACATAGCATCGCAAAAAAGTGGAGAGCCCGTAAGTGTTGACAAAGAAGCTGCGTCTCTTTATCCTGAAGAAAATGATTGAAGATGATGGCTACTCCAGTCAAACCATTTTCAATGTAAACGAAACCGGTCTTTTTTGGAAGAAAATGCCTAAAAGAAATTTTATTACGCGCAAAAAGAAAACTTTTCCAGGTTTTAAAGGGTCTACCCTGTTTATAATTTTCAAGAAAATGATTTTTTTTATTGCAATTCTGAAAAGTATATATATGCAGAAATATGATATTAAAATTTTAGAAAGATCGGAGCAGTCTAACTTATTTTTGGGCAACTTTCACTTTGTCACCCGAGCGCGATTCTTCATTAAAAAAAACTTAAACCGCGTTTTTCTCGAAACAACGTTTTTCGACGCCGCGTTGATGAAATCTCGGGAACTACTGAACCGATTCTCACCAAATTTTTACCAGACATTCTTTATAACAATATTACGCGATTAGAGAGTTTTTGAGCCAAAAACGGTGAAAAAAGCATGTTTTTTCAAATTTTTTTCGAAAAATTTGCGCCATTTTGTCAATTTCGCCAAAATCGCGCTTTACCTATTAATATACTGAACCTAAAACTATCTGATTTTTTGTTCAACCATCTCGAAAATTTCACCAACAGCGCACACCCCTCTCGTTTTTTGGACATTGCTTCAACCAGCATTTCCTTTGATAAAAACTCACATAAATGAATAAAAAATTTAAACAATATTAATGAAAAATTATCAACGTTTTAATGTATTTTTACATCACCAAACAGCTTTAACAAGCGACAGATATCACGCTCAGAGCGACATGCACGCACTCTAATTGATACAACTCCTAAACTAATTTAGATCCCATTCTGCAATTTTTATGGTAAATTGTATACATGTTAAGCTTTATTTTACAGTAAAAAAAGTAAAAAATAAAATGGTCGAAGTTATTGAAAAAAATATTTTAAATATTCGCTTCCGGTTTAAATATGGAAAAAAAATTCAAATTCGGAATATCATTTGAAAATCAAAAAGAACCGTAAATTTTCTATACAAAACACTACATTTATTATTTGATTATAATTTGCATCAATATGAAAATAAAATTTCAAAAAAACCCTGCTGTGAAAATTTGAATTCTATAGAATCCCATATCTTAACAACTAAACATCAAATAACAAAAATATTATGTGTACACATTCATATACCCTAGAAGTACAAATGTGCCCAATATGAACGAATTTCAGAACCTCACTTTTTTTTCGTTGTCGGTTTCGCGTGAAATGCCCCACTGCTAAATGAAGATGAACCCCTGAAAGCCGCTACAGATCGATTGACAGTGATGGTCAGTGCGAATGCAGCTAGTGATTGTAAATTGAAACCTCTCTTAGTTTATCGCTCAGAAAATCCAAGAGCCTTAAAAAACATCCAAAATCCAAGAGCCTTAAAGAAATTTCATTTATGGTGATGCTACTAATTGACAATGCATCCTCCTACAACTCTGAATAATTTCTATCCACGGGTGCAAGTTGTACGAGTATTTTTGGCACCAATCACTACCAGCTTGCTCAAACCAATGGACCAGGGGGTCATTAAAACATTCAAAGCTTACTTCACAAGGTGATCATTTGCACATCTAAATGAATGCTGTAAGAATTTTTGGACAATCTTAGAGTGAGATTTCACAAACAACTTTGAATGGCGTCTGGGAAAAGCTGTGTCCATTTTTTTCACCACTGAAAGCCAAGGAGAATCAGCCGCAGATCTTGAACAAATCAATGGTATAATTAAAGAAATGGTCGATATTGCCAAACAATTAAATTTAGAGGTGGATAATGATGACGTCCCAGAATTGCTGAATTCACGCAATCAAGAGCTAACAATTGAAGAGCTTATAGAAATACGTGAGCATGATCAAGACTTTGAACAAACCGATTCGTTGGACCCAGATGAATCGGCAAATCATATGACGATTTCAAGCTTAGCAGAACGCCTCAGTACAATTGAAAAGGGGTTACAAATTTTAGAAAAAAAAAATAGATTTCACTGAAGAGCGCGTTTCTACAACAAAACGGGAAATAAAAAAGTTACTGGCATACTACGAAGAAATTTTACGTGAGAAAAAGAAAAATTTAACTCGTCAGACGACATTGTTAAACTATATGAAGCTTTCGACATCAAAATAACTTCGGTTTACGTTGTTTTATTTATAGTAACGTAGATTATTTTTATTATCTAACATTTTATTAAACATTTTTCTTCTAAGTTATTGTTTTATTTAATCTCTGATCCCTATAACACAAACTTTATACGTTTTTATATGGAAAGTTGAACCCCGACTTACGTGAATTCGACTTAAATGGCTACCGCTTGGTCCCAGCTATCGCGTAACTCCGGGGTATTCCTTATTATTTCACTTGAAAACAACACAATTTCTAGTTTCTAATTCAATTCATTCAAAACTTATTTACACTATCGCACAATGTATCTTTCCCAGGTTATTGAAGTTATACGACACCCAAAAGATAAAGCGGAGTCAAAATACAATCCAGATTCAGGAATTTCAAAAGAGGACGAGGAACGTTATCAGAAATTGGTTAGTGAAAATGAGGAATTGCAACGACTGATAGCACAGGTTAGTGTCATGATTAAAAATTCAATATAAAATTATGTGAATATTGCTGTTTGTTTTAAATGTTACCATGAAAGATGTAAAGAACCAAACTTGGTTGGTTGGTTGGTTGTAGTGGCAGCCCTTTTTATCAAAAGATGACTCACTTAGGCCAAGACAGGCCCAATGTGATACCACAAAAAAGACGAGGGCGGCACTAGAACCTGTGAGACGCCGAGAACCATTTCAATTCAGCCGATATTTGAATCAGCTACTTCCGTGAGGCTGTCCAGGAATGGTGAGCCTAAGGTTTTCATGTGTTTCCTGGACAGTGCCGGGCATTCACACAGAAAGTGTTGGACTGTCTCTTCCTCTTCTTCTGATCTGCAACTACGGCAGAAATCGTTGAAGGGAACGCCCAACCTTTCTGCGTGTCTGCCAATTACGCAGTGCCTCGTCAGTATGGACACGATAGAACTCAAGGTTTCACGACTCGTGTTCAGGAGCTGCTTGGTGCGGCTGGAACTCAGTGCGCGCCAAGTTTGACTGGTTGTCCTGCAGGTTTCCTCCAACAACCAGGCTCTATTTGCAGCCTTCATGTAATGCTGCCTTAATCCCAGCTTTATGGAAGCTAGAGGTTGGCCGACTTTGGGTGTGAGTGTATACTCCTAAAGCTCAGTGCCAGCTCTCGCTAAGGCATGCGTTTCGCAGTGTCACGGTATATCACTATGCGTCGGTACCCAGCAAAGAATCACTTCACAGTGAAGTGACATTACGTTCAGCTGTGTACGGCATTTCATTACAATCACGGATGAAGTGTTCACGTTGGATAATGCTTGGATAGCAGCTTGACTGTCATTCAGGTTTCTTATGGAAGTTTTCTGATTCCTCAGCCAGTCTACTGCCTTGTATATTGCAATGACTTCTGCCTGAAAAACACAGCAGTGGTCTGGAACCGGAAGGATAGTTTCAGGCCTAGCTGTTCTGAGAAAACACCACAGCCAACTTTTCCGTCCATTTTGGAGCCATCAGTGTAGATGTCGACCGATTCCTGCATCCTACCTCTTTCTATTGCCCAGTTATCCCTGCTTAGGATGAATAACTTGAAACTATGATGAAAGTATGGAATCGGGGACGCAGGATCTACTTCCCCTGGCGTTGGTCCATCCCTTCGAAGTAGTGTGGCCAATATTTCCCTCTTGCCAGAGATGTAGTGTTTTTAATCGAATCGCATAGCACTTGGCCTGCTGTCTCGTAAGGAGCTGCGTCGGTAGCCAATTCAAAAGCAGAAATATTGCCTTTGTCAGGGCGGTGCGTAAGGCCTCGGTGATTGCAGCTGCAAGCAGCTGATAGCTGCAATTCTTCTGACCCTGTTTAGCAGATTTGCATTCGATGTTTTTGCAATAGCTGGCTACCAAATAACTGCACCATACAGAAGGATTGCTTTCACTATCGCCGTATAGAGCCATGATATGATTTTGTATTTCAATCCCAATGGCTCTTTTACAGCAGTAGATTGCGCATGCCACTTTTCGCGTTCTTTCTTCTATGTTCGTTTTCAAACTTGAAACACAATACATAAATTTTCTAATTGTGCGCGCCATAGTTTTCTTAAGAAGATTAGTGTAATAGAAACAGTCTTATGCACTTTATGTTTGAATTATTTGAACTGTTTGCTTTTCGGTGGAAATTAAATGAATGAATCTTTTGAAACGGGATTCGGGGGCCAAATCTAGAGACACGCACTCACGACATTGCACACTTAACTGAGCTGGCCTGCCAGCAGCCATCGCATCCCTATATTGGTAGAGGGCAAACCCAAATTAGTTTGCATGACAGAAAGGGTTCGTTGCCTCGTCTCCGGGATTGAACGACGATAAGGTTGTTGACTTGTTTTGTTTTCGCTCGCAAATACATTTGCTGGCTACTTACTACATTGCTATTCCAACCGGTATAAAATTTACTCGAGCCTTGTAAAACCACCCCAAGGATCATAGAAAGCTTTCATTCACGACCGAATTTGTATTGGATGCATTCATGTTATACTGATTTTCAGCAGCTTGAAAGACTTAATACTGTGGCTTGATTTCCTTTGCGACGAGTTCTGAAAATGTTGTACAAATATAAATAATAATAATATCAAACATGTATGAAAAATTAATATAAAATTAGGAAATAATGTTGCCTTGCTTCCATAGATAATCTTGTATTATTAAATATGTTTCCTAAACAAATTTTTGTTTTCTAATTTCAGAAAGAGGAGAAAATACGAATACTTCGACAACGACTAGTCGAACGGGATGCAGCCGTGAAAGGACAAACTACCACCGGTAATTCAACTACAACAACTCAACTAGATGCTTGCGGAGTCGGCGGTGGTGGTGGTGTTAATATTAGTGGTGTTGGTGTCACAATAAACACACCACCAACGACAGCAACGTTAGCAATTACACAAGGTAAAGACTCCTTAATTATCATACAACCGGAGCATACAACCACCTCTGATTTTGATAGTGCTTTAGGGGGTGGTATGTCAGTTTATACACGCTCATCACGGGCGTCACAGTCCGATATTGAGTTTTCTGAAAGTTATTTGTAGTATAGCTGTAGTCGTAGTTGTAGTGGATTATCATATACATAGATGATGTAGATATGTCATTGAAAATGAGACACTAAGTGTCAATTGGTAATATTTTAGTAGGTATACAATTAACTAGATAAGACAATTAGATTGTTATCATAAAATTCGCTTTAATATTGGCAGGTCTAAGAAAATTTCAAGAATGTGAGATTTTGCTTAAAATTGCGTTCCATTTTTTATTGTATGATCTTTATAGTTGTTTGTTAATTTTTCCATGCATGTTTTTGCATGTATATAAAATATAGGTTAATCCGAAGAAACTTCTTTGATTCTTCTAACATTTGAATACGAAAGCTAAGTTAAATGGAATGGCATTCATTTATCACACGAAATTCTTGTTTTCAAACAAAACAAATCGAAGTTGAGATCATCTTATTTATCTTTACTTTGACTATTTTCATTTCTTAGTTAATTGACTTAAGCACCTAGAACGCAAGCTTCCATTGAAAAAAAAATATATTCACTCAAAAGCTCAAAAAGTTATATGAAACAATCTAAGATAGAACGATTGGATTGCAACATATAAAACTTATTTAGATAGGGAAAAAATGATCAAATGTTATTCGCATAGTAGTTCTAAAAATTCAAATTAACAATTTTTTTGATGAATATTAATCCTAGAAGTCTTGTACAGCAAATATATCACATCAAACAACTGTATAAAACGCACACTGAAACAAACGATATTTTAATATCATAATCGAACAATCTTTTATCACAGTCTTTACATGATGCTCAAAACCTTAAAAATTTCTGGAAATCTTGAAAAAAAAGGATCAAAGTAGGACAATCAAACACATCCAATTCACACGCACACTAAAACCAAACCAAACGTTCAATTGATCGAATTTATTCTACTTTTTTTTTTTGCATATCTTTAGACTACATAGAAAAATTTCAAAAAAAATACTCTTAAAAATAATTTTTTGAGTTTCGTTGTGGAAACCCTACGGGGAAAGCGACAATAGACATTTAAGAATACCCAGCAAGAAGCTGTTCTTTGTTTTGTGATCACCTTGATTGTGCACCTTGCAAACAAAGTACATCTTCTGGATGTACCAAAGAAGAAGAAAATAGTGAAGTATTTTGGAGCCCTTAAATGTCTGCACTCAACAACAAAACAAACAAAACTCGATATTATACTTATTCATAATCTCATCTTAGATGTGTCGAAGCAAATGAATATGTTAGTTTATATAATTGAATGTTGTTTAATATTAAATAATTTTGGTAGCTACCAAAAGCCATCCGAAATGAATTGAATTGATTGAAGTAAACTATTTTAGGATAAAATAAAGAGGAAAACATATTGATGTAACTCAATTTGAAGAAATTAAAATTAATTTTGTTAAAGCTGTATAAAAAAATTATTAAAACAAATAAAATTGGTTTTTTTTAAACGAAAATTTTCGAAATTATTTTATTTTATAAAATGTCGAAATCTGTCGACTGATTTCATGTTTCTCTCTTTGTTTTATTCGATTTAAAAAGGATATATATGAAAATATGTATTAGTATCATGATTTAGTGGTTAGTTTTATCATTGGGACAAAACAAACATTATTTCGTTTAGCTTTTCGCCTTTCAATATTGTTTTGTTGTTTTGAACATTACGATAAGCATGTTTATTGAGGAAATGTTATTTTAGGCATTTAGATTTGTTTCGTTTTGTGCTTATAGTAGCCTTTTTATCAGAGCATAATCAGATTCATAACCTTTTCTATTAAATTTGGCTGAATTGATTTTTTCTGGGCTGAATTTTGTCGTCAATAATTATAGCAGTTCAATAGAAATACATGCTGGTAAGTAGTTTAGATTTGGTTTGCATAATTTAAAACGAAGGAGTCTCTTTTTGTCCACCATTGATGGTGACAAATAGTAATTTCAAATGGTATATTATTCCTTAATGCTAACTTTCTTTCGATTTTCAGAAAACTTTTGGAACTTATTGGAATTCCAGGAAATATTTTTGCAACCAAAACTGAAGTGAAAGATCATAATTTTTAACTTCCCAGTATATGGGAAGTTCTTGTAATCGCCTCGTAAATCGAAATTGAAATTTTCGACATATCTTTACGTTTTGAGGTCTTACGAGTATATTTGAAGTGTTTTTAGAAAGAAGTATGTGTGTGTGTGTGTGTGTGTGTGTACGTACGTACGTACGTACGTGCGTTCGCGGACAGTTTTTCTACGAGCATAACTCAAGTAAACATAGTCATATCGACTTCGTTGAGGTATCAATCGAAGCGTCTTTGCAATATTAAGAGCTGATTAGTTTTTGGGACACTTCGGTCGGGGGGGTTTGCTGTTTTCACCCCTTGAAGGTCAAGCCTGTTATGCGCTATATCTCGCGAACCAAACATACGATTTATCAAGGTGTCAATCGACGCGTATTAATATTTTCGTGATTCTATCAAATTTTTTAAAAAATTGTTGAAGCGGTTTTTTAATTTTTGGAAAAAAAGTGCAAAAATTGGAGTTTTTTCCAAAAACATCAAATTTTTAACTTTATTTTCAAGTTGCAGTATTCAATATTTATAAAATTTATATACTCCAAACAGTTGTTGTAAAAAAGCCATCAAACGTTTTTTTCATGACTACAAAAAAAATTAAATTAAAAATAAAAAATCATTAAAAGTCATCATGACCTTCATAGTCATTCATGTCAATCATTATATCTCGAGAACCAAATATAATCTTTGCATCATTAAGAAGTCAATCAACGCGTATTAACATTTTATTGATGTTTTTAAATTTTAAAAAGATCGTTAAAGCCATTTTTTTAATTTAATAAAAAGATATTGAAAATTAGTGTTTTTTTTTCATAAAAAAATTAATTAATAATTAATAAATTTAACATCGTGATGATAAATTTTTACAAAATTTATAAACTTTCATCAATTTCTCTAGAGACTAGCAAAATGTTTTCTCATGATTTCAAAACAAATTGAATTAAAAATGAAAAAAAATCATTCAAAGTCACCATGTAAAATGGGTTCATACGAATTTATATACCTTAAATCTCTTATTCTAAAGACATTGTTGTAAAGTCAATCAAAGTTTATTATTATTTGCATAATTTGCGGAGATTTTTGAAAGTCTTCACAGAACCGTGTTTTAACTTTAATAAAAAAACTGCTTAAATTTTGAAAACCAATGCAAATCAAATCAAATTTGCAATTGTGATAATTCACGTTTTGAATAGTAAAATGTTTTGTAGTCAACACTTTTTGAGATCATATGCTTTGAAAAGCTTTCATCAAATAAAAAATTGTAGTTTTTAGGAGTTTGGTTCTTTAGTATTCGTAAGATTTTAATTACTTCCTTCATCATTTGTAATACATATATTTTACTTTTTACATGCAATTGAACATATTTTTGACTGCATAATCAATGTTTCTCAAAATCAACAGAAAATAAGAAATAATTATTAGTTTCATTGATGTAAAATCGTGAAAAAATACAAATTCAGTGATTGCCGAAGTGCTAGCAGTTTTGACCGCAACTATTTAAAATGGCCATCACGCAACAAAATCTCTTCAGTGGTCGTAATAACAAAATCTGCATTCATTTTTGCTAGCGCTGTTTTGTCCTTCAAGCATCGATGTGAAAATAACAAATAACGTAGAAAAGGCTTTGTAACCTGTCCCCCCTCCGATTTATCCACGTGAATATTAAATCAAACCAATCCACGAAAAACTTTACGTAATCAATTGACGCTCGCGTAGATGTTACGATTAATATTAAGTCATTCCAATAACTTTTATGAGAGGTACATTTTTATTATTAAAAGTAGTATTATTTCCATAATTATTATTGTGTTTAATATTTTTAATATTTATGTAAATATTACTGGGAAGTTGTACGTGTGGACCTCAAGGGTCGCACCTCACGGCTTGTTTTATTATGTCAAATTAAATACGGTTTTCTGCAAAATAAGACCTGATGCAAAATGGGTAATTTAAAAAAATTAAAAATCATTAACAGTCATCATGATCTTCAAGGGAATATTTGTCATGCATTATATCTCGCGAACCAAACATACAATTTGCATCGCTTAGGTGTCAATCGACGCGTATTAACTTTTTTTGTAAATCTATCAAATTTTGAAAAATCGTTCGAGCCGTTTTTTAATTTGAGAAAAAAAATGCAAAAAATTAGGTTTTTTTCATAAACAATAAATTTTTAACCTGATTTACGAAACACTGTAATCAATTTTTATAAAAAAATTACACTCCAAACTGTGCTTGTAAAAACATCATCAAACCTTTCGCTCATGATTACGAAAAAAAATTAAATTAAGAATAAAAAATCATTATCAAAGTCATTTCTGTCATTCACTATATCTCACGAACTAGATATAATATTTGCATCATTAAGGTGTAAATCGACGTGTATTAACATCTTTGTGATTTTTTTAACATCATAAAAGTTCGTTTCAGCCGTTTTTTCCTTTTTAATTAAGAAAATGCGAAAAATTAGGCTTTTTTCATAAAAAATATTTTTTTAACCTGATTTGCAAAACTCAGTAATAAATGTTTATAAAATTTATACATTCTTATCAGTTTTTGAAGAGAAACTGGCAAAAACTTTCTTCCATGATAATGAAAAAAAATTAAAAATAAAAAATCATTCAAAGTTACCATGTAAAGAGGGTTCATACGAATGATATTACTTTATATCTTTTTTTCTAAATAAGTTGTTATAAATTCAATCAAAATTTTAAAGTATTTGCATAATTTGAGCAAATTTTCATTAGTTTTTACAGTCTTTTAATTAAAAAGACTGCTTTAATTTTCAAAATCATCAAAATTTCAATCAAATTTGCATTTGCGGTAATCAACGCTTTGAATGGTAAAATGTTTTGTTGTCAATACTTTGCAAGATCATATGCTTTAAAAAGCTTTCACCAGATCAAAAATTGTAGTTTTCAGTAGATTCATTCTTTAGTAATCGTAAGATTTCGATTACTTCCTCCATCATCATTTGTAAACCATTTTACTTTTTACATGCAAATGAACCTATTTTTGACTGCATATTCAAAATTTACCAATAGAATGTTTAAAGTAATTATTATTCTCATTGATGTAAAATCGTGAAAAAATATAAATTCAGTGAATATGCTGAAGTCATGGCAATTTTGAACGTAACTATTAAAAATGGTCATCACGCGACAAAATCTCTTCAATGAGAGTAATAACAAAAACTGCATTCATTTTTGCTAGCGCTCTTTTGTCCTTGAAGCATCGATGCGAAAATAGCAAATAACGTAGAAAAGGTCCCCACCGATTGATTGATCAAATCAATCTACCCGCATCTACCAAAAGCCTTCCGTAATCAATGAATGCTCCCGTAGATGATAAAATTAATATTAACTCATTCCTGTTACTGCTATGAATCCCTCTTAATATTATTACTTAAAAATTCAAAATTATTATTGTGTTTAATGTTTTTGATGGTCATGTAGATATTACTGGGAAGTTGACCGTGTGGACCTCAAGGGTCGCACCTCGCGGCTTGTTGCATTTTACTTTCACGCATATCTTTTCATATCTTCCTTATTTGGGCAAAAATATGCAAATGGAAAAATAAGGCTTGAGTGAAAACAACTGAAATTCAGGATCCTTTGGAATGTCACCAGTTGATCATTTTGGATATAAACATTTTCGCAGGAATTGTGATAGGGTATATAATTGCAGCTTTCTGCCAGAATAGAGAATGACCAACGTTTTCATTTCATAAAACATGAACCGATTGGTTTCCACATTGCAAGGAACAATGGACCAATTCGGTGTTAGTGAAAATGAAACCGTTTGGCCTAACACCCTTTTAAGCTAACCTAACTTTAGAATGTCCAACATTTTACACGGAGCGAAAATTCCAAAAATCACATAAATCTATTTTTTCGAATAAGGAAGATCTTCAATGCTTTTCGTGCACCTCGCTCGGAACCAAAAAAATCAGATTTGTACGGCAGCCTGTGAAATATGCTACCCTTTTAAATGAACACTTACGAAACAAACCACTTTTAACGTCACAAAATATAAACGCAATTTTTTTTTCTTCTTTCAAAACTGTCGTCCATAAAATCATTTGCATTTGAAATATTTGGGTCTTTTTCGCCCTTAAAGTCCTCGTAACCCGTTCACGTTGCTGACAAACGGTTTTATGTTTCACAATCATTTACTCTCGTTGAATCCAGCTATCCATATTATCCGTTAAAATACGTCGGTGGAATGATCCTGTTTACCTTGTTTGTAATTAAAAAAAATTGTTTGAGAAAAGGTTTAAATATTTTGGGAAGTGGATTTTTCATACGAAAAAGTTTAATTCATTTCAGGAAAAGATGTTTCACGTAAGGAAAAAATTTCGTCTGAGGAAAAGATTTTTTTCCATTTAATTGAAAATTAGTTCAATCGAGAATCTCTGATTTATATTATTTTAATATCTTTTTCCTGAAAATATTCGAAGGAACTGTTTATAAAATGAAACAGTATTTTGTTTTTAATTTCATTTTAAACTCTTTGCAATTGAGAAGTATGATGAAAATTTTTCGCAGAAAAACTTCACTGCGAGCTTTTCATCAAAGGTTGTGAATTCTATTACGCGGAACAGTATTCTTCATTTTAAGAAAGTCTGTTTCGAAAATACATATTGTAAATAATGGTGGAATTAAAGAAAAATATTGAAAAAAATTCTAAGTATTCATAACCAAATAACATATTAAAATTTTTCAATGACTTTTAGCATTATTTGCAAAGCATTAATTTTGCATGGAAAATCGTATAAAATTTCCTCTTGAAGTCCTTGAATTGAATTCAATTCAATAAAGAATTTATTCCTCTGAAAATTGCGTATCGTATTAGATTTCGATAAATTATTTGCATATTTTCATACGATAAGTCAATTCTTCAGAAAAACAAATATACCTACAGAATTAATTATTTCGAGTTGTTTTTCGAATGACAATAAAAAAATGTATGTACATATGTTTTGCGATCGTTAAAAATGTATCAAGTTACCATGCAAATTCAACCAAAAAATTGATTCATCTGTATTTGATAAAATAATAATCCAACATTTTCGTCATTATGTCGTAAATAAGGGAAAATTTTATTTGAATTTGGAGGGGCTTCATTAAATACTTTAAATCTTTTGGAAAATTCTCCAATATTGAATTGATAAAAGTCTAATTTATGAGCATCTGAAAGATAAGACAATTTCCATAGGAAATATGCAACGAATTCTTTCTAATTTTCTATAATTTCATGCAACTTAATTGAATTTATTAACTTCCCAGTATATGGGAAGTTCTTGTAATCGCCTCGAAAATGGAAATTGAAATTTTCAACATTTCTTTACGTTTTGAGGTCTATAGAGTATATATAAAGTGTTTTTAGAAAGGGAGATGTATGTGTGTGTTTGTGTGTGTACGTATGTACGTACGTACGTACGTATGTACGTTCGTGGACACTTTTTTCTACGACGATAACTCACGTAAACAAAGTCGTATCGACTTCGTTAAGATGTCAATCGAAGCGTCTTTGCAATTTCAAGAGCTGATTAGTTTTTGGAAAACTTCGGTCAGGGGGGTTTGGTGTTTTCATGTCATTTCTGTCATGCGTTATATCTCGCGAACCTAACGTACGATTTTCTTAAATAAGGTGTCAATTGACGCGTATTTACATTTCTGTGATTCTATCAAGTTTTTAAAAAATTTCTTGGAGCCGTTCTTTAATTTTTTTAAAAAAAGTGCAAAAAATAACGTTTTTTTCAAAAACAATAAATTTTTAACCTTATTTACAAGTCGCAGTAACCAATGTTTATAAAATTTATATACTCCAAACAGTTCTATTGAAAATGACATCAAAGTTTTTTACTCATGATTACAAAAAAAAATCAAATAAAAAATAAAAAATCATTAACAGTCATCATGTTCTTCAAGGCCATTTGTGTCATGCTTTATATCTGACGAACCAAACATACGATTTGCATTTTTAAGGTGCCAATCGACGCGTATTAACATTTGCGTGAATCTGTCAAATTTTTATAAAAACTGTTGGAGCCGTTTTTTAATTTAAGAGAATAAAGTGCAAAAAATTAGATTTTTTTTCATAAACAATAAATTTATAACCTGATTTGCGAAACATAGTAATCAGTGTTTATAAAATTTATATACTCCAAACAATATTTGTAGAAACAATTACAAAACTTTTTCTCATGATTACGTAAAAAATTCAATTAAAAATAAAAAATAATTAAAAGTCATCATAATTTTCAAGGTCATTTTTATCATTCAGTATATCTCACGAATCAGATATAATATTTGCATTATTAAGGTGTCAATAGACGTTTATTAACATTGCTGCAATTTTTTTAACATTATATAAAAATTGTTTCAGCAGCTTTTTAATTTAATAAAAGAAATGCAAAAAATTAGGCTTTTAGGGTTTTAAGGTTTTTTCATAAAAAACAATTTTTTAACTTGATTTGCACAGCACAGTAATAAATTTTTATAAAATTTATACATTCTTATCAGTTTTTGAAGAGAAACCAGCAAAACCATAATCCATGATTATAAAAAAAACTAAATAAAAAATAAAAAATCATTCACAGTTATTTTGTATAGAGGGTTCATTCGAATGATATTAATTTATATCTTTTATTCTAAGGAAATTGTTGTAAATTCAATCGAAGTTTTATAATATTTGCATAATTTGAGCAGATTTTTAATAGTTTTTACAGTGTTTTAGTGTTAATAAAGAAACTGCTTAAATGATGGAAGTCCAAAAAAAACCTTCCGTAGATGATATGATTAATATCAACTCATTCCTGTTGCTGCTATGAATACCTCTCATTATTATTATTTAAAGTAGTAATATTTTTAAAATTATTATTTTGTTTAAATTTTTTAATGTTTATCTAGATATTACTGGGAAGTTGAACGTGTGGACCTCAAGGGTCGCACTTCGCGGCTTGTTCTTGATGTCATTGAAGTAGGAATAAATTTAGAAAATTTAAATGTAGCGAACCTCATATTCTACGTGGAGTAAATATATTTTAAAAACGGTTGCATTTAGCTTATTTGTGTTTTTCAATTCGTCTATTATTATTATTAGTTTGGCCGCAATCAAATTTATTTCAACCTATTTTACTGAAAACTACAACAACAACCTAGACAAAAAGATTAGAAATTCAAGCCAAAACAATATCTCACTTGAATATTAAATCAATAACAAATACAATTGCTTTGTAAAAATAAACTTAATATTTTTTTCTTCATTTTATAGAAATTACTGACCGAAAATATGTTTTAATAAAACATTTAATAAAACATTTTAAATCAAATCTTTGTTTCAAATCCAATTGATACACTTCAAATAAAAGTTTTCATTAACTTTGCTTTTCGCTGTCCCAAAAATTTCACTTTAAATCAACTCTCCAAGCAAATTCACGCAATTGTATTACCACAAATTTTCCTGATTCCATTGAAAATGACTGAAAAACTATTTTCATCTTAGAACTCTATTAAGTTACTAAAAATAACTTGAACAATTTTAAAAGTGTGAATTTTTAATCGTTCTCGAAGCAAAGCCACTTTTCACTGGCAGCTATGCAAAAACTAATCTTCATATAATTTTCACGAAATGACATTTTTAAAATTCTTGCATTCGTTGTGCAAGATTCTTGTTTCTTTTCTAAAGAAAGTTTTTATGGCTCGTTAAAATCCATTGAGAAAAACCCAAAAGCAGCAATCAAACTTTCTCTTATTCGCTCGGCAATATTGTGAATTTTTTTCAGAAGAGTTGAAAGGCATGCATTAACTTTTGTGTTGTTGGTTGAAAATTGACTGTTGATTTGCTTCAGCTGCGAGAAAATTGTTGGAGATGGGGATGTTGAAAGTTTCTAATCATAAAATCAATAATAAATTTTCACAACACTATCCTAAAGTTTGTTTTTTGATATTTATATGGAACAGATTTATGTATACTCAGGGGTCGCATTAAATTTTTGAAAGAAAGTGTTAACTGCGTATCACAAAATACATTGATATATGTATATATGAAGCCTTCAAAAGCAATGAAGAAGCAGAATTCAGATTTTCAACTAGATACCCTCAAATATTCAAAATGAAATATTATATACATATCAAGTTGAAAATTCTTAATCTTAGTTGCAAATTTATTCAAAAATAACTCTTCGTTCAACTTCAATGTTAATTCCAACCCTAAACTATTGTCACTAACCTTACTCGCCTCAAATATCAACTTAAACAAATCATTTTCTATCTTCATTGTCCACTTGCATTTATCAAACTTCTCTTCAAACTTTTCGTCCCATAAAGTTAAACTTTGCTACCATACTTTTTGTGAAAGATTCAAAGACGACAAACTTATTCTGGAAAATAAATGAGAAGAAAACCATGAAAAAGTTTCTGTGAGTCCTCTAGGAAAATTGTATTTTATATTTTTTTTTTCTAGTTTATATATGATGAATATCATAAATTCATGCCGCATCGAAAATATATGTGCATTTTTGCCAAAAAAGATTAAATCGAGAATTGATGTATATGTATTTACCACTGCTTTGTTAAATCTGATTCATGTATTGGGAAGAAAACAGACAAATTCAAGGACATACTTAAGATAAACCTACAAATAGATTGGCATTTTGGGATTTAAGTGAGAATTGATATATTTTTCATAGCTTTCCACTTATAATCGCATTTTGATAGAGATAAGTCTGAGTTTTTTATAGATGTTAATTACTCGCAAAATTACTCTTGGCGAAATTTACGTAATAAATTATTCTCGGCGCGGTGATTTACTATGGTCGCATAGTAAATGATTGCCTTTCATACAGTAAAAGCGTAAATAGGAGAAGAAGAAACATATACTTTTAAATTGTGAGCTGCTTTTATTTCGAAAAGAAATATTTACTGTAATTAACCTTCAATTTCCTTATTGAGCACCAAACAGAAGATATGGCCCCTTTTTAACTTCCCAGTATATGGGAAGTTCTTGTAATCGACTCGAAAATCGAAATTGAAATTTTCAACATATCTTTACGTTTTGAGGTCTTACGAGTATATTTTAAGTGTTTTTAGAAAGAAGTATGTATGTGTGTGTATGTACGTACGTACGTCCGTACGTACGTGTGTGCGTTCGTGGACAGTTTTTTCAAAGAGCGTAACTCACGTAAACAAAGTCGTATCGACTTCGTTCAGGTGTCAATCGAAGCGTCTTTGGAATCTTAAGAGCTGATTAGTTTTTGGGAAACTTCGGTCGGGGGGTTTGGTGTTTTGCCCGTTTGAAGGTCATTTCTGTCATGCGTTATATCTCGCGAACCAAACATACGATTTCCTTTATCAAGCTGTCAATCGACGCGTATTTACATTTATGTGATTCTATCAAGTTTTATAAAAATTCGTTGGAAGCGTTTTTTAATTTTTTATAAAAAAGTGCAAAAAATTGTGTTTTTTTAAAAAACAATAAATTTTTAACCTTATTCTCAAGTCCAAGTAATCAAAATTTATATAATTTACATACTCCAATTAGTTTTTATAAAAATGTCATCAAAAATTTTACTCATAATTACAAAAAAATCAAATAAAAAATAAAAAATCATTAACAATCATCATGCTCTTCAACGTCATTTCTGTCATGCGTTATATCTCGCGAATCAAACATAGGATTTGCATCGTTTAGGTGTCACTGTACGCGTATTAATATTTTTGTAAATCTGTCGCATTTTTAAAAAAATCTTTGGAGCCGTTTTTTTCATTTAAGAAAAAAAAACTGAAAAAAATTAGGTTTATTTTCATAAACAATAAATTTTTAAGCTGATTTGCAAAAAATAGTTATCAATCTTTATAAAATTTATATATTGCAAACAATGTTTGTAAAAACACCATCAAAACTTTTCCCCATGATTACGTGAAAAATTAAATTAAAAATAAAAAATCATTAAAACTCATCAAGATTTTCAAGGTCATTTTTATCATTCACTATATCTCACGAACCAGATATAATATTTGGATCATTAAGGTGTCAGTTGACGTGTATTAACATCTTTGTGAAGTTTTCAACAATATAAAAATTCGTTTCATCCGTTTTTTTAATTTAATAGAAGAAAATGCGAAAAATTATGTTTTTTTTATAAAAAATATTTTTTAACCTGATTTGCACCGCACAGTGATACCAGTTTATAAAATTTATACATTCTCATTAGTTTTTGATGAGACGCCGGCAAAATTTTCTTCCATGATTATGAAAAAAACTAAATTAAAAATAAAAAAATCATTCAAAGTTACCATGTAAAGAGGGTTCATACGAATGCTATTACTTTATATCCTTTTTTCTAAAAAAAATGTTGTAAATTCAATCAAAGTTTTGAAATATTTGCATAATTGAGCAGCTTTTTAATAGTTTTTATAGTCTTTTAATTAAAAAAAAATGCTTAAATTTTGAAAACCAACAAAAATTTTCAAGATCAAAAAGGCCCCCACCAATTGATCCGCGTGAATATTCATCGACCAAAAACCTTACGTAATCAATGGACCCTCCCGTAGACGATATGATTCATATTAACTCATTCCTGTTACTGCTATGAATACCTCTCATTGTTGTAATGTTGTTGATGTTTATGTAGATATTACTGGGAAGTTGACCGTGTGGACCTCAAGGGTCGCACCTTGCGGCTTGTTGAATATGGCGTTGAAAATTATCTGATAAATTATTATTGGTTTGCAATATGTAGCTCAGTGAAAAAAAGTCGACTAAAAAAAGTATCTAGATATGAACTATTTCCCTGGTTAACACTAGTGACATAGTAGGGTAACGAAGCAGAATTGAATTTTTAGTGAGGCAAGAAAATTTTAAACGACTACAATATCAATATCTATAATACCAATTACAAACGTTTATAAACAATCAACGAAGCCGTTGTTCGAAAAAACTATATTTAGGAGATTTCTTTAAGCTAGTATCATTTTTTAATTACTGACGTCTTATGGACTCTTAAGTTGACCTACAATTTGCCTGTTTAAATGTCAGGGACTTTAATAGATCAAAATTTAATTGTCCATTTAACTTTTACCATTAAATTTCGATAGAATTTAAACAAAATAATCAAACCAATACAAACACCATAATGCAGGCAGTGTATTACTTTTCTAATTTAAAAAGTGTTCCGATAAAAGTTAGGGCTTCTTCCATTTAGTGTTAAAGTTGTACCAGGATCTGTATGATCTACATACAAATCTGTCAGACTTAAAGCAACCACTCATGCAATGAAATTTTGAAATCATCAGTAAAAGATTCTCTTGAATCCTCTCTGAAAACAAACGATCAATCTGCAATTAAATAGGACAAACGAGCGAAGAAACTTTCAGGTGGCCGGAATCTTCTTGTGGGTCGACGGATATCAGCGAAGCTTGCCAGGCTTAGATATTTCACCAATAACGATGTCGCATATTAAGCCCAACTAGGCTTTTCAAGTGGACTCAATCGGGAAATTAGGTCTTCCTTTATATCAAAGAGAGCAGGATCCACATCCACGAGAGACACACACTGGTTATGCTATTTTCAATTCATTTTTAATTTCTATATTCCAGATCTTATTAATAAAAACAACGTAAAGTTCGAAGGTTCTTTAACAGGAAGAAGAACAAATCAACAACATTATTTATCGCTTCAACAAATCTCTTATTATTAACCTTTAAATTTTCACTATTGTCAATCACCAGCTTAAATACTGAAGCATCTTTCCTTCATTTAAAAGAAAATCAATTTATAGAGAGATAACTGTTATTTTAGCTATTAAATTTCGAAAAAAATTTCATAATATGTTTGAATTACTTTGGTAAATTACCATGCACAAAACTTACACCGAAACCATGCCTCATAATAGTGAAATTTTATTTCCAAAATTCTAGTTCTGTTCGGCAAACGTATAGAGCACTTCGTTAAATTTATGGTGCTCATAATCGTCCATCTGAACAGCTCATTTGCAATATGATAAAAACATATATGTCCATTTATACTCTATTAGATAATGTTCACCCAACACGAGCTAGTACAGTGCGAGGCAGCTGTCACTTGTGTAAAGGGGAGTGTGTAGTGTCCGTCTACTACATGGAAATTTTTGAGGCAAGATCTATGATTTTTGATTTTAGCTCAATAAACTTCAACTTGTGCAGGAATTGAAGCCATTGGACCATCATTTGCGTCGTACGTTCGGTGAATGGGCTGAGAACGAGTTGGAAGTTGAACCCCATTTTTAACATCAAATTGTTTTCGACGATTAGGTTCATTTCTGACGCACATTATGTAATTATGACTTAATTTTATGCAAAAGTCCGTCTAAAATAGAAATGCAGAAGATAAAAGCTCATTTTCGTAGAGAAAAGTTCAACCATTTTATACTATTAAACTGTCGACCAAAATGTAAACCACATATATTAGGGTTCATAAAAACCAGTAGCCAGTCATAAGACTTACTCTTCATATATGCAATAGTCTTTATCTGTTACAACTTCACATATACAACGTCCTGTTTTTCTAAATACACAACAAGTGTTTATAAAAAGTAAAAACAAGGAAATCGTGATATCAAACATGAAATGCCTGATTTCAATGAATGTTTTTGAAACCGGATATTTTTCTACAAAATATTTCTGTTACCGGATATTTTTGAAAGATACTTAGTCCTGACACCGTGGTCATACTCACATTTTATAGCTATTTCACTAGCTCACATTACTTGTCGGCTAATGACTAGAATGCTTGGTTCTATTGAAAGAAAGAAGGCATGAAGAAAATTAGGAATGTCACGCAACTAGGATATCATGAGATAACTCATACTATCTCGCGTTGACAATGAGCAAAACTCAGCTCTCTAGCGTCTTCGGGCATAAAACTTTTTGGAAGAATTTACGTTTTAGACCATCGAAGCAGAAGTAAGAATTATTATGATAATATGATAAGATTTCTATCGTTCCTTTGGTGCTACGTGTTGTCATTGAACCAAATTAAAATCAATTAAAAAATTAAATTAAGTTTAAAATTTCAAAACCCATTATTGTTTTAAGTAGCTAGATGCTAGTCCTAGTTTAAAATCAAAAAAATCCGATGATAGTTCCATTCCATACTTCCGCCAACCTTATTAATTCTTTATTGTTTATTTCATAGCTAGTGCTCCTACGACAAGGAAACAGCAATCTTGCAAATAGTAACCACGAAAGGTTTCCTTTAATCTCAAGTTGTAAGAACTGTTCGAAAGTAAGCACTTCCATTTTTTAGAAGTGATTCTTCTCTCTGTCTAAGAACCGAAAACAGTAAATTGAAACCAAGTTTGTTTAATCTGTTCAATATCTTGACAAATTTTTTTTTTGAAAATCTGTACATTATTAAAATTATTAACGATGGATTCATAAAAACGTTTGAATTTCATTTTTAAAAACTGATCGAGTGGTTTGTGAGATAACGTTAAGAATATGATCTAAAAGTGAAAAGCTCTCAATACTGTTTGTTCGATTCATCGCAAATGTTTATGAACATTAATTGAAACATATGCTGAATTGTATATAAGCTTATTTTGCCTTTTGTGTACTAATCTTCCATTCGAGTGTATCAACGACAATTCACATAAATAGAATCTACCACTCAGCAATTTCCAAAAGTTCAGCCTTTGAAAGGTATAAATATTGCATGATATGTAGATACAAGCATTTCCAAAAAACCTACCAAACATTAAATCAATATTAATGCTGACTGTGAGGAATAGCATATGATGAGCCATTTGAAATAATAATTCGCCTCGTATGTTTAATTAAAAGCAAACAGAACCAACATTACCTTCTTCCGTTCGGCATTATCTAACTCCCAACCAATGATGATCACACGACCAAAAACTCAAACATTGTTGGCATTCAAATTCAATTGCTGAAATTATTTCCAATATCAGAAAGGATCTCTCAATGGTGGTATGTCCTCTTGCCCAGTCTCCAATTTCCACTCAAATGAACGCTTGATAAATTTTATTTCATTTTGTATGAATGGAAATTCGGGGAAAATCAAATCAATGATGAACAAACGACGTCATTTATCTATTTGAACACCTCAACAATGCCTGCTTTTTGGTCCTGCTAGAGCTTCATGTGTGGGGCCTCCCAGCATGGTGCCAACTCTCGGAAATTGAATGGACTGTTGAAAATTTGGTTTATTGTTACCCCGAACCCATTTCTCTACCGTTGCAAATCATAAACTGACAATTCGATCAATAATTTCAACATGAACATGATATGTTGCTGCCCTTGGGCTTTGGGGGTTGTTATCTGTCGGTTGGTCATTTAGGGTATCCATACATGTATCGTTTTCATGCTCTTCTTGATACTGAAGCGATGTTGAGCTTCAGGTGGTTTCCATCGATAAAGAACACAACCATCTTACAGTAAGTGGTTGAAAATAGTCAGCTCATGGAAGGATGTATCGATTCGAAATAGGGATGCGGTTGTCTAATTGTGTTCCTGGTGTGCTTCTCTATAACCTTCGTGTGTTCAGGATACTTTGGGCCAATCGAAACCGCATTTTCATAGTCACATGAAAGTTGGCTGCATGCAAATAATCTAGGGAACTGTTGGACTTGCTGTTCATACCAAGAATTCACTGTAATTAACACTTATGATACTGACGGATAATTGGAAATATGCGGTTTAATAATAGTTTCCGTGACTTATGGCTAGTTTAATAATAGCTTACCAGCTATTTGCAACAAGAGGAATAATATGACCACTCGGATTTGCACATTGGAGGGACTGTTGGTACCATGTAATTTCAAATGATATTCACTATTGATGAAGTGCTCCTTGACTAAAATAATATACGAAGCAATTCCATTGTACGGGTTTTGCGACAATAGAACACCTAATGAAATGGTTAAACCAAATTATGGGGTAAAAATCACTTTAATTACAAAGCTTCGAAAATTTCAGATATCTTTGTAGCAAAGTGGATAGAAATTTTGCTAACAATCTGATTTACATCGAGATACATTAATCAAATGGTAGTGAAGCTATCGACTGTGTGTGCAAGAATGCCTTAATTAATTTTTTTCAAAAAACAAATAATTTTTGCAAATTCCTTTGAAAGCATGTCAAATTTTTTTATTGACGATTTTTCCAAATTGTGTTTAATAAATTGTGTAGAAGCGGTGATCACATGAGGAATATTTATCCAAATCGTTCTTGTCAAATTATCATAATTCGTTTCAAAAAAAATGTTATAGATTAATAATTCGCGCTGCCATGGACGTCACAACTGAGTTAATTAAATATCACAAGAAATGAATAAGGAGTACAGAATCAAGACCCTCTCGGAAAACGTTCCAAAGTTTGGCATTTTAATTTTTTTAAGTGAACTAGAGTTTACTGAAAGAACTTTGGTCGAAGATTGTTCGGGTATGCTTTTGGTTTGACCTTATAGTTTTTTTAAAGAAGAAAAGTTTTTGAATTTAGCTGGCGTGGTTTTAAAATATGCGACATTTTTTCCTAAAACTTATTATACTTACTTAATTGTTTATTTGCCGATTCGCTAAAATGAATAAATTATTTTTTTTCAACTGTATTTATTGAAAAAAAAATTATTATTATCTTTTTTCTCTTCAAAACATCTTTAAAAAATATATATATTTATAATTATCCAGGAAGAAATAATGAAAAATATAGTTGTATTTAGTTGTATTGGTATTCCGATAGTAATTTTTGTTGTTGTGGTGGTTAATTTTCGCTGTGTTTTTTTTACTTTATATTAAGTATGTTCTGGAAAATTACCATGCAAAGACTAATTTCTGAACAACGTCTCGAACTATGTGAAATTTATTTCTGAAATCCGCTTTTGTCCACGAAACTTATAGAGCATTTCGTCCAATTTATGGTGTTTATATTCGTCCATCGGAGCAGCTCATACGCAATACCATGCAAAGATTTTTATCCACGTATTCCTTTTTTGGACAATTCTCATCCAACACGAGTTCGTACAGTGCGAACCGCAGTAGTTCTCGCAGTTGTGGAGAGTAGTGTTAATAATCATCCAAATTTATCGATTCGATGCCGTTCTGGTCATCTTGGCCTTTCTCCGTCCACAACTTGAATACTTTTGAGGAAAGATCTTGGACTAAAGTCCTGAAAGATCCAAACAATGGAGCAATTGAAGCCATTTGACCATCGTTTGCATCCTACGTTCAGTGAATGGGTTGAGAATGAGAAGTTGAAAGGCATTTTTGCCGTCAAATCATTTTCAGCGATGAGGCAAATTTTTGGATTAATGGGCTCGTAAGTTTGTGAATAAGCCAAATTGTCGTTGTGCGTGTGAGAATAATAGACAAAAAACTTTGGATATATGATTTAATCTGAAAAGTCACTGTATGGAGCAGTTTGCAACCCGGCAGCATATTTTGTTCTTTCTTTTACAAATCTGCAGACGGAATCAACGATAATGGAGATTGCTTTGATTCTCAAAATCAATGCCAATTATCTGTTCGTCTAAATACAACTGGTTCCAACTGGATGGCATAACATATCTTCATTGGGCCAAATTTTTGGTGAATGGACGTGTGACCTAGTTACCCTGATCATGAAATTTGGCTCTAATGGACTACATTCTGTAGGTATACGTCGAGTCACTTGCCTATGCTGATAAACCAGCAACTATTGATGACTTAAAATAAGCCTGGCTGGAAAAAACGGTGCAAAATTAGACCAAGAAGATGGCCCCAAAATGCGAATGTGGTTAAAAATTTGACGGTTTTCTTGATATAATTATATAAATGATTAGGAAAATTTTGACTGGAAGTGTTTGGATGTAGAAACAATCATTTCATAGGTAAATACTCTCCAACTAGATTTCAAGGCGCGGAACCGAGAAAGCTTACATAAAGACCATGATATTTTCAATATACTTTCAAAAGTGAGCTCGCTTCTGAAGGTATCAGAACAGCGCGATGATAAAGGATTCTAAGAGAGTTTATCAGCCGTACCGTCAGCAAGGGTATTATTTATGTCACTCATCCATCACTGACAGTGGATTAAAAATAAATAATCCACAAGCTTGTCACACTTGAACACCAAACTCACCAGACGAAAAAGGGTGCGGCCTGAAAATGTACCCCAGGTCATACGTATGATCAAGTTCAAAATTCAACCACCTCCTCGAAATACGTCGTGCATGGATATGTTATTTTAAAGTTAATAAAATATTCTGTGTTGTTTTTTTATAAAGGAAAAACTTCCTTTTAATTTTGTGTATCTTTATTTGGAGCGACATAATCGCTGAGGACCGAACGATTACGGTCGAAAATCGATTACGAATCCAAATAAAGATACAAAAAATTAAAAGGAAGTTTTTCTTTTATAAAAAAACAACACTAAGTATTTTGTGAAGATGAAATCAATTACTAATAAAATATTTTGATTAAATCTGATCGTTCTCTACAAGCAACAGATTAAATAGATCAAAGTGTGACAAATCGATCAAAGCTTCATTAATAATGAATGAACTCGATAATTTCTCCCTCTTATCAATGAATCAAATTTTAAGGTTGGATTTTAAAACATCTTGAAGATTTTTACGACGAATTAACATTGATCAAAATCAAATGAAAAGACAATTCATTCACTCCTACTTTAATTAACACTCCCTACTAACTAAATCGCGTGACACTCATAATAACTTAAATTTAACGAACCGCAAGATTATCCTGCTAAGCATGAGTGAACTTATTCGATGACCACGACACGCAAGTTCATCCTTGTTCTTTCGCAACAAATGCTTTAATTTATATTAAACGAGTGCAGTCAAGCATTGTAGTAAATTAATAAGAAAATCAACTTAGGAGAAAGTCAATGACTAAGATTGGGAGTTCACCCTGTCTGCAAATTGAAAAGGACAAAAAGAACCATGGACACATGACGTGAAGTCGGTAAATTTCAAGTGCTTCAGAACAATGATAACAGACATTAAACAGTGGTTTTTAATGAAATTGGGATAATAGTACAAGGGAAAGTAATGATGCCTTAATAATTTCACCATTTCCATAATTTTAAATAGTTTTTGGAACTAGCTTCAGATAAAATGATTTTCGAAATTAATTTTTTGCTTTCAAATTATATAAACCAATAATACCAGACACTCCCAGAAATTGTGGCAAAAAAAACAGTTTCCTTTATTTTTACTAGAATACATTCATTGTATCAACCGACAAAAATTCATTTTCTCCTAAATACACATCCAACTTTCTTTCCTAAGGGCAACATGATTTTAGTTCCGAAGTGAAAGAGCCCATTTCCTTTCGCTTCTTCGGATGGACTTGTAATACCGTGGTAAATAAGCAAGTAATAGGACAACTGCAAAAATTATGGTAACGTGTAAAGTAGACAACGTTTCGGGTAATAATATCCTAATAGGATTGAATAAGATTTTCCTGTGTTCACGTCAAATAGATATTGTTACGAGATAAAAGAATTAATTGGTGAAAATGTTCGGGTAACGGAAAGAATTATGTTTTGCGAAGATGGTTTGGCTTGCGGGAAATTTATTTTCATGACAAACATGTAAGTAAATTTATTGGAGAGGTGAATTATATTGAATATTGAATGGAAAGTCAAAACGTGTGTCACATTCATTGATAAAAACTACTACTAATGAATCATGTAAATTTTCCGAATTTTTTAAACAAGTTTAGTTTATTTTCAAAGTTGCAACCATTTCATTTCTTGCTCTTTTTAAGTCGTTCGATCATATTTGACTTAGACCAAATAACTTTAAGTCAATGTTCTTTAAAAAAAGGATAGCCAAAATTAGAAAAGTTGATATCATGATTTTTCATTCGACATCGACGTATTTCGAACTTCCAAAGGTAATTTTCGATATCATCTTACAAGGAGAGAATCGCTTTTTGAATTTCATAAAAAAATCACGTCCAAAATTACTTAAAGTTTGTCAAATGCCAGAATCAGAGATTTAAACCACGGCAACGAGGCAGAATCATCTGTGTTTAGCTTCATAATGAAAAATATTAAAGAACTTGACAAATATCATAAAATGTCCTGCCAAATAGTATGAGCTAATAAACCTAGTATTTCATTTGTTTAGAAAGTAAACCAATCCTTTCAAAACAATTATAATACTTGCAATATTAAATTTATTTTAATCCTGGACCGTAAAACTGGAGTTTGCAAAAGATAAGGATGTTCTATTGACAGTTGTATCAGTAAAAATTTGTGATTAATGAATCAAGCACAGCAGACCCATGAGTTGCCTGATCTTAGAAAGCTTACCAATAATATCACTACCCCTTTGTTACCGCAAAGAAAAGACCAAATAGAAAGCCGCGGCTAGAACACAATGCAAGGCTGCCAAAATATATCCTGGAAGTCAAAGCCATCGTTAGGCTGGCGTACTTTTAATGTGAGTGAAACGACTCTCACTTCCAGCATATGACATAAATTCAAAATAGTCGGAAATCTTTTGAATTTCAGGAGTTCAACTTTCTACCTCTTTAAGTTAACCAACTGAAAGTTTCTAGATATTTTTAGAGATAAGCTGTTGAGGTGAAGTTTTTGTCCAGATGCTTCTGTTTAGGATCCAACTTAAGCCTTCAAAATATTGTCCACTTCTGACTATGACAATACGCTTGAACATTCTTCCCACCATACAAAATTTTCTGAATTTTAAGTACAATTGGTCTTTTTTTATCATTGTAGTATAACGCTTGACGTTAATTTTCATTTCTTTTTAAAAATTGGGGAGACAAATCTTACCTACCGACAGCGTTTTCATGAAAATCTTAATTTCATGCGAAATGCCGATGTTTCTTAATTGCCGATTGTGGCAATAGAAATCAAAATGAAACTATCTGCCAAATGTGCCAAGAATAATTTGGATTCAATTTTTTCGTATCGATCGTTCCTCTTTTTGTACAAATTTTTTACATACTAACTATGTACAAGTCTTTTGCTTAATCTATTATGTACAAAATAAGAAATGCAAGAAACACGTTCACATGCATGCTTTAAGTGTATGATAACGAACAGGATTCACACGACCCAGCAATTCGTGACTTGGGTGACCCACAAAATTATAAATGATTTTTTAGGCTTATAAGGATCCGACTATTTATATTCTGACACTCAAACAAAAAGGTAACAAATCATCCCCACGTCTCACTTTACAGTTGTAGAACAATTTGTTAATGACATTCGCCAGTCAAAATTGAAGTTATTTTATAAGAATATCTACTTTCTCAAGGTTTCTTCGTAAGTTCCACAGCATTAAGGTTGGTAAAAAATTTAACTAGTTTGGCTGATGTTTTACAACTGAATTTCCTTGTTATTTTTAATAATAAACAAACAGAACCGTACAGCAAATTTTGCACCAAACTTAAGTTCTGTATAATTTTGTTCATTGGATATTCCTTACCGATTTACCTACAATTTTCTTATATTCAATATAATAACCGGACACCTATGTGGAATTTATGGGAATTTTTTTCTTAATTGGTATACATATACCTTTATCAATCGGTGATTGATCTTTTTACAAAATTCAAGGAAAGAGACCTACAAAGAGTCAATTTTCAAACGCAAACTTTTACTTAACATAGTGAAGTATGTAAGTCAAACCCCATCACAATGGGCCTCTCGTGACCTAACTCAACCACCTTTGGATAAAAGGGGCTGCCACTGCAACCAAGTCAAACCCCATTCTATTGTAATCCAAATAATTTTGACTTTGATCTACGATACACGAAAATTTTATTTCCTGTCCTCTGTTATGTTCAAATTTTTAAAAATGTGAAAAAAAACCAGCAATTTTGAAATTTTGGAAATGTTTTAAAAACATTCAACACAGCCTAAAATTATGAAAATTTTATGGAAATAAAGTTTGCAAATAATCTATCTTTAGTATTTGCGAGCTTCTAACTTAAAGGTTCCAAAATTCAACAATCTTTTCAACTTATTTTCATATTTAGTACTAATACTATTTCAGTTATCTCATTATTTTGTGGTCATACATCCTACGAAAGGTTTGGCATTACTTTTCAAAACGGCAAGCTCAAAAACAAGATTCGAAATTGAAATTCACCGTGAAAGATATGAGAAAATATTTACTAGATATTTCCAAGCGTATGAATCAGGATCATAAAAAATGGTCCAAATAATTACATTTGCGTAATAATGTGTATCGAAAGCGTTGAATAATTTTCATAAGTAGTAAAAATTACTCAAGGCAAAGAAAAAATTATAGTCACTAAGCATAAGTGATTATCTTCGATAGTATGAAATCACCCGGCTCGTGAAAAAGCGATCAAAACTATATTTGCAAATGTGAATATTATTTCAGGAATTAGTATTAATTAGAGATAAGAGTATGATAAAAGGCTGTGTAAACACCAGACGCAACAGTGAAATCAAGAATTACTCAAATAATTTCTCCTAATATCTGAAGTCCAAAATGTTCCAAACGAAATGAAATCCCAAGACTTCGTTTTTATACAGGCAAACCTTGCTTATGGCAAGGTGCAGAATTATGAGATATAGAGTAGGGCCTGAAGTATTAATGGAAAAAGAGAATGGTGAGACAGTTCACGAGGTTATTTTTTAGACAAACCAATTAATGTTTCCCAGAAGACATGAAGCAGGGGGCATGTGTGATTAAGACCTCGATCTGGAAATCACAATCCAACAGAAGCCCAAAGACACCGGAATTGCTAGACAAAAACGACTTCGTCATCATTGCAAACTGTGGAACGCCTAAAAATCCTTTCCTGTCCTGAAATGTTCACAAGAATAAAGCCAAGCCATCGGGTTGTCGCTTACAATTTCAATTTCTTCCATAGAATACTTCTTCGTGGACATTATTCCGCAAATGATACTTTGCTGGCCTTAAATTGCTTCAAAAATTTCCAAACTTTCGGAAATAAGCAAAATATATATCCTTTCAAAGAAACATTACAACGATTTGTTCACTAGTAGATGAGATAGTAGATATATTTTCATGATCATCCACAAATATCCATTCTCAACCATGACAACATGGAATCCCATCAGCCACATTGATTTTTGCTATGCAAAAGATCTCTTGAGAATATCAGAGCAGGAAATCCTTTTAGGAACGCACATAACTGCTCTATAAGTGTAGTCAATTTAAGAATTTTCTTTACTCGTATCGTTGCTATCCGCATCTAAGGACGATGATAACACTAAGTGGAAACTCTTTATGAATACGATGGAGATATATCGATGATTTCACTTTACTTGCATCCTTGCGCATCTTGGCTGTGAGTATATGAGCATTATTTTCATTCGGATATATAGTGTAGTTTGTTACTTGATAGTGAGAGTATACATTGGTTTTAAAGTTTACTTGTTGACTATGAAGTTGAAGATGTTTCAGTTTAAATGTAAACCGAAAGTCGATATATATAATATGATAGCGTTGTTTATTTACATTGTGAAAACTAAACTATGCCAAGGAGGAATAATTTCGGTTATATTGATAGTTTTTTTTATGCGAAATTCTCGTAAGATATTTTTAGGTGAGGTACACGTCTGTATTACTATTGTGTAGTGTGGTAGCGGTTCAAGCACATTTCGAAGAGAGTTAATGAAGTTAACTTCGGCTAAGTTGAAATTTAGAAAAGGTGACCTTTTAGTCATGAAAGTTTTAATTGAAATCAATTTCCAGCAAAAAGCATTTTTGTTAGTTTGAAAGTTACAATGATTGTAGTGAGAGCAGATAGGCCGATCAGCTGCTCAGTATCGCATCGAAAAAATTAATAAAAAAATTAAGAAAGTCAACAAGACCCCTGGAGATGAAGAGGAAGAACCACCATATGGTCCAGGTCTCGATAGTTTAATATAGGTATCAAAATTTAAAAAAAAAATTTAAAACATGATTTGATTTGATTTCATTACGAGAGAAATGGACTAAAATCTTTAAACGCATTTTTCTCGTCTTTTTTGAACTGGCCGCATCAATAAGTCGAACAATTATTAACCGATGTCTAATTTTTTGTTTTTGTTTTGTTTGTCTTAGTAGTGGTTAAGGTTAAGCGTAGCCGATTTGAAAATTTTTGTGTTTTACTATTTTTTAAACTATTTGAAAACCAAAAAAAAAACAGTCGAAAAAATTAAAATATTGTCAATCGGTCACCATTTTGTGAAAAATCAAAATAAAAAATAACGGCTACGTACAACGCTAACTGCATTCATATAGATTACAAAAAAAAATTTTTGTTTGTTTAGAGTACCGGCTTTGAAAAAATCGATGCGACCATGGGGGGGGGGAAATTTTTTTTCAGGCGCTGCGGCATCGTTTATATTGTTTAAACTATTTAATATTTTTTTATACATATTTGTGGAAAAATTATCAAATGTGTTTTTAATAAAATAAAAAAACCGATCCAAAAATTCCTCTACTTACTCGGTCAAAATAAAAAATTAAAAATCACTAATTTTTCGGCCGTCACAGTGGCTATCCCCCTTAAGATTTTTCCTCGACAGCTGGGGGATGATTAAAGGAACAGAACACTGAAACAATTTAACTTCTTTCAGTCTTGTTTCTTTGCAGGTTTTGAATAAATTGAATTTAAGTTAACACATTTTGAATAAATTGATGGTTAAATATGTGATGGATATTATCCTTAAATTTGCCATTTTTCCAAAGCACAAGCGTGTGACCAAATCTAATCTTCACTTGGTTTGGTAACCAATAAAAAATTTACAAGTGTTTTCCTCAAATCCATTTTTCTGTCGATTGTTTCTTTTTAAATTTAACCTAACTTTAAATAGCACAATTATCTTTGATGTGACATTCCAAGCTGTTTTTCGGTGAACTATAAAGGTCCTAAATTTATTTAAAATGGTAAAAAAATGAATAAGAAATGGCTTCTATTCCTATTTTTTGATTATTGCTATTTTGCGGCAAGGATTAAATGTTTTGAAATTTTAAACCAATCTTATCTTGTAGAAAATTTTATTATGTAACTTTCATTTCCACGCAACTTTGCTCTGGAATGAAACGTTTTAAAGTCAGGAGTGAGACAAAGAGGAAAAACATGTTTTTAAAAAAAATCTAACATTTCGATTTTTTTTTATGTTCGCGACTTTTTTGAGAGGGAGCATAGATCAATTATTGTTATTCGAGTTATTCCGAAACTTTTCATGCAAAAACCAGCGTGCCCTCTTTCAACGGCCAAATGTAATCGTTTTTCTACAGATTGTCCTGGTCTAATAATACCACCTGTGGTCAACATCAAATTCAACTAACTCCCCTAAAAATGTTATGGATGCAATGTTAGTTTAAAACTGTTAAATAGAGTGTTTGACACCGTTCGCTTTCTTTTGTGCGACAAAAACGACTAGTGCGGCCCAGTTGCGTATGCAGGATTTTGATAAGGGGAGTTCATATTTTTGAAGTCTTGACTAGGTACGTTTGCTAGTGCTTCGGTGTAGATATGAAGATATAATTATGTAATCATACTTAATCATACTTTTTCACCGGTCAAAGTTAGAGTCCTCCAAAAATAATTCTGGCAGACTTTAGCCCGATTGCATGTCCTAACACATTTTGAATAAATTGATGGTTAAATATGTGATGGATATTATCCTTAAATGAAAGAAAGAAATTTGCCATTTTTCCAAAGCACAAGCGTGTGACCAAATCTAATCTTCACTTGGTTTGGTAACCAATGAAAAATTTACAAGTGTTTTCCTTCAAATCCATTTTTCTGTCGATTGTTTCTTTTTAAATTTAACCTAATTTTAAATAATACAATTATCTTTGGTGTGAACTTCCAAACTGTGCCAATTATTTCAAAAAAATCAATTATTCCTCTAGAAAATATCGTAAAAATTTCCAAACACGCACCATTTTTCAAAGTTTCAAATTCAACATCAAAAGAACAAACTTTAGATTGTATGCCGTGGAACAACTTAGGCAGAAACCAAAAAAATATTATTAAAATTTAAAAGTAGGTCGAAAAAAAATCGTTTCGCCTGTTTATAGTACTTGTAAAAAAATGGACTACAAATTCTTCACAGTTTACTGAACTAGAATACTAAATTTATGTACAGAACGACAAACGATTGTAGTATTATATTTTGGCTTTTATTTATTTCTACATTTGTCTAAGGATATTTATGGTTTTCGTAGGGGAAACCAAATAAAATTGTGTAAACCACCTGTTCTGAGTCATATAATAAATTAGTCTCAATACTTCAAAATACTAATTTAAGTTGTATAGCAGAAAAAATAAGTTACTTTGAACAAACAAATTGGTTTCAGAACGATGAGTTTGAGCTGAGCAGGTCATTTTTCTGATTCCAATTTTATAGATCATTTCTGGACGATAGTTGCGATTGCGAGTTGTCTAATATATTACATTTAATAGGTTTTATGCTCACACATGCTTATATGCAGTATGAATAAAACCTATGTTGTTTCTAAAGACTAAAAATAGGTCCTAAATAAATAAAACTCATGTATTTCCGTTAAACAGAATTTCATGTATTCACAAATAAAGGTAATACAATAATAACTCTAAAAACTATTGTCGATTTTGTTAACTTGTTGGCTTCGTTCCTGAACTTATTTGTTTCGGTAGTTTAAAATATATCAAATTCGATTTTCCAGCGTCGCATGCGTCATCTTGTCCATCATCAACATCTTCAATATTATCTTCCTTGTCGTCTTCAACATTCGTCGTCATTGAGAAGTTGACAGAATCTTTGCGAATATTTTTCATCCGAATCTCATTGCTACGTCGTTTCCTCTTCAACTTCAAAGAATTCTGCAGTAATCGTTTGACTGCGCTTCGACTCCGATTCATTTTTCGACATATGTCTGCCACAGTCATTCCAATTGTAAAGTATTTCAGAATGTTTTCTATTTCCATCGGCGACAAATCTTTACCAGCTCCCATTTTTCAAAATATTCTTCAAAACTTTTGGACTATTCAAGTGTATTCAGATGAAATTGAAACTAAACTGTCTTTTAAAGTGACATCGAATATTTTATATACCCATGCATTTTAATTTTCGTAGATAATTTTCGAATACCTACAGTTATTATACTGGATACTTTATTGAGAAACATAAAAGGCGCATCATAAATAGATAATTAGATCCATTGATATTTTAAATTAGGATTTCCTTCTTTAATGTTCCGTATAATGCCACAATAATAGATAGGAATACCAACAACATCAACATTAACCTAACTGACGTAACACAAATATCACTGCTTTGTACCTTGTTTTGAAACATTTTGACAACAATTTAATTCAAGGAAATTCCAAAGTTATTAATAAAATCGAACTTCATTGCTTTTATTTGCGAAAAAAGAATCAGTTAGATCTTTTTAATAAATAGTACGCAATTTTTCAAAAAATCCTACTGGTTTTTATAACTTCATTCTGTTTAGTTGCACCAAGATTGATCGTTCAAACTTATCCCACAAAAAAATGCGTTTTATAAAGGATTATGGATTGGAAAATTTTCATTCAAAGTATTGATACTACCAGCTATTTATTTGGCTCAATAGAGCAAAAGAAGTGCTACAATAATTGTTTCAAATTTTTCGAATTCATGAGAGACAATACAATCTTCAACATATTCATTAAATATATTCACACATTTCTCCTAAAAATGGGCTCAAAAAAATAATTATAAAGATTTTTGAAAAAAAACGCAACTGGTGAATATGAAAAATGATTTTAAACTTACATAAACACACTGTATTTCCATAAAAAACTTATGAAGTAGAAACCAATTAAAAAAATTTATATGGTAGAGCTATGAGCTATCAAGGAGCAATCTTTTCAGACATATTGTTTTTATCTTAATTAACGTAACAGGTAACATTAATCCTAGGATTTCTTTAACATTCTTTTTGCGAAATCATCTTGAAATCAAATCAGTATTGAAAATTAAGAAATTATACGGAAATTTCTGATGCTGTTTAAAATTTCCCAATGTAAGCACACACGCAATTATGAAAATCTTCAAAATTTGTGCAAATGATTACGGTATATAATCATAAAAACCCTAGCCTGTATTTTGGTTATTACTTTTTTTAAATCAGAAAAACATTTTTTTTCATTTTTAAGACAACGCCCGACTGAAGAAAAAAACCAAGTGACAAGGTTCGAAGGCTTTACTTGATGAATAATACCTCCACTTTTTTTAATAAGTTTTTATTTTTAAAATTTTAGGAAGCTGCAATAGTTTTGCCTAAGATGAAAGTTATTACATACAGTAAATAGCTGCGGCAATTCTTTTTGCTGTGAACAAAAGTTTATTTTCACTCCGATTTGGATTCATCAAATTTGACCTAGGACTTTCAATGTACGTTTAAAAAATCTACTGATTCGATTTTGATGAAAATTTGTGTGAAGTTTTCATCTATTATAAAGATTTTTTAGGTGAACTATAAAGGTCCTAAATTTATTTAAAATGGTAAAAAAGTGAATAAGAAATGGCTTCTTTTCTTATTTTTATATTTATTGCTATTTTGCGGTGAGGATTAAATGTTTTAAAATTTTAAACCAATCTTATCTTGTAGAAAATTTTATTATGTAACTTTCATTTCCACGCAACTTTGCTCTGGAATGAAACGTTTTAAAGTCAGGAGTGAGACAAAGAGGAAAAACATGTTTTTAAAAAAAATCTAACATTTCGATTTTTTTTATGTTCGCGACTTTTTTGAGAGGGAGCATAGATCAATTATTGTTATTCGAGTTATTGCACAACTTTTCCTGCAAAAACCAGCGTGCCCTCTTTCAACGGCCAAATGTAATCGTTTTTCTACAGATTGCCCTGGTCTAATAATACCACCTGTGGTCAACATCAAATTCAACTAACTCCCCTAAAAATGTTATGGATGCAATGTTAGTTTAAAACTGTTAAATAGAGTGTTTGACACCGTTCGCTTTCTTTTGTGCGACAAAAACGACTAGTGCGGCCCAGTTGCGTATGCAGGATTTTGATAAGGGGAGTTCATATTTTTGAAGTCTTGACTAGGTACGTTTGCTAGTGCTTCGGTGTAGATATGAAGATATAATTATGTAATCATACTTAATCATACTTTTTCACCGGTCAAAGTTAGAGTCCTCCAAAAATAATTCTGGCAGACTTTAGCCCGATTGCATGTCTGGTTTTATTTACGTGGCTAAACTTGTTTACCCAGGAGAGGGGGGGGTTGAACCCGTAACCCCCCCCCCTTGGGTACGCCACTGGTGCGGCCAGAAAAGAGATTTTGAATTTTGTGTAAAACAGGTGAGAAGTTTTATACGGCAGGAACGATCGCAATCTTCACAGCAATCAGTGGACGTAAATAATTTTTTTGTATAGGAAATTACGGCACCTGTGTTGGATGTCGTGGACGAGGCATGCTTCATACGTTGTCGGTAATCCTGGGAGTAGGAAAAACAAGGGAAGAGCTAGTGGAATCTAGAAAGCAGCGATAGCAGGGGCCCGCCGAGAAGAGCTCCGGTGTTGGTTGGCCTTAGGATGAGAATTGAATTTGTCGTTAGTTTTAGTTTTTCTCTTCTTTATTTACAAGAATATTGTATGAAGCCCAAATGAAGAACATTCCTTTTTCTTTCTTTCGTTCTCCTTTATGGATACTGATTTCTCTTCTTTTTCTTCCAAATGGTTGCAAAGTTTCTTTCAAGTTAATTTCAAATGAGTGAATGCAAGGTCCTAGAACCTTTTTCACTTCAGGTAAGATATCCGGGTAGTATCAGCACATCAAGTTACGAAATTTCACTGTCCTTCTTTCACGTCTAAAACACCTCGAGGCCAGTCATATTTCCTGAAAATATTGTTTCTGATAGAAGGATATTTTTGCAAGGTTCTAAAATGATATAAAATGTTGACGAATCTGGAAGTTAAGGATTTAAATAAATTCGATCATGTAAAAACTTGAAAAGAGATAAACCATCGATAGACTCCGCTAACAAACCTAAGCTTTACACTTTTTGTTCATGTTGAGAACAATACTAGAAAAAGTAATGTAAAATGCTGATGTTACAATTCCCTCATATTACATAGAGCTCAAAATTTGGTGCAACAAAATAAATTTTCTCAACTAACATTGGTTGGTTGGTTGTAGTGGCAGCCTCCTTTATCCAAAGATGGCCCACTTACTCCACTATAGGCCCATTGTGATACCACAAAAGATTGAGATGGCACTAGAACCTACAGGATGATGAGAACCATTTAGATTCTCCTATGAAGTTGGTTATGCAGTAAATATTTAAATCAGCTACTTCTGTGAGGCTGTCCAGGAAAGGTGAGCCTAAGGTTTGCATGCGGTTCCTGGATAGTGCTAGGCATTCACACAGAAAGTGTTGGATTGTCTCTTCCTCGTCTTCCAATCTGCCACTTCGGCAGAAATCTTTCTGCGTGTCTGCCAATCAGACAGTGCCCCGTCAGTACGGATACGATGGAACTCAAGGTTTCGCGGCTCGTGTTAAGAAGCCACTTGGTGCGTTTGGAGCACAATACGTGCCAAGTTTGTCTGGTTGTTCTACAGGTTTCTTCAAGAAGCCAGGCCCTATTTGCAGTCTCTTTGTAGTATTGCTTGAATCGTAGCTTTATGGAAGCTAGAGGTTGGCCGACTTGGTGTGTAAGTGTATACTCTAAGAGCTCAGTGCTAGCTCGTGCTGGGGCATCTGCTTCGCGATTTTCCGGTATATCTCTATATCCCGGTACCCAGCAAAGAATCACTTCACAATGAAGCGATATCATGCTCAGTTGTGAGCGGCATTCCATTGCAATTTTGGATGAGGTATGCACGCTGGACAGTGATTAGATAGCAGCTTGACCGTCAGAGAAAACGTTTAAATTTCTTATGGAAATTTTCTGGTTTCTCAGCCAGTCTACTGCCTTGTAAATCACAATGATCTCTGCCTTAAAAACAATGCAGTTGTCTGGTAACCGGAAGAATAGTTTCAGGTCTAGCTGTTCTGAGAAAACACAATAGCCAACTTTTCCATCCATTTTTGATCCATGAGTATAGATGTCGATTGATTCCTGTAGCTCACTTCTTTCTATGGTCCAGTCATCTCTATTCGGGATGATTGACTTGAAACCATGGTGAAAACAGGTAATCGGAGAAGCGAGGTCGCGAGGTCGCGTTGGTCCATCCCTCCGTAGTTTTGTGGAGTGGCCATTGGTCCCCTCATGTCAAAGACGCAGAGCTTTCGACCGAACCATCTCGTGAGTAGCTCCGTCGGGAGCCAATTTAATAGCATGAACAATGCCTTTGTTGGGGTGGTGCGTAGAGCCCCGCTAATTGCTTCCTCCTTCTGACCTAGTTTAGTTGGTTTACACTTGATGACTTCGCCAAAGCTAGCCACCAAATAACTGCGCCATACAGAACGATTGGTTCCACCATCGCCGTATAGAGTTATGATACTATTTTGGGTTCAAATCCCCACCTTTGTCTAAAGGCTTTTTTAGCAGTAGTAGACTGCGCATGCCGCTTTTCGCGCTCTTTCTTCTATGTTCGCTTTCCACGCGAGCTTGGAGTTCAGAATTAGACCCACATTTTTGACTTGGTGAGTCGATATGAGGCTTATCTCATCGAGTTTGGTTGTGAGAAATCATGGAATTTTGTGCCTTATAAAAAGCACAACTTCCGTTTTCCGCGGATTAATCTTAAGACCGCACTCTTTGTCCCACTGGTTAAGAATACCCAGGGCACAGTTTAGTTTTTCATATAAGGTGTTAAGGAATATGCCCGATATTGCTAATGCAACATCATCGGCATAGGCTACGACTTTGCAGCCAGTCGCTTCTATTTTGACAGGAGTTTGTTCACCACTAAGTTCCAGAGAAGGGGTGAAAGCACCCCACCTTGTGGGGTGTCTCTGCAAGTCCTCCTTCTTAAGCTGATGTTTCCTAGTGTGGAGTTGATGCTCCTGCTGCTTAGCAGTTGTCCGATGAACCCTATCAGGTTGTCATCGACATTGCGTTCCCCAAGTGCTTTGCCAATTGCCTTATGGCTGACATTATTGAAAGCCCCTTCGTTGTCTAGAAAAACCGCTTGCGTATATTCTTTGGCGCTTAGCGATTTTTCTATGTAGGTGGTGAGCGAAAGAGCTGTTCCAAAGATTTCAGCAGAAAAAAGGTGAGCCTGATAGGTCTATAGTCCTTAGGTGAGGAGTGGGATGTCTTGCCCGCTTTAGGTACGAAGACTACTTTAGATTCTTCCCACCGCTGTGGAATGTAAGCCATCTGTAGAGGTGCGTTGATAATGGTGTTAAGCCATCTTAGGTCCGTATTGATTTCCTGATGGATCTCAACAGGTGAGACATTGTCCATGCCAGGAAATTAAAAACTCACATTACTTTACCTCATTTCTCATTATTACCTCTACAATGTCCCAACCATGTTATTTCAATGAAATGTTCCCTTACTTTAATTTAATTGATTACCTTTATCTGCTAGTACGGATATACTTTCCCGACTATCGTTTACATGACTTAAAACAAAACACTTGAACTTTTTTACATAATCTAAAAGTGCAACATCTCAAACAGAGTCTTCGTCAAAATATCCACGAACAATCCAAACATCTTCAATAAGAGAAAATAAAATTTGAAATCTGCTGCAAAGCTCCATTTATCGCACCACTTTAATGTTCATATTTCAACAAACCAAAGCCGAAACCAAATCTTATTATTATTCAAGCATTTCGTGTATTCATTCTTATTAACTTTGAAAAATTGGCAACTTCACATTTTCCAATTTGAAATTCTTATTTTCCACTCAACATCAAATACATCTCCTCTTATCTTTCAACCACCACAAATGCCGCAAAGCCTGTTGGAGCCATTCATTTTATAAAAAAAGGACTCGTACTTGGCAGCAGAGTAAAAAAATTGCAGACTCTTCATATTCTCCAAATCACATTCATATTTGAGCATCCTTAGATTGATACCGCAACAAGAAAATCAATTTCAATATCAATGTTTTCCATGTTAAGTACACATTTTAGCCTCTTTCGGTGTGTGTGTGTCTCCATCACGTTATCTCAGTTCATCCTCTAGCCAGGATAACCACCGGCTGGGCCCGTTTGTATGTTATCATTTAAGCTACCGATAATAAAACACATATAGTCTCATAAAGGAGCACTGAAATGTATTTGCGTGTATATATGTATATTCAACCGCAATGCTTGTACCCATAAAATAATTCTGTTCACACAATTTGATTCGAACCAAAGAATTCAAGCATCATCGCTCAAGCGTGGCTCATGGAGAAATGCAAAAAAGGAAGTCAGCATAAAGCTTTCGGTTCCATCATGATGGTGATGTCGACTGGAATCATTCATTTTTGCCAAGGAAAAATGAGCAGGATTGGCATCGTGATCAAAAGGACTTTGCGACGTATAAAAGCATGAATAAATGACTAGTTTTATGGGATTTTATGACTCCCACGATAATTTATGCATTGTTTTTGAAAACTTTATGCACTGTTAATGAAAACAATCTATAAGATAAGGAGAGAATATTATATTATATTTGAAATTATTTCATCTTTTGTATTGTGCATGAAATGATAGGCATAAGAACTGAATTAATTGCAAGAACAATGTGACGATGGTAGTTACGCTTCAGTTGCGTACGATTTAAAGCCTGCTTTAACCATAAATCATGATTTTTTCGAGGAATCATATTTTATGTAAATTTTTAAGCTTACCTTTCAAAAATTTTAACTCAAGAATTTATCAAAAATTTAAGTAAAACGGTCGTAAATATTCGTATTTTCATGAAAAAAAATATGGTAAAAGTTTTGGGGCATTCAAAAAGGTTTTTCAATAGTTCTGTAAAGTCACATGTGAATTCAAGCATATGCAGCCGTTCAATTTTGGATTGAATTAGGTTCCGCATGTACTAAAACATCATAGACCATTTTTTATATCAAACGGTAACATTTTAGATGCTATAAGCTAGAAAAGTTTTGTACATATAAAGCGAAAATGGTGGCATTGATCCTACTACCTATTGGCTAGCATTATTTCTCTTGTTGTGATTGAGAATGGTCAAACGCAACAAAAAAAAGTCATTAATAGACCATGTTCCTATGGTGAGACTTCCACAAATATGTAATTATTATGATTAAGGAGGAAAACCACTGTATGATTTTCAAAAAATCAAAAGAAAATTGTCTTAAAAATCAAGCAAGCAAAGTTTTATATAGTAGAAAAATCTCTAATTGTTCAAAATTTTAAATTAGCGTGGCGTCTCTCGGTGCTCTTTCGGAGCGCAATCTGCGCGTATCCCCGCACGCTGTTATTATTGAAATTTAGAACAATTTTAAATTAAATCTTTCAAAACTGTAACACGTGCTCTGTCAGTTGAACGTTAGCAGAGAATGCTGAAGTACATATTTTGCAGACTAGAGGTATATCAAATTGATCCATGATTTTTCAATGATTTAAACTTTAAACGCGTTTATTTCGGAACAACGTTTTTCAAAGTGGCCGGATTCTTTTCTCAAACAATTTTTGTTCGATTTACTTGAAATGTTTACAGTATGTTAAAAATTGGTGTTTGCATGGAAGTACGTAGGATTTCTTTTTGTTGCATGTTTCAATGGTTATTAACAATTTTTGAGCTTTTTTTCGTTTTTCTTACTTGTTATTTTTTAAAATCCTACGTACTTCTCTGGCTGTTATATGTTCATAACCATAACCTTAACATTTCAGGAGAAAACGGTCCGGCCGCGAAGCCATGAAAAAATAAGACGTTTCTGGGCAAATGCTCGGGAGCCGCCATTTTGTTTCTTTAAAGTTCTGAAAAAATTCAAAAAGGATGTCAAATATTTGTGCAATATAGATCTTTTTACCAAATTTCGATATGTTGTTTGGTTTTCAAGAACCCAATTCCCAAAAAATGACTTTTTTTACCTCTACAGTGGTGTTCTCCCTTAAGGCGTCAGTCTACATTGTCACTTTGAAATTTTTAATGTTTTTTTTTGAATGATTCAAAAGAATATGTATCTAGGAATATTGTGTAAAAATTTTAAGAAAATCCGGGCATTCTAGCTATATATTTTTTGACCTGAACATCACTACCTTATTTCGTCTACCTGCGCGTATAACGCGCTCCGTCGAGCCAACTGCCTTTTAATCCCCTCTGTTGTAATTGTTTGTGAAACAGCTGCTTCGCATCAGTATTCGTTGTAACTGCGCTCGAGTAGCATCGGTCTGGATCATGGGAAAAGTTTCACAATTTTTCATTTAAAAAAACTTTAAACGCGTTTTTCTCAAAACAACGTTTTCAAAATCTAGCTCCATCGTATCTCGAAAACTAATAAACCGATCTTTGTGAAATTTTTACCACATATTCTAGACATTATTTGCTCCAAGATGACTATCGGTAGTTTTGAAATTTTAATTTTTACTATATTTTTTTTTGCAAAAATTGGCGAAAAAAACGTTTTTTTTTCAAAAAAAATCTATTTTTACCCGCCATTTTTTTTCGTTTCATCAAAACTTGATACCTGAGGGTCATTCTGTAGCCAATGTCTTACTAAATCTATAGCACTTTGATATTTTTGTTTCAGACAAGTCGTTGTTGAGTTCTGATGGAGCTGCCTTACCAACCCATTTTCGAGACGTTACACTACACTACAGTGTTTTTTACCGAAATGTTAATAAAAATGAATGAAAATTTTTTTTATGTATTTTAACTTTATTTATAAAACCAAACAACATTTTTATTAATTTTCTATACAGTTATTTCAAAAAAATAGTGAAAATAGCTTTTTTTTCGAGTGTCTAATGTAGACTGGCCCCTTAATACAATGAATTTGAATAACAAGCTTGTCATCTACAATCTACTCATGGTAGAGGTTCATCAATGATTTTCGCCGAAACTCGATTCGGGATCTAATGAAAAACACACAAAATTTCAAGAAAATATCTTTTGTATAGCAATTAAAACACTTTATGATGAAGTCAATTACAAATATGCAAAAATATAATTTAATCCGCCTCCACTCCGCGTCTCAATGGAATAATTTTGTATTTTCAAATATTACCACCCATATTAAATAGCTATTGTTCCTCGAGCTAGTTTGTTAGCTCTTTAAAATCTTCTGTAAATATTCAAGGCTTCTTTGGGTGGTAGCAAACCTAACGAATTTGAGTCGCTTAAATTTGTTGCGTGATTTTCGTTTGTAAAATTATCCCAACTTAACGAGCTCCCTAAATGATACTTTCAATTAAATGGGGATCCATCTTCCATTAAAGTGCAAAAAATAGTGTTGCGAACCAAAAAACACACTGGTAGGCGGAGTTGTCGACTAGACAAGGATGTTCAAACCCAAAATAAAAATGACTAAGATACTTTCAAACTTTCACCTTCAACGGTTTTTATCATATATTTTTGTAGGATCTTCTACAATTAGTAGGATCTTACTACAATGAATAAGGACCTATTTTATATTCATAAATTTAAAAGTCACGTATTTTCCTGCTGCGATTCACTTGAACTTCTTTCCGTAATTTTTGAAAATCTTGCAATACGTGTTTTGCTTGAAGCGTAACAAAATTTTTATTTTGTTTGTAAACTTTCTATACTAAATAACTTTAGAAAATTGTTAGAATTAACTTCATATTTATTTAAACATTGAATGTGAAAAAACTAAAATCAGCATCCTATTTAGTGATAATGACGTCAATCAAATCAAATAGCCAAAATTTCTAATATCAATTAAATTTCGTCCTGACCATTTCAAACTTAGTATGATTTCCAATAGTCAGGTGCACCACCACACCACATCAAATGATCGTTTTTGCAGAATTAATACATTACCGTCAAATTTGAAGTGCTATAGTAAAATTTTGAGGGCAATTTTATCATGCCATGAGCTTCAAAGCTGTTAATTAATTCAATTCAAAATTATGATGGTGAAGGGCCTACATACATCAATGAGTGGTCTTAAATAGTTTTCATTTGAACTTATTGGAGATTGTAAATACATTATTGTGAATGTATTTCATTGGTGTGGTAATCGGTTTATGGGATTTATCAAAAAGGAGTTGAGCTATGTTAAAGAGGTAAAGTTAGAGTTGTGAGCAATTTGCCCATACTGACCTGACAATGTTCTAATTTTGTCAATCAAAGGCAAACTAATTCACTTTTATGTGAATACCAATCCACGCGAAATATGAAGATAATGAAAAGTCTCGCCAATTTTCCGTAATTGGTCCTGAACAATTATGTTGTGAAGCCATGATACGTTCTACTTTTGTTCTTGTGTATTTTTAATAAGTAGTTTTAATAAAAATGTAAAATATTAACGAATGTCTTTGCCATGATTTAAACTATCGAAGCTTTTAATTTTTCTTGAAAATTCAGTAGGGATCAATTTGATTGGAAAATGTCTTACTAAAAATCATGTCCTGTGTGAATGCAATGTGAAACTCTAAAACCGTCTGAGAAACCTGAGCCAACGCTACCTAGTCCAAATTTACGTTGCACAATTTACTCAAAGGACATCTTTATATATCATTTGGCTTCATTGATTCACATTTCATTTCACGAGAAACGGACAACGAAAAAAGTAAGGTTATGAAATTTGTTCATATTGGGCATATTTTTACTTCTATGTATATATATATATATATATATATATATATATATATATATATATATATATATATATATATTGTTTGAGGTTTAGTTGTTAAGATATTTTATAGAAATGTGCCGATTAACGGAGAGGGTTCTTTGAAATTTCATTTTTGTATTGAAGTAAATTAGATTGAAACAAGCTGCGATGTGCAACCCTTGACGTCCACACGTTCGACTTTCCAGTAATATCTACATAAATATTAAAAATATTAAACACAAAAATAATTATGAAAAAAATAATATTTTAAATAATAATAATTGGAGGTACTCATAGCAGTAATTGGAATGAGTTAATATAATACCGTCCATTGATTCCGTAAGGATTTTGGTGGATCGGGGATGGAGTGGATTGATTGAATATCTCCGTGGATCAATCGGACGGGGGATGGGTTACAAAGCCTCTTCTACGTTATTTGCTTTGATATCGATGCTTAAAGTACAAAAGAGCGCAAGCAAAAATGAATGCAGATTTTGTTATTACGCCCACTGAAGAGATTTGAAATAATTTTGTTCAGAATTGCCATGACTTCGGCATAATCATTGAATATGTCTTTTTTCACGAATTAACATCAATGAGACTAATAATTATTTCTTCTTTTCTGTTGGTCTCGAAAAACATTTAATTTGCAGTCAAGAATAGGTTCAATTGCATGTAAAAAATAAAATGTACTACAAATGATGAAGGAAGTAATTGAAATGTTACGAACAACTAAAAACCAAAACTACAATTTTTTATTTGATGAAAGCCTTAAAACATTTGATCTTGGAAAGTGTTGACTACAAAACGTTTTACCATCCAAAACGTTAATTACCACAAATGCAAATTTGATTTGATTTTTATTGGTTTTCAAAATTACAGCAAATTTTTTATTAAAGTTAAAAGACTATTGAAAATCGGCTTAAATTTGATTGACTTTACAACAATATCTTTAGAATAAGAGATATAGGGTATTATCATTCGTATGAACCCTTTTTACATGATTACTTCGAATGATTTTTTATTTTTAATTTTTTAACTTCCCAGTATATGGGAAGTTCTTGTAATCGACTCGAAAATCGAAATTGAAATTTTCAACATATCTTTACGTTTTGAGGTCTTACGAGTATATTTTAAGTGTTTTTAGAAAGAAGTATGTATGTGTGTGTGTGTGTGTATGTACGTACGTACGTCCGTACGTACGTGTGTGCGTTCGTGGACAGTTTTTTCGAAGCGCGTAACTCACGTAAACAAAGTCGTATCGACTTCGTTGAGGTGTCAATCGAAGCGTCTTTGCAATCTTAAGAGCTGATTAGTTTTTGGGACACTTTGGTCGGGGGAGTTTACGGTTTTCCCCCCTTGAAGGTCAAACCTATCATGTACTATATCTCGCGAACCAAACGTACGATTTGCTTAATCAAGGTGTCAATCGACGCGTATTAACATTTTCGCAATTCTATCAAATTTTTAAAAAATTCGTTGGAGTGGTTTTTTAATTTTTTTAAAAAAGGTGCAAAAAATTGGAGTTTTTTTCAAAAACATCAAATTTTTAACTTTATTTTCAAGTCCCAGTAATTAATATTTATAAAATTTATATACTCCAAACAAAGTTAACAGAAACACCATCAAAACTTTTTCTCATGATTACGTAAAAAATTAAATTAAAAATAAAAAATCACTAAAAGTCATCATGATTTTCAAGGTCATTTTTATCATTCACTATATTACACAAACCAGATATAATATTTGCATCATTATGGTGTCAGTTGACGTGTATTAACATCTTTGTGGAGTTTTTAACATTATAAAAATTCGTTTCATCCGTTTTTTAATTTAATAGAAGAAAATGCGAAAAATTATGGTTTTTTTCATAATTTTTTTTTTAACTTGATTCGCACAGCACAGTGATACCAGTTTATAAAATTTATACATTTTCATCAGTTTTTGAAGAGAAACTAGCAAAATTTTCGTCCATGATTATGAAAAAAACTAAATTAAAAATAAAAAGTCATTCAAAGTTACCATTTAAAGAGGGTTCATACGAGTGCTATTACTTTATATATTTTATTCTAAAAAAATTGTTGTAAATTCAATCAAAGTTTTAAGATATTTGCATAATTTGAGCAGATTGTTAATAGTTTTTACAGTATTTCAATTAAAAAACTGCTTAAATTTTGAAAACCATTAAAATTCAATCAAATTTGTATTTGTGGTAATCAACGCTTTGAATGGTGATATATTTTATAGTCAATACTTAGCAAGATCATATGCTTTGAAAAGCTCTCATCGAATAAAAAACTGTAGTTTTTAGTAGATTCATTCTTTAGTTATCGTAAGATTTCTTTAACTATCATCATTTGTAATACATTTTACTTTTTACATGCAATTGAACATATTTTTGACTGCATATACAAAATTTTTCAACACCAAAAAGGCTCCCCACCGATTGATCCGCGTGAATATTCAATCTGTCCTCATCCACCAAAAACCTTACGTAATCAATGGACCCTTCCGTAGACGATATGATTCATATTAACTCATTCCTGTTACTGCTATGAATACCTCTCATTGTTATTACTTAAAGTAGTAGTATTTTCAAAATTATTATTGTGTTTAATGTTGTTGATGTTTATGTAGATATTACTGGGAAGTTGACCGTGTGAACCTCAAGGGTCGCACCTCGCGGCTTGTTTTTAGTAATCATGAGACAACTGTTGCTGGTTTCTCTACAAAAATTAATGTAAGTTTATACATTTTATAAGCATTTATGATTTCGATGGGCAAATCAGGTTAAAAATTTATTTTTCATGAAACAAAGCCCTAATTTTCCACATTCTTTAATAAATTAAAAAAAATTGATAGAATCACACAAATGTTAATATACATCGATTGACACCTTAATCAAGCAAATCCTATGTTGGATTCGCGAGATATAGCGCATAACAGAAGTCACCTTCAAAGGGTCAAAACAACAACCCCTTCTTCCCCGACCGAAGTACCCCAAAAACTAATTAGCTCTTAAGATTGCAAAGTACCTTCGATCGACACTTCAACAAAGTCTATAAAACTTTGTTTGCGTGAGGTATGCTCGTAGAAAAAACAGTCCACGATCGTACGTACATACGTACCTTCTTCAGTGTGAAGAAGGTTGCCAGCGGCAACCGAAATACGTATATGAGAAAATATATATTTTTTTTGGTAAAAACGTAATACACGACATTTCAATAAATTTATTACATTTATTATTATTAAAATTATTTCTGTATTATAAAAAGAACAATAAATTTACAACAAGAAATTTACAAAACACAACATTTATTATTTAATTATAATTTACTTCAATATGAAAATAAAATTTCAAAGAACCCTTTCCGTGAGTCAGTTGATATCTATCAAACCCCATATCTTAACAACTAATCAAATAAAAAAATATTATATATACACGTTCATATACCCTAGAAGTCGTATAAGCTTGTTGAAAAAGAAAAGAAAACCATTATGAGCACCAGACCTCAACTATTGGTGATACTTTTTTTATCTTCAATGTTTACTCTCCATAGCTCAAAAGCAATTTTAACTTCATTATTAAATGCTTGAGTCAACGAGAAGTATATCGTCTGACTAATGCCGTGATTGTTATTTAATTGATAAAATTTATCTTGTCCTATACACATAAGGATAAAAAGGAAAGGTCCGTATTAAATAGAATAGTCCCACAAAATTTCAGTTTCTTATAAAATACTTCCAACATCCTCTAATTTTAAAAGTATCTTCTTCAAGACCAAATCGTTCGTGTGTCCACAATTAATTTCAACCAAATTCAAATTAGTGCATCTTTTGGCTCGACAATCGAAACATACATAGAATACCTCGAGGATCGTGCAGATTTGTAACTATTAACATGGCCAACAGGACTACAACACCTGGCTCACGTTATTTTCATGTTATTCAAATCAATCTGTTTGTAAACTGCAAAGTGAGTGCATTTCAATTCAATTTCGAATTCCATGCGTGAGTTGTAAATCTTTCAGATAAATGGCATGATTTATCGCACTATCGTGATCCGATTAGCTGCCCATGCCGTTTTCATCCATCTGAGTTTCAATATTCAGGTGGTAGGTACAGTTTGAAGTAATATATTTTAAGCATTTCCCTATGATACTGGATGCTAGACTTTTGTCAGCAAAGTGACTCTAATATTTTTTTAACATCAGTTTTATTAATAGCCTTGTTCTTTACACGGAAACGGTGCTATAAATGGGAAATACAAATACAGGATATTTGTCATTGTAGCGTTCAAATTTCGCTGTCATTTTGGCATTATTGTCAATTTACCTTGGCAAATTTCCATAAAAAGGCTTGTACCCAAATAGCGTCTCAAAATACTGGGAATTCAATTCCGAAATTCATGTTTTGTGCGCCAAACCTATAAAACACTGCGTCCAATTTAAGGTGCTCATAATCGTCTTTCTCAACAGCTCGTACGCAATATGATGGAACGATTAGGTCCATGTATACTTCACTGGGCAATGTTCATCCAACACGAGCTCGTACAGTGCGTGCCGAGGCAGCTTTCGTTGCTGTAGAGGCTAATGTGACTGTGTATCCAAATTTATCAATTTAACGCCTTTCTCAACAACTTGACCTCTGTCCGTCTACTACATGGAAAATTTTGAGGCAATATCTTGAACTAATTGAAGCCATTGGACCATATGCGTCGTACGTTTGGTAATGGCGTTGAGAATGAATTGGAAATTGAACCGAATTTTTAACCTCAAATTATGTACAACAATGAGGCTCATCTCTAACTGAATGAAGTCTTAAATAAGCAATATTTCAGTTATGTTGTTTGAATTACGTATCACACAATTTAACAGACTAACTTACGGGTCTGAACATTGCAGGACCTCTTTGTAAACTCCAGGATCTTTTCAGATAAGACTGATGAACAATTTACACAGAATAAATGTTTCATAGATTTTCACAAAAAACACGCGGAAATAAGATCAGATCAGTTCAATATATACTTCAATAGATAAACGCTATCAATTTCCCCTATTTTTAATGTTTTTAATTGTTGACAACACAAACGGTTCAGTTCACCGAAAGCCATTCACTAGATTTACTTATTAGACCTGCTAAATACGAGTAAATAAGTTATCCAAAATATTTGATGCCATGACTGCAAGAGTCTAGCAAACAAGACAAAAATTTGACATACGATACCAAACCTTTATGCAATGCTGCAAGACCAAGACCGATTGTGCAAGAGTAAAGACCAATGTGAAGCCTATCATAAGCTTAAGAGAGAGAGGGGGAGATATACATGTCACTGCTCAAATAAAGTATTTTTTTATTACATTAAAATGTTCCAAATGCTCTAAAAATACGCCACAAAAGTCCCCGGTCGGTAAAGAACACTTGCCGCGCGTCCCTGCCTACTTTCTCTTTAGCGCTATGGGCGGTTCTCTAATTGTGTATCCCTACCATATTTTTATAAATCTGAAATTATGAGAAAATAGGACCTGGAATCGCTGACTAAAAAGTAAGTTATAATAAAAACTAATCAAAGATTTTTATCTGCCACAAACTTTAAACGCGTTTTTATAAAAGTAGTACTTTTTCAACTTCTGTACAAAATATCTCAAAAAATATTGAACCGATCTGGCTCAAATTTATACCATATCTACAAAAGAGTATTATCTTCTCGTTAAAACTAAACGTTTTTGTAATTTTCGAGAATAAATTTGGTTATTATCATTGGCGGCTCGTGGGAGTTAAGTATGGTGGGGCTACTGGTACTAATTTTTCTATCACCAATATAAGTTCTTATGTGAGTTTCCACTCCACCCAAGAGGTACCACATGTGAAGCGTTAAGCGATTTTAAGTGATCGGTTTCCCCAGAAGTAGATTCGCTGGCAATCGAAGATATATTCCTATTATTGTGTTTTGAATAAAATTTAAAGCTTTAATAAAACTTCAGTGCACTCTGAATAAAAAACAATTTTGTTAATTATTTATTTAATCAAAATCATAAATACCATAACCTGAAGAACCCTTCTCTGGAACAAACTTTAAGCACTACAAAACCACAAAAATACTAAACACTAAAAACACTACGAAGGCACACTAAGTATTTATACCATGCACTACACTAATGAGACTACTTTTGCATTAATGGTCAACATCTTCGGCCCGCCGTAAAAAAATTTTGGTCATGCCTGCTCAAAAGTATTATCCAGACCATGCCAAGACTAAACGTTGTCGAAGCACTGAACGGGCTGCATAAGATTAGCCCGTCCACAACGTATACACATGTTATTTCAAACACGCACACTCCCGCCGCTTCAGCATAAAATTCACGCAGCCATGCAAATGGAAATACTCTTTTTCGGGGCATAATTCATGTAGCTCCTTTCTCTTAGTAAAGGTGGAAAATTGTCAAAGAGAAAATAAGTTTGAATTTTACTCTCAGCTTTTACTCGGTGCAGGCACAACGAAGCGAATCGAAGAGAAAAATAAAGTGTTCTACAGTGCGTGGCAAGAAGACAATGTGAAAGTTAACTACAGCATGGGCGAAAAAAATGCTACATTATATTTTGAAATGAAATGAAATTATGGAAACTATATTGAAATCTATAATGAAATTTTATTACATTTGCACTAATATAGGCTTATCAATAAGTGGTGGGGCTGAGCCCCACTAGCCCCAAAGGTTGAGCCGCCACTGGGTATTATTGTTCAAAACGCGATATTTTGGAAAAATAATTGATTTTTTTGTTTAATCTAAAATTAATGTAAAAATTGTATTTTTTTGTAAATTTTATTGGCTAATCTATGAACTATACATCTCATTCACTTATATTTTTTTCTGAATGTTGGAATTCCTCGGAAAAGGCGTTAAGTTGTATGAAGCATTTTTTGAGGTTTTTTTTTCATTTCTGAACAAGCAATATATATTTTTTAAACTAGTCTGGATCTTAATCTGGTTTCATTCATTACTAAGCCCAACCAATGCTCTCGAACGCCACTAGATTATCTGTGATAAATGTGCTGCAATCTGAGCTGCAAATTCAATGTTTTCAATCCTAATATCACATTTACGTATATGTTTTAAATTAGATTTAGGAAAAATCTTAAAGATCAAATTAGCGATAGAATTAACAGCGTGAAAAAAATTCACACAAATTACAAACAGATTTGTTCATTCTACCTCCACATTTTCTTAGTCGTCAAGCTGTTAAATAGATAGAAAAAATAATTGAACCTGGTTAACATAACATTAATACGTTTAGATTGGCATCAGTTTGAAGCCAATACGACTTATAGTGCGAAAAAAATGACCACATTGTTGTATACGTGAACACACATGCATGCGTACATATTTCTTAAAATATCTTTAAAATATTCTAGCTACACTCTCTCATAAGATTGCACATACAGTAGCTATAATCGGAAATAGAGTCCGTGTTTTTTTAAATAAAAGAAGATACGTTAATTTTATATACATTATTTTTTACTTGCAGTTAGCTTTTGTAAATGCAAAAAAAACAAAAATTCTCGTTCACACAGTTTTCATAGACATATTCGCATTTTTATGTCATAGGTACGCATATGTACATCAAAAAATTGCACAACATATTTTAGAAACATCTTAAATTCACACTCTTTATGTTTTTCATAGCAAGTGTGAAATCCTTTAGCAGCTATTACTGTTGGTAGGCGAATTTGCATGGAAAACACCAACTTATGAGTGGTGTTAGGTGTACTTTTGTTCCACTCTTTTATAATGACCTTTTTCGTGCTACTTGTATGATGTTCACGCTTTTTTTTGTTCTAAACAACCCTAAAGATGCTCCGTTTGGGTAAAAGTCAGGGGATTAGGGTCGACGTACCATGATTCAAAATTTTGATTTCAATTTTCGAATCAATTCAAATACTAAACAGCTCATTTTTTCTGATCAAGATGAAGTTCTCAAATAATTGATATAACTGATAGGACAAAAGGTATACATTAAAAAATATTATTCAAATACCTTTCGATACTTTCCACCTTCATACGTTACTGAAAGCCATGGTCATCTGGCCATCTGTTAACACTTACGAGTTATTTCTGGTGCAACATTTCACCGGTTTCAGTAAATTTATGCAACTCGCTGCAACAATTCGCAGCAGTAGCAGCAACAATAAATCAATCGTTGTATACATCGGCATTGTAGTTGCCTTCCATATTAAAATCAATCAGAATCGCCAAGTTGCGAACAAGCGGGCAAACTGCAACGAATGCATATTTTGTGCATTCACCATTACCAATGCACTGGATTGCATCGATTCAATCTGAGCTTGTACGGGGCCAGCTGTGAGAGAGAAATACTAATGCGGGCAGATACGAGTATCTTTTAGGGTTCATTGCAACATGTAAGCAAGATTGAAATCGGCAAACACTGCCAGCATCCTCGAACACATTTTCGATTCAATGAACAATCCACAAGGCAATTGGTATCTTTTGTATTGATTTTCAGAGTCAGTATTGAGTGGTGAAGACACATGATGAGTGTATCTTTTGTTCGTTTTGATGCAAATAGTTGACAAGTGATATGGTTTGTATCTTAGCAGATTGTCTTATGTTAACATTTCTTCCTGGTAGGTAAGCCCAACAGATGGTGATGGTTTTCCCTCATCGAATTTTGTAATGCAAAATCATCGTAACGATGAAACGGGTAACCAAACTAAATTTTATTATGTATGTATTCTATTGAACAGTGTTTATCCAACACGAGCTAGTACAGTGCATACCGAGGCAGCTATCGCTGCTGTAGATAATAGAGTCACTGATCGTCCAAATTTATTGATTCGAAGCCGTTTTCAACAACTTGGCCCTTCACCTCATAGAACAGGAAAGATCTAGATCCAACTAATGCATCAATTGAAGCCATTAGACCATCGCTTTGCGTCAAAAGTTCGATGGATGTGCTGAGAATAAGTTGGAAGTTAAACCGTATTTTTACCGTTATAATATTTTCTGCAGTGAATGATGGCTGCATCGGTTCGTGGTTCTGTAAATAAGCAAAATCGTCGTGGATATATAAATATATACATATATATATATATATATATATATATGTTTATATTTATATATGTATATATTTATATATATATATATATATATATATGTATATATTTATATATATATATATTTAACGTTTAATAATTGATGGACTTAACACGTTAGTCACACATGAACTACTACCATGAAAATTTGTGTTTACTTAATTTGTTATTGACTAATTAGTAACAACCTTGTCAAAAATGTGTTTATTTTATTTTTTTAAGCAAAAACTATACAAAAATATGTAAAAAAGAGAGAACACTAAGAAATTTATGATTTTTAATTATTCTGAAAAAGCAGTGTTAGTAATAAAAGAATAATAACAATAAAAAAAATTAACATTAACAATAAAAAAAATTAACATTCATCGTCTTCGTCATTCGAAGCAGAATAAACTTCAGTAGCCTTTTTAATGGTGACTAACTCTTCGTAAAATTTCTGAACAATGGAAGATATGAAAGGGAACAAATCAAGTCGTTTTTTCTGTTGAAATTAAATTTGGTCCATCGTATTTTTTTGGGGTAAGAGTTTTTTTTCCTCTTTTTCTGAAGTTGACGGACCTTAATTCTTCTCGAACATTCAACGACCCGGTTTATTAGGATTCTGTGAAAACTGGAAACGAGTCGTAGCTTGTGCATGTAAAAATTCTAAGAATTTTGGTGGCCGATTTGTTCCTTTGAGAAAAACCAATTCCTTCGAAAAAAAGTTCATAACACATTTTTTACTCAAGAAATAGGTCATCAATTAATGAATCAAGCCCGAAATGAATAGGACATAACACTCTCTTCGCGAAGATGAACATAACACCCTTTTCACTGCAGTCACCTGGATTTTGAAAACATAGCTCAAGTGCCACTCGTAAATTACTCCGTGAAGAATGGAGGAAGGACTTAACCCATTATACCCACCTAAAGAGGAAAAAATACATCAATTTCAAGCGCGCATAACTCATTTTTCACAAATTTGGCTTCAACACCCTTTGTGCTGCACACACCGATATATATATATATATATAGATATATATATATATATATATATATATATATATATATATATAACGATTTTGGAGACTCATCCGTTTCAAAATTCTGTCATTTCTTATGAAGGTCTTCCCGAGCCTTGTTTTCGCAACGTCGAACCAGTTTCTGCAAACTTCTTTAAAAGTGCTGGAGAATTGGGAGAATTTGGGATAATTGGGGGATTCGGTGAATTCGGTGGAGTTAAAGGATTTGGGGGAATAGAGTGAAGTAAAAAGGAGACAGTGCTTGCCTACTGTTTAAAGTTAAATCAGTGGCAGTAAAAATCAAATTCTTTGCGAAAAATCATTGGGAGACACTGAAAAACAGAAATCCCCCGGCAGCAAGCAAAAAAGTTTGTTCTTTCTCGACAACTAGCAATGAGATCCTTCTAAAAAGGATCTTAAAAGAAAGGATACAATGTTTGCAAACTGTTTACAGGTCAATCAGTGGTAGTAAAAATCAAATTTGCGCAAAACTTATAAAGCACTTTGTTCAATTTATGAGGCTCATAATCGTCCATCTATGCAACTCATACGCCATCCAATGGAAATATTTATGTCTGCTGCAAAACGCTCATTCAACACGAGCTCGTAGAGTGCGTACCGAGTCATATATCGTTGCTGTAGTGGGTAATATGACGTAATTGGTCAACTTTTTTTCTTTAAAAAGAGCTTATTAAAGAGAAGCAAAAATAGCCATCTTGAAGCCTTTGATTTGTTTAAGCTCAAGGTGATGATTAAATTGGAATTAAGGGTTTCATACCATAGTCTGATGTAACTCTATTGTTGTGGCAATTTGATATGTTTGTTTGTTAGAGTTTTCATATTCTTAAACAAAAAGAGGTATTGACCTGAAATTTATACATATGTAATCTTGCGGCTCCAAAACGATGAAATAAAAAACATTAAAAAAAATATTTTGATAGCCGAGATTAGAAGAAAGAAAAGGTGATATTATCAAAATTCTATTACGCTTTTGAGGTATTTTTAGAAAGAACTATTTTAGCAGAGAATATGTTAAGGGTTTAAATTTTTTTAAACTGAAATCGACACAAGTTTAGTCAATAGTTTTCGACATATTTTTTTTGAAGCGCCCAATAATTTGGTTGTAACACCAATCAATTAAAGATAGTCATGATTTTTTTATTTATATGACTTTAAAGGGTTAGCTGATATTAAAATAAACAAGCCACGAGGTTAAAATGTAGGTCCACACGAAAAACTTCCCAGGAAAATCTACAGAAATATTGAATTTTTTATAGAAGTATAATTTAATTTTATGACTGAAAATTATTCAAAGCTAATTGTTTCGTTACATTTCAAATAAACTTCGAATCAATACGAGTCTTCCTTTGAGAGTTCTTGTCGTAGAAAAACATGACCATGAAGGTATGTATGTGCGTGCAGACTATTTTTCAAAAATACATTAAACATTTTTTCAGGACCTTAAAACAATAGGATTTTGAAAATTTCATTTTGAATTTTCGGAGCAATTACAAGAACTTTTCATGTACTGCAAACTTAATACAGTAGAGATTTTGTAAATACTATCCAATGAATAAATGAACAATTTAAAAACAAAATATAAAAAGCACAAACAAAAATCGTCTTTTCATATCAGTGGTATCTGTAGTATATTTAACAACTTCTTTATCTTCTCTTTTCAGATTCGCATGATCATCATACATGAAATAAAGTCAATTTTGTCACGTGATAGTTTATTTAGAACAAATTAAATTTTAATAAATTTCATAGAAACTAATTATATACAAAACAAGCTGCTCGAACAAATTAAACATGTTCTGGCAGAATGGTCAGTCTAAATCTAGATTAAACTGTTAACAGCCACCACATGCTGATAAGAAACGAAAAAAGAAACACTTCTACTATAGACAATTAAGTAATTAACAAGAAAAGCCACAATAAATACCTAAAATGTATAATTCAAAATAAGTAAGAACTTACAGTAATTTTCTTGACAAAAGTATACTTATGAGTTTGTTGATAGTTTGGTTTCTATATTTTCCAAGTGTATACCTAGTGTATTTCATTGAACAATCCATTCTAGTTCTCACTAACACACTGTAATTAAACATTATTGAAACATGAAAATGTAGCAAATAGGCATAGCCAGTACGCAACTAGTTAATATTCAGAGCTAGCTATTGTACGAAAATGAAAATTTTTCTAAATATTAACTATACACTTTAGGAAAATTGTGAAAAATAAAGAAATTTATAATTAGAAAATTTTAAATGGTATAGAACAGTTAATTTAAGATAATATTAACTATTAAATAATTTTATATAGTCTAGATACAAGTGTAAATCTTTAGAAAAAAGAGTATTTATACTCGATGTTAGAAATCTACTATCGAGAAAATGTTGAAAAAAGATTTTTCATTTATTTATTTTTGTTGCCAGTTTAAATCTAATTGTTGTATTAAGTAAATTTAATGATGAAGTAATTATAATAGTGAATTTGAGTGCTACTGAATACATTTATGATACATGATGATGTCACTGACATTTGAAGCAGATGAAAAACACGTTATAAATAATCTAGATAAATATTATGATTAATGCGAAAAAGACTTGAAGAAAATTCTGAAATAAATGAAAAATAAATGATTAAAATGTTTCGGTGTTGTTTTCAAATAAAGATTTTTTAATTTCGTTCTTAAGATGCAAATGCTGATTTAAAAAGGAAACAGAAAAGAAAGGAATCAAAGGTAAATTTACGAGTTCCAGTAAGCGTGTTTTACGCCTTTCCCTTTGAAAAAGCTGACTTTAAAATCAGATTTTTCTGGTGGCTGCCTTGCTTATAATCAGTTTTTGAAGATACTGAATATTTAATGGTTCAAAGCAACTTTTAAGAAACTACAAACTACATTTCAATTGCTTCAATTTGAATGTTTAATATTCGTCAAAATTATTTTACCACTTACGGTGCACGGTCCATTCAGTAGTTTTTTTCTTCTTATCTTTTTTTATTGTACCATAATGTAAGATTAATCATATTCAAAGCTCGATAACAGGAAGTTTCACAAAAAAATCATAAAAATGCCATTATGAATTATAATCACAACTGAAGAGTATGCCCTCGTCATTGCTCTAAACCAATCCCTTGCGTGCGTTTACCGACTTCGAAATGTCAGTGCAAAACCTTTCCAGGTCAAAAAGAACTCTTCTCTAGCCACAACTATATCTAAAAATTAAAAACACTGAAACAATGAAAATAAAACACAATTAAAAGTAATCACGTGGCCGTCAATTGTCGCTGCACGACTGACGACGCCAGCTGGGCTTGCCATGTATTTTTCGTGTTGCTTTGGCACAACTTACTACAACCTTCTGCTTGCAAAAACGCATAGTTGGAACGACTAGGCCCTCCATTCATTTAGTTAGTTGGGTGCTTTCCACATTTTGAAAATGGGATGTCGAACATATTTATTATATCAAATACGACTAAGGCCACGAACTCTAAAAAAACATTACAATCGAAATAAACAAAAAGGAAAATATTTAATAAAACAAAATGCAGGGATAGTAGAGGGTGATAGATTGTGTGAACAATAAAATTGCACATATGTCCTAACAGCGTAGCCAAATGTAGTTGAATAATATTCTCAAATATGGTTTATTCGGCCTCAAAAATGATTTTTGCTCTCAGGGAGAAAATTGCAATACTAACAAAAACAAAAAGTCATGAATAGTTGGAAGTTTTTTTTTCTACTTTTAATCTTATTTTTCAGCAAAATGTTACCATGACGCTTCACAGATCCGAACCGATATTCTAGTGGCCGGCATTGTTTCAGTTTCAATATGGAATGAGACAATTTCATTATATTCCACTGCGTCATAGCCACAACCCACCGCATTTGCCGAGGTGCTCAGTGATTCAAATGCATGCAAAAATAAACATCCAAAATGGAGGCACTTAGCAACGTCCTGTCTCCATAGGACGTAGTGCTAATTTAAATCACTAGTGCCTTCTTACTACTCAAGATATTTTTTTCAGTGTCAATGTATGTACAATTGCCAAGTTTGTTTGCGTTAGTGCTTGGAGTGATTGATTTCTATGCACCGAGTACCAGGATCAAGGCTCTTTCACAACAAGTAGTCTTTGGAAGTGGGATTTGATGCTGGCTCACTCAGCTGCAAATGCGTACATGAGTGGAATCAAGGCAATAATCACGGCTGAACGCGCTTCTGGCCGATTATTGCTGACCAAGTAAATGAAGGAACTCTTACATAATGTTACGATCTAGACCAAATTTGGGCTGTTGCTTCTCCATTACTATTAAGGAAGTGTACGATTAAGCGTGTAGTCCTACACAATAATTTCTATACAATTAATTCGGTATACTTTTAGGAATAGGTATTGCCAAAAGTTCTCACAAATATATAAAATGGATAATAGAAGTAACTGTTGCTGGCCATTTTATTCCTCCTTTTTTGTAATTAAACGAAAAATAATGATGGCATGGATGTTCAACAGTTCATCAGATGAACCCATCAGAAACATTTTTTTCATAGGTTGACAGTCTGATTCTAAAGATACTGTAAAGTTTATTAAAGATCAGGATTTTTTTAAATATGATATCACAATTTTTGGCTTTAAGAGCTCCAATTTCATTGGCATTTGTTCCTGTACATCGAGTATCTTCAACGAAGTTGGATTTCTAGGTAAACTACAGCTAACTGATGGGTTTTTTTTTAATCAACATGGAAACCTAAAAAATCATATCACAGATAATTTAATCAAGCCATATGTTAAGCATTAGATAAATTATTAAACGTTTTCAAAGTTTGAGCTAAAGTTGCCCCATCTCATGATATTCAAATTACTCAATAATTTTTGCTGATTTTAATGTTGAAGCAATAATAATTGAACTATATGAAATTTTATTGTTTTTTTGCGGACCCGGACCATGAATTTGCACCATTACTTCTTTGTTAAGCCAAAGTTAATAAAAAACGTTGTGGAAACAACCATTGAAAATGCGTTTAAAAATGTTTCGAGTCAATAATATAAAAAAAATATTTTAGGCATTATACTACAAAAGTTAAAAAAGACCACAATTCTAAAATCAAAACTGAATGAAGAAGAAAACAGCGCTTGGACAGCGCTTTCAAAAAATTTCGCCATAGTTTTCTTCGAAACATGACAGAAAAACCACCAGGAAATCTCCAATGAACTTTTTTTTATTTTTAACCTTTTTATGTGCTACGAATTTCTTTTAATCAATATTTTGGATTCATTTTTAGGTTTATTCCTTTGCGCAGCATCAGTTCAACATAAAGAACGATTTTATCCAGACATATTATCATGGGAAGACAATTCATCGGATAAAATCGAGTAGTTTTTTCAAAAATCAGCAGTCTCATTATAAAAATTTGGTAGTATCTTTGGAATTAGACTATTAAAGATACAAAATGTTTTTTTCTCCTAAATATAAGGCCAACATTTTTTGTATTAAAAGCTTTAGAATCCATGGCAAACATTCCAGGATTTTGAATCTATTTAACGAACGCAATTCCGTTCACTTAACAGAACGACCCAATCATATTTTGCAAGCGCTTGCAGTGTAGGTACAAATTTTGTCTTTTAAAGCTAAAGCTAGTGTCTAACCTGTTAAAGGACACTGCACAGAACTAGAGAATGTTTCCAATTCAGGTTGTTATGAATGCCTAAAAGAATATTGAGAGGATATTTACATTACCTGGCAGTCTCGTCTATTTCTAGAACAAAAAGGAACGTACCCGAAAGCCCAACAAAGTTTCGAAAATAAGCTCTGGAATCCAAATGAGTACATCATCGTTTGCGGAGTTATTACGAGAACTTGAACCAAAACTAAAAAAAGACTCTTACTAGAAGCATGACAATCGAATTGAACAATGAGAACAAACAAAATAATCAAACAGAAACTGAGGTAGAAGTTCAAAATTTTCAAAACAAACAACTGTAAAAACCCAAAAACAAATGGAAGATATGGAAATCGGAAGAAAATAGTTAATTCTTTAAGAAAATTATGCAAGACGACTGGATCGAGTGGCGCGTGTGTCAGTAGTTGTGATACAATTAACGTTCTAGATGCACTCAGTTTATGAAACATCCGTTCAAGGCATCATATAAATATGCCCCCTGAAAAATTTCAATTCGGAACCATCTATGCCTCTCTTGCTAACAAAATAACCAACATTTTCCACAATCTGGAAACGAAAATAACAAATTCCTCCATTGAAAACAATCAACAAAATTTCACTCTAGAAATGTATGCATAATTTCCTCCCAAAACCCAAAATTGTATAAATAGCGTCACAATTGAAATCCAATGTTATTCTGTGCCGCCGAAATGAAATATATTTAATTCAAAAATCATCCGTAAATGTGGTCTGCGGTTCGCACAAAAATGAATTAATAACCTACGCAAATATATGTGATCATCAGCGAGCCATGTACTTTTGGAATATTCATTCCTTCTACAAACAACGTTACACAATATCGAAATTTCCACTCGTAAAAGCATAATATTTTTCACTCGTTTCGTCCATCAGCACAAAGCCGCCAGGCAACATTGGCTAAAGTGAATAAAATATGCATAAAAATGCATTAACCTAATTAAAATTGAAATGCAAAACCTTGTTCGCAAACAACTTCGTATTCCAGGAATGGAATTTCACCGGGCAACCTCGGTAAAAGTGGATTCAAGTTCGCTGAAGTGCATGAGAGAAATGCACGAGCAAATGTTGGTTTGCCGACATGAAAAATTGGGCAGAAGATTAGTTGGAAAAGTAGATTAAAACATTACTATTATTCAAATGTAAGGTAAGGACCAAAAAAATGTTTTGGTGTATTTGCTCATGCATACTTCAAATATACTTACTTTGTTTGGTTTACATTGTTTATTTCTAATTAATATAGTCCTTGTTTATTTTTACTCACGAAGCCGAACACTCAGTAACACGGAGCTTCTAGTTTCCCATAGTTTGAACACAATTAAAACTTTAGAATCTACTCATGAATTTTCGGGGAATTCCAGAATTTTTCCATGAGACATATGCATATGTTCCATATTTTTTCAGGTCTAATTTGCATTCTGAATATTATACGTGTGAATGATCGGTTCGTATTGGTCAAACAAAATGCAAGCAAACGAGAAAACTCTTATTCTAGAGAAAAAATTTCCAATTTCCCGGACTTTCGAAATATTATTTATTTTATGAAAGGTTGAAAATAAATGGATTCATAATAGAAAGCAATTTAACATGATCCTGGCTCATCAAAGCATGCAAGAAAATTGGAACCTTTTTTATGAATCTATGGAATATGGCTTGAACACTTAAATTATATCCAATGTTTTTTTGTTTGCAAATTATTCACAGTGCAGTCAATTGCAACAAAAGTGAAAGTATGGGAAAGAACTGGAACCCATTTTCAATTTTGCAATTACCCATTGTAAAATTCAAAATGGTGAGTTCTATTAAAAGAAAACAGGAAAGAGGACGTCCTAGTGGGTCCAGTGACAAGGAATTGGAGTGCACTGTGTTACAGACAATTCATGCGAATTGATCAGCATCAACTCGTGATACCGCAAAACAGTGCAAACAATCAAAACAAAGAAAGGCGTGAGGACATACAAAAAAAAACAGAAAATGACAAAAAAAAAGTACAAAAAAATTACGAAATCCATTAAGTGGGTGAAAAAAAATTGTCAAAGAAAAACTGAAGAACAATTTCTGCCTTGATTTGAACGGTGAAACGAACCTCTAATTCGTCCTTAATACGCTTTTAGGCCCTAAATTTTACAACTTGTTGCTAGGACAGAACCTTCCACAAGAAGAAAGATCAATTCAGTTCGAAAAATTTGGCGCAAAGACATTTGTTTGGCAAGCGATTTGAGAATGTGGTACAAAAATTACCACATTCTTCACAGAAGGTACGATCAGCACGGAGATCTACACCAAAACGATTTCTTCAGAAATGTTAATTACCTTTATAATTTGCCCTGATTTGGTGCCTGCCCATTACGCGAAAAATACGCCACAATGGTTTGAAAAACATGTGAACTTTGAGGAAAGGGTTACATCCACCAAATGTCTCAGATCGAACGATATTGGGTAATCTTTAGGGCAATTTGAAACAGACCCAAAAAGCTGTTACTCACGTGGAGAAGCTCTATTAAAAATGATATAAAAAAAACCAAAAACATCGATGATGATAAAGTCAAAAGTCTGATTGAAGGACTTCGAGAAAAGATTAGAAACTGGGGATCATGAAAACTGTAAAAAAAAATTCTTGATTAACAAATATAGAATCGAACATACACTGCGCAACAAATTTTGTTGCGTCTGCAGGTCATACAATGCAAGGTAAACCGAATTTGGAATTTTTCATAAATACGGATCTGCACTACCGTAACTGTTACTTCAATTCTATAATCGGGGAATTACTCGTTATTTTCCAGGAATTTTTCGATCGTATTTGCTTATATTTAAGTGCGACAATAGGATAGGTTCGGTTTAAAAAAATTCAGGAAACGGCTGAATATCAGGAGAAAAAATTAAAAACATTCAGCAATTAACCTTTTAGGTGCATTTTATTAATAATTGATAATGAATGTGAAATGATTGCGGAATCTATCCTATTATCGCACTTAAATATACGCAAATTCGTTCCAAAAATTCCTGGAAAATAACGAGTGATTCAACGATTGTAGAATTGAAATAACAGTTACGGTAGTGCAGACCCTGATTATGAAAAATACCAAATTCGGTTTACCTTGCATTGTATGTCTTGCAAACGCAACAAAACTTCCGAACCTATCGTATTGTCGCGCAGTGTACATATAATAAACAAGCCGAGAAGTGCGACCCTTGAGGTCCACACGGTCAACTTCCCAGTAATATCTAGATAAACATTAAAAATATTAAACACAATAATAATTTTGAAAATAGTACTTCTTTAGATAATAATAATGAGAGGTATTCATAGCAGTAACAGGTATGAGTTAATATTAATCATATCATCTACGGGAGCATACATTAATTACGTAAGGCTTTTGTTGGATGGGTGATGATGATTGATTACCACAAATGCAAATTTGATAGAAATTTTGATGGTTTTCAAAATTTAAGCCGCTTTTTTCAATTAAAAGACTGCAAAAACTATTAAAAGTCTGCTCAAATTATCCAAATATTTTAAAACTTTGATTGACTTTACAACAAAGTCTTTAGAATAAAAGATATAAGGTAATATCAATCGGAAGAACCCCTTTCATATGGTAACTTAGAATGATTTTTTATTTTTTATTTAGTTTTTTTTATAATCATGGATTATGGTTTTGCTGGTTTGTCTTCAAAAACTATAAACATTTATTACTGTGTTGTACAAATCAGGTTAAAAAAATATTTTTTATGGAAAAACCCTAAGTTTTCGCATTTTCTTCTATTAAATTAAAAAAACCGTTGAAACAAATTTTTATAATGCTAAAATAATGAAAAAGATTCTAAAACACGTCGATTGACACCTTAATGATGCAAGAGTTATATCTGGTTCGTGAGATATAGTGAATGGAAGAAATGACCTTGAAGATCATGATCATCATGAGGTTAAGTGATTTTTAAATTTAATTTAATGTTTCTTCCTATCATGAGAAAAAGTTTTGATGATGTTTTTTCAAGCAGTGCTTGGAGTATATGAATTTTAGAAAAATTGATTACTGTGTTCTGTAAATCAGGTTAAAATTTTATTGTTTATGAAAAAAAACCTAATTTTTTTCACTTTTTTCTTAAATTAAAAAACGGCTCCAACGATTTTTTTTCCAAATTGAACAGAATCACAAAGATTTTAATACGCGTCGATTGACAGCTTGGCAATGTAAATCGTATGTTTGGTTAGCGAGATATAACGCATGACAGAAATGACCTTCAAAGGGGCAAAACAGCAAACCCCCCCGACTGAAGTTTCCCAAAAACTAATCAGATTAAGATTAAGTTTGCAAAGGCGCTTTGATTGGCACCTCAACGAAGTCGATACGACTTTGTTTACGTGAGTTATGCTCGTAGAAAAAACTCTCCAGGAACGTACAGACGTACGTACGTACGTACGTGCACACACACACACATACATCTATCTTTCTAAAAACACTTTATTTATAATCTATAGACCTCAAAACGTAAAGAAATGTTGAAAATTTCAATTTCGATTTTCGAGGCGATTACAAGAACTTCCCATATACTGGGAAGTTAAAAATAAATCGGTTATACATATACATATATCATTGAAATTGAAAAGGAATTAGATTTTTCGCGGGACAAAATTTAGGTGGTAAAGCTTCAAATTTGAAAAAAAATAAACATAATATTTCATAAAATTTCACGTGAAATTTTATTCCTTAAGTATTTCGAATTTTTTTTCTGCTTGAATCGTATATATCTAAACAAGCCTGCAAAAGTATAGGTAAATGTATAAGAACCTACAAAAACAAACAAGAAAAAGAATTAAATCATTAAAACGGGAACTCAAATGGAGTATATTATATCTTGGAATTCCGATTTAATTATGGAATACCTTAAATGACCAATCGAAACCAATAGATAGCTTCTGTGTAAGCAATTACACTGACATTCGCAAAATTTACGCGTGCGCAAAAGGATACGTATCGTTAATTTTGAAATATGTGTCTTAAATACATCTAAATCAGTAAGTATAAAATTCTAATCCAATTGGGGTGGCAGATTAATCACAATTCCTAGTTTTTCTGTATTTCATTCAATACATAACGATGGCACCGAAAAGGAAAGAAATCGACGTCAATGTGGGTAAAATTGTTATCGACTGGCATACAAATCAGGATGAATCTTATATAGAAATATCAAAAATCGTCAACAGTAGTCGATTTTCAATCCAAAACATTGTTAATAGATACAAAATCGCAAATCAGATTGAAAACATGCCAAGATCTGGGAAGCCGAGAAAGGTATTAAACAAGGAATTGCTCGAAAATGTCGTAAGAACTCTCGTCTCAGTACATTTCTTTCATCAGAAAATGTTTGAGAAACATTTTGGCAAAACAGTTCATTATCAAGAGTCCATAATCAGGCTGGGTTCCTATCTTGCGTTGCAAAAAAACAAACTTAATAAACTAGCAAAATCTATAGAACATACTAACAAAGACCTCGTTTTCTAGATGAAGATCACTTTCGGATATGAAAAAGTACTTTGCGCCATCCTATCATACTGTTGTAAGTGTTTTTCCCTCAGACGATTGATGTTGGGAACCACAAATTTACGAATCAGTTGGCTCCATCTTCAAATTTTAAAAAAAGAACGAATTACGTCGCCAGCATGCACAACTTTATCATACATTAAGTTTTTCGGAGTGTAATCGGGCTTCCAGAGGTCAGACATCAGGTCTTCCTGAGTCTGTTGAGGATTATTTTTAATCCTTATATGGCAGTTTTGCTTGCTTACGAACTTACAAATTCATTAAGCCAAAAATGAGCATCATCGCTGAAAATGATTTGACGGTAAAAATGCGGTTCAACGTCCAACTCATTCTCGGCTCATTCACCTAACGTACGACGCAAACTATGGTCCACTTACTCTGATTGCTGCACTATTTGGACCTTATAAGGCTCTTATCCAAGATATTTCCTAAAAAATTTCCATAGTGTGGACGGACAGACGCCAAGTTGATCATAACAGCGTCGAATCGATAAATTTGGATGCTTAGTCACACTACTCTCCCCAACTGCGATAACTGCTGCGGTACGCACTGTACGAACTCGTGTTGGATGAAAATAGTCCAATGGAATAAAGGTGGACATAACTTTTTTCATCCTTTTGCGAATGACGTGCTTAGATGGACGATTATGAGCACAATAAATTGGCCAAAGTGCTTTGTAAGTGGCGCACAGAACGCAAATTTCCAAAATAAATTTCCACTATTTTGTGACGTGATTTAAGTCTAAGTCTTTGCATGGTGATTTGCAATAGTATATAGAACATAATGTCAAGATGATAGCAGAATTTTGCTACTACAATGACAAATTTATAAATGGAAAGTTTTATACCTCTTAAGAAAGATCACTATATGTCAATACGCTTCAATTGACTTGGCAACAATTGGAATAAGAGATATCAAATAATAATATCCGTTCCAACCCTTTATTCGTGGTGAGTACTAATGATTTTTTAATTTTTAATTATATATTATTTGTAATCATCAAACAATTTTTCGCTGATTGCCACCATAATAAATAAATAGTGCACAAGAGGCACACCTTTTTTTAAATTGACTGATAAAAATATCTCTTCATTATTTACACTTTATTCGAATGTCAATTAATGTTTACCTTCATTTTACTATCAAAGGATAATGGTCGCGCGATGAAACTTACTTGATTATTTTATTTTTGTAGGAAACGATGGATTAAATATTTTTCAGTGTCCTTCAAAGAGACGTACCTGCGATGAATTGCACACAAATAAACTCATCTGAATGCAACACTTCATGAAAATCCTGATGTTTATGACACGATTTTCCATTACAAAAAAAGTGAATTGCATTCCATGAAACTTTATTGGAAGGACGTTTCATTATCAGAATTAACAAAAATCTATACCAAACAAATTGCTTTCGCCATTTTTTTTTCAAATTTTAAGAAGGGTCAAATCGATGCAGTTCCTAATTTAAAGCTATACCCAGCATTAAAATTGTCCTTCTAAATGTCAATTAATAATATTTCAACTATTTTCAAACAATTAAGGGCATAAGAAATATTGAGTCTCGTTACTTATAAATTGCTCATCTTATATTAATACTACCCCATTACGGTCTTTTATCTCTTTCCCAAAACAGGCAGAAATTTTGGTTCAGCGAACAATCTTTTTGATCATCATGAAAATTCGCTTCAAGAACAAGGAAATTAATTTTCAATCAGAAATCGATTGAAAATAAGGCCAACCGTTTGTCAGTGCGCAGCTAGTTCTTAATTTCTAATAATTTCAATTAGTCCTTTGTCATTAGACTTTATCGCACCTCATTATTGGTTTAACCCTTTCAATTTTAGGGGATTTGGTTGGAATTATCAAGTAACTCTCAAGAAATTGAGCATTGATGCTTTTTCGATTATCCTGCAATTAATATTTGCGGTAAGATAATCTGTTTGATACAAAAATAGAAAATTCTTTTGAAAAGTTGAGAACTTTGAGATACTTTCAATTTTTTTGAAAGTTTAATAATGTGTTGGGTTTTGTACCTAAAAATAAGTGTTTTTCAGTCAACCGATTGGACTTCAAAAGAATGTAGTCAACTGCTGTGTTGGGAGTTTATAATTTATTTAATAAAATTACCTCTTTTAGTATTATACAATCCACCGATTTTAAAAAAGTCATTTTTCAATCAATTTAGTCAATTTTAATTAATAAAACTTGTAAATTCCATTTTTGAAATTGTTCAAATTAATTACAAATCCATACATATTTTTTATTGATTATTACTTCTTGGAAAATTTGGCTGAAAAATTCCTAAAAGGCTCACTTAACTAATGGATGCTTTCCTTTTTAGGTTTAATAAATGCTTTTGCTATAAAAGCTAGGTCTGGCGGAAAGAGAGGCTCAATAAATAATAAAATGAACTAGAAATTTAGGTATATTTTATATAGTCAACCCTAAAGTTTCTGCCCAAAAAGTGGCTACAAAAATTCCAAATTCAAAATCAACTGTCCAAAGAAGACAACTTTTTCGTAAGTTAAAATTTTTCAAAGTACAAAAATTTCTAGAAAAATCCGAAGAGAAAGTAAAAGAGACGATAATCTGTTCGTGAAAATTGCACGAAAATTATCTTACCAGATTTGGCTGCATGGTTTTAGAGACGGAACTTATATAAACGATGATAACAGGTACCCTTTTGAGAAGAAATTTTACACTGGAAAAATGAAGGAAAATTTAAACACCAAAAATTTGAAATTAGGAAAACTGGCAAGCTTCTGTACCAATTTATGGTTTGGAAGAGATTATACACGAGGTGTCTAAAATCGACGGAATTTGTCGTGAATGAAAAATCGTAAAAAAATCCGGACCGTTATGAAAAAAACGGTGAAGCAAATAAAAAAAACAACGCGAAAATAAGTACAATTTTGAAGAAACACTGAAAAAAATCTACGGACGAAACTGATTCATCATCATCCCGAGTAAAAAAAGAAATAGGGACGGGGTACAGTATCGACAACTACACTAATGGATCAAAAATGGATGGAATAGTTGGTGGTGGCCTTTTCTTAGCACAGCTAGTCCTGAAACTACCAGACCAATGTAGTGTTTTTCAGACAGAGGTCAAGAAAAATAGTTTTTCGGTCAACAAAAATTGTTTCGTGGTTCGGAAAAATAGTTTTATGGCCAGAAAAAAATTGACATGGTCAGGAAAAATAATTTTGTGATCAAGAAAAATAGCTTTTCGATCAAATAATAATTTTGAGATTTGCGAAAACAGTTTTGTGACCAGAAAAAACACTTTTTAGTCAGGATATAGTTTTGTGTTCAAAAAACTAGGTTTTGTGGTCAACGAAAATAAGTTTGTGCTCGGTTCAATGAGTTTTGTGTTCATTAAAAGCAGTTTTGAAAAAAAGAATCAAAAGTCAACCAAAGCTTTTTGAACGGACCACAAAATGGTTCAGTTTCAAAAAAATTTCAGCATCGATTCGCAGCCGGACACTCAGTTGAATAAATTTTGCTATGTGGTACCCAAAGATCCAGCTTTTTTTGAATTCAGCATCCTTCAAACGATTTAAAACTGTTTTATCGTCAATTTTAAATTCCTCGGCGTGATGGCCGCTTACTTGTCTGTCTTGCTCAACTTTTTGCAGAATATTTTCGACTTGGTCATAGATTGATCAGCCAAGGCGAGATGCATTCTTAACATTAAAATTTTAGGAACAAAATCGAACACACCATCCACGAGCTCTTCTTTCTAATACAGCATTATTACCACAAACTGCAAAATTTTTTAAGCAGCTTGCATTGTGATCTTCTATTTGTGAAATAAAATTTCAAATTGATAGATTTTCTTCTCTGTTTTCATCTATTTATAATTTGAAATAACTTTTCATGGAACAACCGAATATTATTATTTTTCCGTTTCAAATGACTGCATAAACGATATGTCACTTTTCAAAAAAAATAGAAGAAATACATAACTTAATCATCTATTTCAAAAAATGCAGAAATTTTGTAAATAATGCAATAAACTTTGAAAATGAGTATATTTACAAAAAAAATTAATATTTCAGTGTAGGAAACTTAATGCAATCGGTCCAAAAAGTCAAATTAAAATTTACAGCAAATCTCAATCAAACTGAATCAAACATAATACGATTTGATTCATTTTTGGTCAATCTTAGAATGGAAGTCTTTTATTTTGCCATGCCCAGTCATTTCCTTTACTCATTCTGGTATATTTCCCGAAACTGGCATTGTTTTAACGTTGTTTTTGTCTTCATAGGAGTATATTAGAATATTCGCGATTTAAAAAAATAATAAATTCAATAAAGTTTTATAAAAAAATAGCGAAATATCAGATTTTAAAAATTGTACTGATTCGCACTTCTGGCAATTAATGCTTTGAAATATCAAACGATGTTATTTATCGAATACTGTTTTACTGTTTTTATTTATTTAATTACAATATATATTCACAAAAAAAAACAGAAATCTTACGTATAATGAATGGATTGGAGGTAAATACGTATTATTTGTATTTGCCTTTTATTCATTATAATTAAGATTCGTTATCTAATTTCTATACATTTATGAGGTCGTTTTGATATCATTCGTAGCAAACGCTTATATGATTCAATGAGCTCATAATAAATTTAGATGGCACATAAATTTTCTAATTTATTGAATAAAACTACAAAAAGAATTCAAAATTTTTCTCATTTTTTATCGTAATTATTATTGAGATTATTGTTAATATCTTTATTGTAATTTTTGATATATATGTATAAACTACTGGAAAGTTGTTCGTTTGAAACTCAAGAGTCGCACTTTGAGGGTTATTAATTTTTGTTTTGAATCCATTTTAAATATTGCCATAAATTTCATCTTATAATGAAATGGTGTCTATACACAAATGAAACAATAATTAATCGGTAAACATTACGTATAATTCAGTCAAATTGAATTCAATGTGTCAATGAAATGTTGTTCTTTTAGAACAAAGCCAAGGGTTTGCTTTGTTGGCAATATTTTTCAAAACGATTTCCTTTCAACTCCAATTACAAAAGCATTCTCTAAAATACCGACAGTATTGCTGCTAGTTCGAGTAAACTGAACCTAAAGCTAATACAAAAGAAACTATGTAATTGATAGTATCTCACTTTGTATTTAGTAAGATATTAAATTTCTGAATCTTGAGATACATACTCAATATTTATAAATTCAGCGTCAATAATCCTTAAAATAAACATGAAAGGCAGCATAATATATTTTAAAATTTTTATTTTGTATTTACAACGAACGATACTTCCAAGTTTCCTTCCTGTAAAACTTTTTTCCAAATCTGAAAATCTACTCATGACCAATTTGCCCTGAAGCCATCCATGCCAACATGAAACACCTCCAGGATATACACACATATCAGGGACGATGTGGCATCTCCTTTAGAGAAAATCTTAATTGAAGCAGTTGCCACCTTAGTGTCTTATTTAATTTTTGGTTCAATAAAGGTAAATAAGGGGATGCATTCCGAATTTCAATAGGGTAGTAATTAAGTTTAAGGAAGTAAAATCCGAATCCAAAGTCGTGACCAGTTTACATTACGAGATTTATGGGAAAGTTGTGTTAGCAATTTCATTGCAGAAAGATACTTATTGCTTGGAGCGGATGAAAGGATGGAGAAAGATGAAATGGTATGTTTTTCTGTATATTATTGTAGATTAAGCGTGGTAAACTATTGGTTGTGTTCAGATGTTATTGCCCTGTCTACATGAGAGATACAATTTTTTTTTTAATATTAAAAGTTCACTATTAACACACATTAAGCTTCTAAGCATACTTGAAGCGGCTGCATCTTGGAAAAACCCACAGAACACCTTTTTATTAAAACTGACTTAGAGGCAAATTTAACGTTTATCATTAACAATTTGCACCTAACCAAAGTTTTCAATTTTCCGTTTGTCACCTCATTGTCAGGTATTATACTGCTATAACTAAATGCTAAACTTATCTGAGTTTCATCCACTCGAAATAATGAGAATCCAGTGAAATAATGTGCGGTTTTACAAACATTCAAAATATTTACAACCAAAAAGATATCTGGATGTAAAACTTTTGTTGAATGCCTTTCTGCAAGTCATAAAATGAACTTTCTGAATGAAAAGTGTTGTGAAAATGGATTAAAGAGAAGATGATGCTGTTTGTTTACGAGTCCAATGGGAAATATTTTTGTGCTTATTACTGTTGCACGCTGTAAAACTGTTTTCATTTGATTCTTATCTAAATACAATAAAAATGACTAAGGCATTGTAAGAAACGGGTTACAACTTTTTTGAGAGTTTCTTATATCTGTGTTAGGGACAAAAAAAAGTGATATCCATTGCGTTTAAAAAAAATTATATTCTACAATTTCTCGGCATAATTACATAAAGTTTATCAATTTTTAGAGACATTTTTATGCTCATATGTATTTTTGGGCTGTTGATGCTTTAATGCTAAAAGCAGTCAAAAGCAGTCATATTCAAAGAATGATGCATGCGGGTGTTAACATTTATTGAAAGGTGATAACATTAATTTTTAACGCTAGTAAATCTAACAGATTTTGTTGCGTGCTCCCACTACCACACCTCCCTCCCAGCCAATCATCCTCAATGTGCCCCGCCAATTCGGACGCCCCATGAAAGATGATTGCCGAGAAGAGGCCCCGTGCGGAGCACCCACCAACTGTGGCCGCATAGTGGCGACCGTAGAGTAAAATTTTGAAACCGGCTAGCTCACCGGGTCGTGGGCTAATCAAAATCACAAAACCAATAAAGAACCGGACAAACCGAATCGCGCACAACCTGAGGAGGGATGAAACCATGAAAAAACTCACGTCATTTTAGATTTCACTTTATTCGATCTTAAACTCTACTTTAACAATTCTCAATACAATTCAGATGCGACCGCATTTAAATTTTCATAATTCTTCAAAACACTTAAACCAAGCGGCATTCGATGGAAAAGCTCTCAGCATAACAGGCGGGACACCTTTGTATCGCGCTAAAGGTCCTTCATTTTTCCATTGCCAAAATCCTAACGATCCAAAATCGCTCGACCTTTGGGAATATAAAGGTGTAAAAATTGAGCTACCTCATTACTTATTTCTTGCGTTTCTTAAGCATCCATAAGAAACAGTCGGAACACATCTCCATGTGGTCCTAACATAATACGCGCTACGAAAGGATAATCCTCGTCTTTCAAGCGTCTTTGTTCGCCATCGTCACGAACAATGAACAGAGCAAATTTCGAAGGTCTGCTGTCTACTTTATATTTTTCCAGAAGTAAATTGATCACTTCCTGAGCACTAACTAAGGACGTCATCCAAATGCGAACTGTATGGGGGCGTAAAGAACGAAGTTTCACGATTATAAAAATGTCCATTGATTGAGCAACGTCTCTTCAGTTTGGCACGAGATCTTTTGTTTCCCGATCTTCGTTTGATTGCAGTTGATCCCGTCTTTAGACGTCGGCGTAGCACAACCCCATCTTCGGTTACTAGGTGTCCTTCGCTCCCATCGGCACTATCCAAATAGCTTGTTGTGTTTGTAGTACCATTTTCTGCTGCACTTGGTGTTTTTACTCGCCAATCGCTAAGTGAAATAAAATCTCGTCTATACTACCCGATTCCTCGATCGCAACTCCCTGACTGCCTTTTTTTCACCTCTACATTTACACCATAAACTTCTCACCTCGTCTCGAGTCGGAACATTATGCCCATATATGGCAATTTGCTAATTCGACCAATCAGATGGGCGACCGCACCCTAAGAGAACCGCTTCTCGCTCAATCACCTCAACTCAACACATCAGAAACGCGTTTCTCACATCTCGAGAGAGACAGTATGAGTGGTGGATTAGTAAATTGGATTTAAATACTGCCAATGGGGATTATTTGACAGTGTACCGATGAAATTTAAATTGAATATCGTTTTGGTAGAAAATAAAGAAAAATTTGATACTATGATCCGCAACAATTTTTATAAAAGAAAATTGGTTTTACGTTTTTTTTACAAAATAACCACTACAAACTTGAAATCAAATGAGTTGGTCCAAAATTTCAAAATTAAAACCTTAAAACCATTGAACACCAGATTTTAAATGGTATCACAAATTTTCTTTTACTATCCAATGTCTTCTTCACTACTTAAATTAATATTTCATCATAACTTACTAAATTCATTTAAATTAAATTAAACATAAAGCTAACTAATTTTCATCTGCAGAGTCTTTAAAAAATACAAGTTTATGTTTTTGGAAATAAATTTACTGAAAATATTTAGAACAACATTCCGACAATATAATTAAAAAGCATGATTTATTATATAATAGAAAAACTAAGCGATGAACTTCTAATAAATAATTCTATATTTACAAACAAATTTTTTCCTCCAAAACAGCTATTGTGCTCGCTTCTGAATGGAGCCGGTTAAGTTGAAGATATCCTTGAATAATTTTCATTTGGGGCGAAAATTACTCGAAGCGTACATAAATTTTTCCGATTCCTATCTCCTATCTATCTCCTAATATGAAACTTCTCTACTGATGCTCGTAGAATAGAGTAAAGACTTGAATTATTTTAGTGGACTTTGAATATATTATTATAGATGCTTAAGACATATACGTAAAAGCGTCAAGGATAACAACATCCCAACACCAAAAGCCACGGCTAAATTCCAAAGCACTCACAAAGTGGCGAAAGCTGCAATATTCCAAAACCAGTTATCGTTTTGGAACAGTTCATAAAACGACAATGACAACAAATTAGATAGGGTTGATAAAAAAATCCGTGATGGCAAAAAGGCTCGAAATAGTCCTTATTGGTTCAGCTCAAAAACATTTCATGTCCGACGATAATATGGCAAGCTGTCAGTTCATCATGGCTTTTAAGCTGTAATCTCATTAGTCCACAAAAACGCAAGGGTACGCTTTTGTTGAATTCAATGATGACCAAACCCCTCACATAAAATACACAGCTGCACCACAAAATTGAATGAACATGACAACACATAAAACATATCAAGAATGCGTGTGCCCGAGGATAGTTTTCAGGAGGTGATTGATATCGTTTGTCTTTCATGAGTGGCGCAAATTCAACGGTTCACAGGTGAGCGTTGAAAATACGAGCGAATTTTTAAAATTATAACTTTCTGATTGCTTCTAAGACGACAGGAATTCAACGGACACAAGTGACTTTTCATAAATTTGGCTTTCAAGATGACGGAAACGTCTGCAGGTTACTGTAAGTAGAAGGTGACAGGTTTGTGGAACAAATGACTTTCGAAGAGTCTTGAATCGTGAATGAAGGGCACAATTACAGCAATGGAGGAAAAACAGTAAGGGGATGAATAGATGAAAGAAGTTGTGATGCTACTATCGCCGCGAAAAAAATGATCTTTATTTTTTCCTACATATCTCCTGTTTGGCAAAACTTTTAGTCTTCGTCAGGTATGCAAAATTAGCCATAAAATGCGACAAACAAGAACGTCTAATCTATTGTATTGTAAGATCACTCTTGAGAAGATGTCATCAAATCAAGAAAATGTGCGTTGTTTAATTTTGTGTGCAAATACCTGGAAAATCCCATTCGTAAATATTTGGTCCTAGCAAAAGAGACCAATTCGTCGATTGCAACAGTGAAATGAACGATTATAAAGTACGAAAAGGGCCTACCTATTGCTGGAAAGTTAGGATCAGATAGAAAAAATGTCCATCCGATGCACATTTGAACCGAAATGAAAAGAGGGAATTATTGCAGAGGCCTAACACATCCATTCCAGATATGGCTCAAAAAGTGCAAACATCGCACGCAATGGTTCAAAGGCTTAGGAAGCATTACAATCAATCCGAGGGAAAGAAGAAAGAAGCGAAAAACGGGCTCGAAAGCTATACAAGGATTATCTGACCAAATACAATTGTGTTGTGTTGGACGATGAAGCATATGTATGTGATGATCGGCTTTGTGCAGTTGCCTGGACAGGACTTCTATACAGCAGGATCAAAGGGTGGTGTCAGCCCAAAACATAAAACTAGAAAAAGGACCAAATTTCTCAAGCGGTATATGATTTGGCAGGCATTATGTCGATGTGGTCTCAGATCAGAGGAATTTGTAACGAAGGGTACCATCAACTCAGCAGTATACATAGAAGATAGTTTAGAGATGCGACTTAAACCATTTATCCAGAAACACGAAGCATTTGTAGCATTTTGGCCAGATTTAGCGACAAGCCATTATGCTCGATCCAGAATGAAGTGGTATGAGGACAACAACATCTCCGTGGTACCGAAAGCAGCTAATCCTTCAAACTGTTCAGAACTTCAACCAATCGAAAGATATTGGGCTGAAATGAAGAAAACATTAAAGAAAACGAACAAAATTGCTAAAACCGAAAAGGATTTTCAAAATAAGTGGAGGAACGCATATAAGGTGGTCGATGACACCGTTGTGCGGAACCTAATGCGTAGAGTTAACGGAAAGGTCCGAATTTTTTTTTAATTAAAAATTCATTGAATTTTTATGTAAATGGCAGCTTATATAATATAATAATAAAAGAAAATAGTTCGGTGGAGCAATTAATACCACTTTTAGAGACATAATTTTTAAAGTCAATTTTTGGTCCGTAAATCGAAAACGAAAATTTTTAACATATTTTCGGGTGTAATTTGAAAGCATTTTGGAAAAGCAGAAAGAGAATGTAAAGTACGAACGTTCGTAGCCATTTCTTTCAAGAACGACATCTTAGGAATGCAAAGTTGTATTGACTTTGATAAGGTATCAAGCCAAGCGTTTTAGCAATGACCTGAGCTCATTAGAATTTTTGATTTTTGGCAGATCCAAGGTAATTTCTGTTCAGCATGATATTTCATAAACAAAATGTTGGATTTGCATTGCAATGGTGTCACTTGAAACTTATTTACGTTTAGACGAGTCCATTGAATTGTCAATGAATTATATGGCCCTATTTTTAATTTATTAGAAAAAATCGCAAACAATTGGATTTTTTTTCAAACGTAATTTTTTTTCACAAACTTCCAATGATGTGATCAAAACGTATTGTTATTTGTTTGATTTAGTTAACTTTTCAATAAATTCAATTTGAATAGATTAGGACTTTTTGTAAAAAAAAAAATTTTTTCTATCTGTTTTGCACGTGCAGCAATCTATACTTTAGAAGCTCGGATGCTTCACAACAAGGCATCAATGTCAAGAAATGTGGACTTATGAGCCAAAATTTTATTGGAACAACGGTGAACTGTGAACAAAATATGTAATGTTTACCGAATTTATATTAGAAAAAAAGTTTTGTACACGAAATATGAGAGCGTTATTTGCACAAAATATATATCGTTTCTCTTGAAATTCAGCTGAAGAGTAATATTTGATACTTTTATAGTGAATGATAGTGAAAAAAGTTTTGATAACTCTTCTTCTTCCAAGTTCTTCAAAATGCTGCCATTCGATAAAAATTATTAATCGAAATGTTATGACTGAAAACTAATTCATTTTCTGGTTACTGGATGGCGTTATGAAGTTATTTTATATTATATAAAAACTAGCATCGAAAAGAAATCAGTGAAAAAATCAAAACCATCTAATGCCTAACTAATTTTACTAATTTGTACTTTTTAAAAACCTTTTGTTCCAAACATAATGATCAAAATAATTCTTTTCGCCACCAAAAATGCATGATTTATAAATTAAAATTCCCTCCTTCGTTTGAGTTTTAACGAAAGACACTCTTCCTAGCGATGAAAGTTAACTGGTTATTACTTTCCAATGTGATGGAAACAAATCATAGAAGAAGTAAAATGTTGAAACAGCTACATCGACAGAGAAAAACATAATAGATCTGTACAAGAGTCCAATATTAGACAAACAAGAAATTTTCCACACTACCCTTTTATCATTCAAGATAGAAGCTTTGCTGAAGTGTAGACCATTATTTATTTTTTAAGTTGTTAGGGAGTTACATAGGTCTTGAAGGAAAACAAAGCAACTTTTTCAAAAAATTATATTTTTAAAACCAAAAATCTATTTTATTTGAAATTTCCACACACAAAAGTTTGGCAGTTCAAGAATTTGTAAGAAAATTTTCAGTTAAAAATATTAAAATTGTCAATTTTCCTGCAGATTTCCTCGTCAAACCTTTTTTTGCAGTAGACAGAATATTTCGGTGCAGATTCATCTCAAATCAAAAATTCAAACATTTTCTTATTGTTTATGCCTTTGACTCGTGATTCAACGAAGGAATTGAAAAAAAAATGAAATTTAAAGTTTTGAAATGGGTTTGAGTGAATTTTCGTCTCATATTTTTTAGCATTTTTCCGATTCGCATTGTTTTTTTTAAAATATATTTTTCGTATAAAACAAAATGAGTCAACTGAATTCAAATCCCTTCGTTCAAGAACGAGTCAATACTATGAAGAGGAACTGTGCAGTTTCAGCAAAATCGGTAGATTCGTTTTCGATAAATCGTGCCTACGCACGGAAAAACAAAGTTTCGAGGAAAACGCCTTTAAAGGTTTTTTACCGCGATTTAATGAATTAAAATTATTTTTTAACGACTTGCATCGAGTCGTCGTTTTCGGGTCCATACAGTAATTCATTCGCCTCATTCGCGATGTTCAGAGCATCCTTATGATGTGATGTTTGATGAAAAAGAAAGGAGCTGATTTTACGCGATAGAACAGCGCCGCATGCGTATATGTAGTACGCTAGGTAAGGCACAGCGCACGTACCGACCGCGCGGTATTCAAATCTCTATAACTCCAGTAATATTGCTCGAATTCACTGCAAATTTGGTGTGAATACTCTTAAAGTATTATACTTTCATATGGAATAAAAAAAATTGGGTCATTTTTTTGAAAATACAAGACTTATGTAACCCCTTACGGAAATCCAAGAGTTGGTCCATTCTTAAAGTACCTAGCTCACTCAGCCCAGTAAGAAAGGATGCGCCTGGGAGCTTTTGTCTCAACAGCTAGAGCCGGGCATCTGCTCTACTGAATCTGTCTCCTCTTCGTCACCGCAACTTCGACTTACTAGCGGGAAGCGCGAATCTCTTTGTGTGTTCACCGAAAGCCACATGACCTCACTAAGCCCCATGCTTTTGTTTATGTAATGAATCAATCCTAGTAGTCACTATTTTCTCTGCAGATGATGCTCAACTTGTCGTTATATGAAATAAAATCGATCGATTTTTTGAAAATCCAAGACCTATGTAACCCCTTAAGTTTCAGTTGTTCTAATATGCAATTGAAACTCAAAATATAAATAATTATTAAACTTTTTTTGTCTTTAAATTTGCCTGCTCACTGCTACATTGATGCACTCAAAATTAAGTAAACCAAATTGTAACAAACAAAATTTATTGTTTATCCCATTCTCTCACCAAATCAAAAAGAATTTGAGAAGCGAGTTAATAGGTGCAATGTAAAAAAGTAATTCTGAATGCATTGTAACTTTTGAAAGTCTCTAGGATTTAATTTTATTCTATCATTTCAATTTCATCCTTTTAAAATGTTAATGAAAAGAAACAATTAAAACTTCTTTAATGAGCAAAAAATTTCCAACCGAATAGTTTCTCTCCACAGCTACCCTCAATTGTTTCATTCACGAAATAAAAAATCCATTAATTTCATACTATTTTTCCAAAGCAAAAACAAAAATGTATTACAGTCGCTCCCTAGAGCAGCATTTCAACAATTAGTACTGCCATCAATTTTTCCAACTGGTCCCATATCAGCAATAATATGGTGGAAAAGGAAAACAAAACCCATTGAAAAACTAGTGGAAGCAAGATGACACTGAAAATCGTAACTGAATCTCATTCACTAGTCCCGAAGCATCCTTGTTTCATTGTTTTCAAGATCCTGGCTTCACACTTCTTAATTGGCTTAAATGGGAAATATGTATTTCGCCTGGGGGAAGAAAAATCTATTTTCACTCTCGCTAGGAGTCTTCAGGATTCTTTTACAATTCACGAGATGCTACGTTGGTTTCATGATAATACACGATGGAGGGAGGTGGTGAAAAACACGGGAGCAGAATAAATTGAAATGGAAATGCACTGCTAAACGAATGTAATCTGAAAGCCTCTTGGTGTTGATGTTAATTCACGAAAATGGGCATTTTCGGTGAAGAATGGTGTAATTCTGAAGAGTGTTAGCTACAGATTGTTTGGCTGTGCTTTTTCTGATTGGAAATAATGAAAAATTGGATAGTACTATTTTTCATGGTAATTTTTTCATGCGAAAAGATTTCAAATGGAATTATTGTGAATACAGAGTTATTTTGAACATTTATGAAGTTCTTCATTTTTATCTTAGATGAGAAACTTAAATTTAAAGCAACTGTAGAGCAAATCCAACACATATTTTTTTATAGGAGGGAAAAACATGTGTGTGGGTTTGGAAGTATAAGGTGGCGGCATATAACTTTCAAACAAATAACACAAAATAATTATTAAAATGGGCAATTTTTTGGCTGTATTAGTTTGTAAATTGTATGATATTTAATATTTAAGAACGATTATTGACATATGACCACCGTGACTGCGTCTAAAGAAGGTCATCCTATTGGTCTGATTTGGCACCATTTGTTCCAGCAAAGCAGGCCTTATTTCGCCAATAACCCATCGAATATTGGGTTTAGAACATATATTTGCGCGAACATACGACTTTTTGCGACAACTTAGAGAATGTTCGCACGAACATAGGGAATATTCGTGCGATTACATTAGACGTTCAGGCGAACATACGACATGTTCGAACAAAGGGAATGTTCGTGCCAGGGTTAAAGCATTTCACATAAATCTTCACATCATCACATCATATTCTCACAATCATAGCTCTTCCGCATTGTCGTCATAGCGCTGGATTTAAAAGTTATGCAAAAGGCTTAAGTATCAATCTTGATTGATATCAAAAGTTGACTACGTAATTTCAAAGCCAAATAGCCTGCCAACTTTAATCTTGAAAGCTTCTTCCAGCTAAGATGTGGTAACAACAATGGCATTTAACGTTTAACGCTACCACTTGGTAGTTATTGCCTCGTCATGGACTTCTTACCATAGTGCAAAAGATTACTTTTACAAGTTAACAAATACCTTGTAATACGCGACCTATCGATGGATGAGCCTAATGTGATGGTTGTGTTACAATTTTATCGATGCATTTGATGAATTTCGATCAGAAGATACAAAAGTAGGTTTACTGGAAGATCCTCGTAGATAAACGGATTGATAAGAGACAAAATAGTCGAAAAAAACATAGACAAATTAGGTTTTTTTCAGTCGGTTTTAAGTTTTATTTTTCACTCGGGTTTGCGATCTATAAAAATTTCCATACTCTCTTCCGACCTTATTAGAAATGGACATTATTATAAATGGACATTTAAAAGGACGGAATTCAAGCATCTAATTTACATTTTAGGAAGCTATTTTAATTTATTTAATGGTTTGAAGATATATTCACTTAAAAGACAGCAATTAATTCTCTGGCTGTATAGCTTTTTCCTGTCTCATTTTAGATTTTCAGTTGCAAAGCAATGCTTGAAAGGTGTAATTTGGTTTTTCTTCATTCTGTTCATATAAAAAAAATACAAAATTATGTGCATAAATTGAAGTGTCTATTGATTTCAAACAATAGAATGACAAGGATCTATCAATATCTTTATCTTATGGACAAAACTCTCCTGTTACAAGAATGTCTATTTTGGGAAATCTCCTATATCCGAATTGTTTCACTACCTTATCTGTTGCTCAATTTAAAAGACATGCGAAAAATGTGTATCTTCAAGGCTTCTCTTAAACTATTGTATATATATAAATACTAGAACATTTAATTAATGATTGTACACCACTTATTTGACTATTTAACTGTTAATTATATCACCACTTATATATATATATATATATATATATATATATATATATATATATATATATATATATAAAATGGTCCAAAAGACTGTGAAGTGAAATAAATAAATATCATCCTACATTTTGCATGTTTTCCAAAATTTAGAATGAAGTCCAAGCTAAAATTAGTTCGGTCTTTTTTTTTTATAAAGTGAGCTTCTTTATTAATAAGTAACCAAAGATAAAAGTTAAAAATATCAGTTCCAAGTTTCTTTTTTCTTAAAATATTTCAAAACCCGAAATATTTTTTAATTATTTGATATTCAAATAAATTGAAAACATATACACTTTACCTACGACTTGAAGCCTGGAATTCATAGGAAGTCCATTTGTGTGAAAATTCAAATCAGGGAACAAAATATGTAATTGTTTCTATAAGTGGACAACTTTTCAGATCAACTAAAATGTTTTTCTCTCTGAATTCCAAATTTGATGCTGTAGCCCAACCTATTTTTAGGGATCCAAAGGGGAAATAAAAATTATAGGACGATTTTTTTTCAGTAATAAAAGAAATGAGAAATGACAATAATATTATAGCTTATCAACGATGATAAAAGGCGTTTTTGACGAATAAATTAAGCATTATATATACACAATAAGATAAAAATAATTACTAAGAAAAACCATTTCCAAAACAATACAAAAGAACCTATTTTGCAACAAATGTGGCGAAGAACGAAAAAAGTAAGTTTGGAGGTATGCAATTACTTTGCAATGTTTTTCTAAAAAAACTTTTTACTTCCTCTAACTTTTAAAATAAATAGAATTTACAGAAATTTCTAATGTTTAAAATAACATCGCCTGATTATGTGTGAGTTAAACGAGCCCATCAAAATTCAACATAGTTTTACATGGAATGAAATTCCACAACAACAATTCCATGAAACACATTCATTGATGAACTGCTTTGCGCTTTGTTGTAATAACTGAGAGAAAAGGCTAGGAAATTTTTTTACAGCCATTTTTCTAGTAAAATTTATTCCAAAAAAGATTTGAATGTCCAGCCTATAATGCTGGTAAAAAAACAACTTCGTCCAAAAGTTTATTGAAAATCGTTGTTCTAATGAAATTTTTAAAAAATTTATCGTAAAATAACTACGAAACGGCATTGAAGGCACTATTAAATTGGAGATAATGCTCACTGAAAGTCCTAAAAATATAATAGAACGTAAACTGTCATTATCAATAAAATATATATTCGACTTTTAATTAGGTCTTTTTTTAAATTTTAGACACCAAAAAAAAATTCTGCAAAATTCTCTCTGACTGGTATTCTTTCAAAAATATTCGTGAAGTATTGAAAACTACGTATAAATGTGTATGTCAATTTGATTCAGAATTTTTAGCAAATTAAAAAGTATTCTTTTGCCAAAAAATTGACTTCTAGTGAAGTATTTTATGAGTTCATGGGATCGCTTAGGGTTAACAATTTTGAAATAGAATTTTACCCTGTTTTTATTTTGCAACTATAAGTTATTGTAAATATTGGGTAATTAGCATTTATACTAGTTCGTTTCATACATTTTTCTCTAACTCAATCTCAATTCAGAATTTCATGGTAAATCATGCCTCATAAAGCATATTCCAAAAATATTTTAAATTTATCACTTTCAGAACTTCCATCCCTTTATTTTGAAACTCATCAAGGAAATTTATGTTTGACTCTGTGGTAGCTTTTCTTTGATGGTGAATTTGTATTTGTTTCTGGTAAAGTGTTCCGGGTTTTCTTTTAAGATCAAATATTTGTTTTTTAGAATTATATTTTTAGTTTCAATTTGCGAACTCATGCAATCTATCAGAAACGCAAAATCGAACATTTTTAATAAATATTTACAATTTAATTGAAGCTTTTAATGGATTTGTCTTTATAATTTTGTTTCGGCAGTTTATATTCTGAGATAGTCAAAAAATACTGAAAGTTTAATGGTAAAACATGCAATACAAAGCATGTTGTAAACATGGTTTGAGGTTTTTTCAAAATTTTATTTCAATTTTTAATTTTCGAGTGTAGCGCAAGTTCTTGTAATAGGTTCAAATGCGAAGTCGGACATTTTCAACAAATCGTTACATTTTGATTTAATTTAAACGAACTTTTGGAAAGGAATCCATATGTGCGTGTATGTATGTTTGTCTATGTACATGCGTAAAAGAGTACTCATATTGTTCGAAGACAATATCTCACATAGAAAAATTCTCGTTGACTTTTTCAAATTATTCAGTAAGTATTTAATACATTTATTCAGGGTGCAACGACTTTCTTAATAGAAAAAGACACTTTTCGAGAAATCAATTATATTTATTCGAAAAATTCTTTTTAAGACATTGTTCTATCTCAATCGCAGATACAGCTGTTTCTTTTTTAATTTTTAGTAATTTTTGGCGGCGGCAGAGGGCGTCTTGTAAAAGTTACATTTTAGATGATACAAATCACTGAGAACTTCCTAGATAAGATAGGGACAAAACTCAATACGGGTTCTATTTCGTAGGATTTTTTTTGGGTCCTATACCTAAAAAGAAAATTTAGAATATTTATTTGGATATACTAAGACTAATGTAAAAACAGCTTTTTGAGGAAAACCACGTCTGTAAAAAACAATTTTCAAAGGCAAAAGACTTTATGTTAACAAATCGAATATTTTTTTAATTTTTTTTAAATCTATTGAGTAGAACTTGAGATCTGATTTGTACGAGTTCCAAAAAAAATGAGTTTTGAGAAAAACGTGTTTTATACATCAACTTTTACTAGTATTGTATTATTTGTATTTCTATAATGTTACAAAATTCTTTTAAGTAAGAAAATCATTTTGAAAGCATATGCTTCCGTAATTATTAGATGAGCTGATAAAATTTGGATTAATTGATTGATTCTTCAGTAAGCAGTTTCGTTTCGACATACCGACAGAAAATTTTTCACGTGCTGTATTTCGCATTTAAAACCTTGTATTGACATCGTTGTGGTGTTTATCAAAGCATATTATAATTTGAATGATTTGACCGAATTTTTAATAAATTTAGTAGAGGAGTTGCTTCATTTAATGAAAATACCTGAAAATAATGGATTTTTTTCTAATACAAAGTTTACAATCTAATTTGGACTTGCAGCAATCATTGCTCCGACCAAATGCCTAAAATACAGGATGGCGCAAATGTTTCTGACAACAATATTTCCTGTAAAAAATTTGAATGAAAGAAAAATTGATTTAATTTTATAATTTTATTATAAACTACACACAGTAAGTAATATAATAAATAATTAAAGTGAAGTATGTCCTCCTTCGGTTTCTATACACACTAAAAGTCGTTTTCTGAACCTTTCGCGTAATTTTTTTAGGTAGTTTGCAGAAATTGCGTCCTATTCAACTTGTACACGTCAAATCAGCTGCTGCCTATTTTTTGGTCTAGGATCTTTAAAAACACTTTTTTTTTAATTTGGGCCACACATTTTCAATGGGATTTAAATCAGGGGAATTACCAGGTCAATCAATCCAACACATTAGAAAAATACTCATATATCACCTCATAAATTTTCAAAGCAGTTTGCGGCTTAGCGCCATCTTTCATCAAAATCACTTCCTTTCTGTCCCTGAATTGTTTGCGATTAGTAAGGCATTGCGCAAAAACAGGGAGAATATTTTTCATGTAATATTCTCCATTAACAGACACAGTGAAATTGGCTTTTTCCGTGACTGCTCACTCCGCCAACTACCATGAGTTTTAAGCCGAATTTCGGAGTCTGTATTGCGTGAATATTTGCAGGATTGCTGGTTCTCACTGTCCTATTCTGTAGATTGGGTGTTGGATGCAATTGTATCCACGACTCGTCCGTAAAAAGGATGTTTGCCCACAGCCTTTCACCACGGACATTGTCATCAGCAAATCGGAGGTTTTTGAGATTTTGACAGAAATTCAGCCGGCCTCGAATGTTTTTCTTGAAAAGGGGAGGTTTCTTGCGTTGTCTATAAACTTTCCTCTCCAAGTTGATGAGCCGAATGAATCGCTGTACAGTTCCATCGACACGTTTTTAATGGCCACCGGAGGCTGTTAAGCCGTTTCGTCACTATTCGCGTCACCACTCCTGGCTTATTTTCAGCCAATGTTCGAATTTTTCTTTTTGCTTCTACTGAAAGTACTGACGGTCGACCACTACTTTCTCTACGTTTCCTTCTTCGACATTGCGCCATTTTTTCAGGTTTTCTTGTTGATCCTAAGTATTCAGCATATGTCGCTGCAGCTGTACTCCAATCGATACATGCGTTGAATTTCAATACGTTTTTGAATTCGACATCATGTCCAATTCGGCCGTTATCGTCGCAAAAAAATTCCAATTCAATTTGTTGAAGATTCACGAAGTTTTTAGGCTTTGTACAAAAGAGCATTTAAATTATGGTGTTTTGATAAATTTGGTACTTTCACTTCAAGTAACCAAACCCGAATGGATAAATTCATATTTTCAAAAGTATTTTTACTGTACAGGAGTTTACATCTAAGGATAATAAAAAAACACCCAAGTATTTATGGGTCTGCATATTTTACTTGTAATTGGGCCTACCTACAAATCCTCTTCGAATTTTCATACCTGTTTTTGCTGAGTCTTCAATAAAAGTCATTATGTTCGTATTATGGTTTAAATTTATGTTTTCATTCTTTATGGAAATTAATTAAAGCTATGTAGCTGTAAGAAAATTAAAAGTGGGTGTCAAAATTTTTGAAGATGGTTTTTTGCCGATAATTTTTTCAGATTGATTTTTCATGTCAAAGGTCAGAAACTTTGGCGCCACTCTGTTTGTCCGTATAAAACAAAAAAAATACGTTTTAGGGTTTTGTACTGATTAGGTCAAAAACTTTAATTTCGCAAGGCTGTTATGTGTTCCCGGATTTTTGAAATTTAAATCATCGTATATTTAAACAATAACAAAATAAATGAATTTTCTTCGGCGAATTTTTGACTTTACTAGCATATAAATTTCATGACAAGAATCTAAGTGACCATCTACAATCTTTCTCCAATGTTTTTACATATATGAAACAGCCACCAGTAATCCAACCTTACTCCGAACCCATCAGGCAACAGATACGCCACTTAATCGCCCAAACCACAAATGTTCATAGTCTTAACCAAAGTATCTTAAGATGGCTATGACTACCAGCCAGCAGAAATACAAGAAAATTAATATGTGGAGATGGTAGCAGCTTACACCAGTTGAATGCATGATTGGCTTTTAACACTATATGCCGTCCAGGTGAAGTGGTAGACCATTCTTCGATCGCCAAATCAGTTACAGATTGAACCGCGGACCGTTCACAACTTTCGCGTAAAATTCAAAAACATGAAAGTTACTATTTGTGTCGTTTTCGGCCTAATCGTATTAGCGACAAAATCATGGGCGAAACTTGAAGAAAAGTACGCTTGGAAAGAGTTAACCTTTGACTGGCCTTCCGAGGAAGCTAAACAGGATGCTATCACATCAGGACGATATTTACCAGCCAACAATTTGCCATTGGGTCTTGAAGTTTGGCGTGATAAACTATTTGTTACAGTGCCCAGGTGAGTTTCTTGTTGCTTTTTATGTCGCTTAACATTCTGAAAGCGATTATTTCCAACAATTACCCACGTAATTTATGTAGTTGACCAGTAAAGCACCGCAAATGTAATTTAAACGCCAGTTCAGGCATTAAGCGAACTAATTGTTCAGTCACACCTGTGAGCACTGCATTCGTTTTATCTGAACCGACTTTGTTATTAGATACAAGGTGAAATGTTGTCAATGAAAGTGCGGTTGTCGTGCTTAATCGATTTTGCAACAAAAAATAGTACGTTTGGTTGGTTTAGTACACTTTGTTGTTGTTGTTGAGTATGGTTTTATTGCTTTAAAGAGATCCCAAATAGTCAAGCAACTAATTTTTCCTACGTGCCACTGGTAACAAAAAGCAAATATAATAAAAAAATGAAAAATGACCCAGAAATCTTTCGTAAAAACACTGCAATGAATATCAATTAGTCAGAGATTTATTTAAATGTCATCCTACTTTCCACTGAATATTACTCATGAAATTATCACATTTGGGAAAATATCAATATTAATTTTATAATATATTTACTTTGTTAGTTTTTGCTAATATGAAATATCAACTTGCTAAAGTGATAAATGGTCTCTCCGGAAAAAGAGGTTAAAGTCGTTGAAATGTTGGTCAAAAAAGTGTGAACGTTTAAAATCAATATAATCTTCAGTTGGAACCGGTATATCTTAACAAATTTGAAATATGAAAACATTAATAGATAGTGATAGAGAAGGTTCGTCCACCACCTTGATGTTTATTTATTGAACGCGGTCAGTTATTAATTTGCATCTATCTTCCAAAGCAAGTTCACCGGTCATATTAATAATCATAAATGATGATAACGAAAACAAATTTCCCCAAATAGTGAAACCAATTAGCATTTGGAAGTTTTTATTTATTATTCGTTGAGAACATGTTTTGGGTTTTCGATTCAAATTTCACATGAAACGACGTGAAGAATGAATTCTAGGACCTAGTTTTTCTTAATCAAAAAAACTTAATTGGGAGTTAAGTAAAACAGTGAAAAAATTTCAACGTTTTGGAAAAGCCTGAATACGTCAGAGACAGTCAAAGATATATCTTAGCTAATATAAATGGAACTTCAACGGTACCATTTATAGCTCGAATATGTTTGAAATTTATTATGAAAATGACCAAATCAAACTTAAATTTAAATTAACTTAAATTTAGATTCTCAAGTAAGTATTCTAGCATAATCACTAGTTCATCAATATTGTTTGAACCGAGCCAGATATAATCTTTTATTGATTTTTTATAAGTTTCATTAATTTTTTAGTACGTTTCGCATTTGCATGTGTACTAATTGCTAATTATGCATATTGCACAACGGGATCAAATACTACATCTCTTAAGGGAGGAAATACATGTAAACATTTAAAAAAATGCAAATTTCAGATTGATTTAAAAAATATATGTTGTTTATTCAGAAGATTTTAAACATGAAATTCTAAAAGTACATGTCTCAAAGTGCTTGAAAATATTTTGTTTTTTAATTTTTCAACACATAATGTTGGCAATTCGAACGAACGAAAAAAACACCTCAAAAAAATTCCTCGTACAACTTAACGCGATTTCCGGAGATCCTGCAATATTCAGAAAAGGAAAAATATGTAAATGAGATGTACAGTTCATAGGTTGACCAATAAAGTTTTTAAGAAAAAATGTAATTTTTACATTAATTTTAGATTAAACAAAAAAATCGATTATTTTTGCAAAAAAAGTCGCAGACTCTTTTGTAGATGTGGTATAAATTTGAGCCGGATTGGTTCGTTAATTTTTGAGATATTTTGTACGGAAGTTGAAAACGTACTACTTTGAGAAAAACGCGTTTAAAGTTTGCAGTAGTTAAAAATTATTGATTATTAGTTTTTATTATAGCTTACTCATTAGTCGTCGCCGATGCCAGATCCTATTTCCTTAATATTTCAGATTTATAAGAATACGGTAGGAATACATAATTAGAGAACCGCCCATAGCGCCGGAGAGAAGGTAGGCAGGGACGCACGGCAGGTTTGCTCGACTTACTGGGGAACGCCAAGAACTAATACGAACATCGCTTCAAAATTTTTTTGGCATATTCTTAGAATATTTGGAACATTTTAATGTAAGAGAGAAAAAAATTGGTTTTTTTAGCAGTCGCATGTATTTCCCCCTTTAATGATGCATCTATAAACCGATTATAATTATTAGTAGAATTTCGTATCATCAAGAGAGGCAGGAGCTGATCGGCATCTTTTGAAGATTTCCACCTCCCAACGTTGGAAAAAAGAACCAATTTTTTTTTAAAATTCACCGCGATCAAATATTTCTGTTAATGCAATCAATATGCGAAGAAATTTTGATTTTTAGTAGAGTATATGAGAAGTTCTTGTAACCGCCTTGAAAGTCTTTACGCTTCGAGGTCTTTAGAGTATATTTAAAGTATTTTTGGAAAGAAGTCTGCATGTGTGTGTATGTACGTACGTTCGTGGGCAGTTTTATATACGAGCATACCTCACATAAAAAAATCGTATCGACTTCATTAAGATGTCAATCGCAGCGTTATTGCAATTTATGATTAGTTTTTAGAAAATTCAGGCAGGTGTTTTTTTTTTGTTTTGATCCCTGAAAGGTCATTTCTGTCATGCACTATACGTCTCGGACCAAGCATAAGATTTATAATGATGAGGTGTCGATCAACGCATATTAAAATTTTTACGATTCTATCAAATTTTAAAAAAATTAGGAGCTGTTTTTTAATTAAAAAATATCAGTGTTTATAAAATTTAAATACTCTTAACAGTAAAAGTTTTTTTCATGATTACAAAAATTAAATTAACTTAAAAAAATTCATAAAATTATTGCTTGACGTCTCTTATTTTAAGGACATTGTTGTTATGTCAATAATTTTTAATAATTTTCACTGCGTCGCTTTTTTTTATTTTTATGAAATAACTGTTTAAATTCAGAAAAACAATACATTTTTCCAACCAAATATGCATTTGTGGTAATCAATGCTTTGAATGGTAAAATGTTTTGAAAATGAAGATATCTTATTAAACAAACATGATCGTAAAACAATTTCATACAAAAACGAAACACATTTCATATTTATAACGGAATAGGTTGATAAAAATAATATTACTTAATTTCACTTACTCTAATGACGTGATTTCTAAAAAAGTCTCCTCTATCTAATTTAAACTTCTGCCAGTCATTGCTTTTCGAATTCATATGTTAAGATCTCATCAAATAACACATGATAATTTTTAACTTCCCAGTATATGGGAAGTTCTTGTAATCGCCTCGAAAATCGAAATTGAAATTTTCAACATTTCTTTACGTTTTGAGGTCTATAGAGTATATATAAAGTGTTTTTAGAAAGGGAGATGTATGCGTGTGTGTGTGTGTGTACGTACGTACGTACGTACGTAATTATTAAAAGTCATCATGATTTTCAAGGTCATTTTTATCATTCACTATATCTCACGAACCAGATATAATATTTGCATCATTAAGGTGTCAGTTGACGTGTATTAATATCTTTGTGAAGTTTTTAACATTATAAAAACTCGTTTCAGCTTTTTTTTTAATATAATAGAAGAAAATGCAAAAAATTATAGTTTTTTTCATAAAAAATATTTTTTTAACTTGATTTGCACCGCACAGTAATACCAGTTTATAAAATTTATACATTCTTATCAGTTTTTGAAGAAAAACCAGCAAAACTATATTCCGTGATTATAAAAAAACTGAATTAAAAATAAAAAATCATTCAAAGTTATCATGTAAAGAGGGTTTATACGAATGCTATTACTTTATATCTATTATTCTAAAAAAAATGTTGTAAATTCAATCATAGTTTTAAGATATTTGCATAATTTGAGCAGATATTTAATAGTTTTTATAGTCTTTTAATTAAAAAAAAATGCTTAAATTTTGAAAACCAACAAAATTTTTCAACACCAAAAAGGCCCCCACCGATTGATCCGCGTGAATATTCAATCTGTCCTCATCGACCAAAAACCTTACGTAATCAATGGACCCTCCCGTAGACGATATGATTCATATTAACTCATTCCTGTTACTGCTATGAATACCTCTCATTGTTGTAATGTTGTTGATGTCTATGTAGATATTACTGGGAAGTTGACCGTGTGGACCTCAAGGGTCGCACCTCGCGGCTTGTTTTATTACTTTCCGAAAACATTCATATATTTATAATAATAGATCCACGTGAAGATTTCATCAATCTCCCCCCACCCCACCCCTCTCCTTCTATTAAAAACCTCTTAACCTGCCCTCCTCCGATTAATTTGCCTAAATAATTATTCTATCAATGAAATTTTGAACAAACACAGATAGATCCAAAAATATTCATGGATGCAACATATTTTACATTGCCACTGATCGTAAAATACTGAATGTTATAGTTTATGAAAAACATATAAAAAAGTAGTTCAGAAACGATATTTTTAAAGTTTGAAGATAAATAAAAACCTTTGAAAATTGAGAAGAAAGACCTTCACTGCAGTAGAATAAACCTCGTAGTTTGTTTAAAAAAAAATTGGAAGCTTCCTTCACATTTTCTTGAATTTTTAACGTGGAATATTTTCGCATAGATACACATCAAAACGATACTAGATATATCTGCGCTCCTGTAGATTTTTTATAAGCCAATAGGATGCATACCAAATGTATATGATCAATTTTTTTGTATCTTCGACTTTTCTGACAGCGTAAGCGGTAATTTTTTTTAAAAAATGTCTTTTCTTACTGAAAGTGTGGAAAAATGACGGAGCGATTCCATGTCAAGTGGAAAAACTTCGCAACTTGACCCCTTTCGATTTGGCTGAAAATTTACACATTTGTTTTGTATGTGAATTCATGAAGATTCCCCAATTTTCAGCTGTAAATATGTAAAACTACGGTCAGGGTGAAGTTTTGACTATTTTTTTGATTTTCGAAGTATCTTTTGTATTTTTCTATAAAATTTACTTTTTATGTTTTTAATTTGCTCCAAAAAAATATCTAAAATATGCTTTCCAACGAAAAATGACTCACTTTACTTGATACACAAAAATTCCAAAAATCGTGATAAGTTGAAAAACCTGTTACATAGGTAAAATTTTGATAAACTCCTAGTAAAAATTACATCCGAACAAAAATAATTTAATACCCGTCAAAAGTTGCAGAATATACATTACTTTAAAATGCCGAACGTTTTTGTTGGTCATTTAAACATTCGCGCCCTCTACAGCGCTAAATGTACGAAAAATCGTTTAAAAAAGTCGATTTTCCGGAAAAATCATTAGTTTTCCGACTCTTTATCCATTGAAAACTCAATTCTCAATTCTATATATATAATATATGCTTAATTTTAAAAAAATTTCATTTTTTTGCCTTTGTTTTACTCACGCATTATGTTTGATGTACAGGATGATCAAACAGGTGAGGAAAATGGTCAAAATGTCATTTCTTAGGTAAAAGTACGCGAGGAATCCGACTCCGTGCTCAGAATTGAGTTTTCAGTGGATGAAAAATCGGAAAACTAATGATTTTGCTGGAAAATCGACTTTTTTTAACGATTTTTCGTACTTCTTGCGATAAAGAGGGCGCGGATCTTGAAATAACCAACATCAAAATTCGGCATCTTAAAGTAAAGTGTATTTTGCAACTATGGCGGGTGTGAAACTACTCTTGCTTCGATGAAATTTTTACTATGAATTTGTAAAAAATTTACCTATATAACAGCTTTTCCGATTTTCCACGATTTTTTGGAATTTTCCTGACCATGTGATCGCACTTAGCAAGTGATTTTACGTCGAAAAACATATTTTAGATATTTTTTGAGCAAATTAGATCAATATTAGATTAGAACAAGTGTATAAATGTTCAGCCAAATCGAAAGGGGCCAAGCTTCGAACTTGTCCCACTTTACATGGAATCGCTCGACAAGATTTTCATGTCAAACCAATATTTTTGAATAGAAGAAAGTGTTAAAACATCTCACGCTTGAAGAGTATATTTTAACGAGGTGCGAATTTCTCCAAGATAAAGCAACAAATTTCAAAACTCATCGTAAAGGAATGTTTCATAAGAATCATGTGAAAAGAAATAGAAACAATTCGAATAGAAGACGTCATTGACTCTCTTTTGTGAAAATCTACAAACTTTCACCTAGAACTGCGTAAAAATATTTTTAAACTGAATTAAAATTAGAATTAGACAGAATTCTATTATCATAATAAGAAAGTAACTGATGCAAATTAACTGATTAGTCTGGTTTCAATCTTTCCTGAGTAGAATAAGTTATCCTGCTCAAATCTTGACATGTACTACACATATTGTGCTTTCGTATTTTCTAGGTTAGCACAGGCATTCGATTTTATATATATGAATGCTTGAATCAAGCCATAGAAAATTGTCAAATAAACGGTATTTATTACAACAAAAATTAGATAAAAATTCAGTTCAAAATGATACGCAAATTGCGGTCATGATCTCTCAATCAATAAAGCTGTAGCACGAAAATATATTCGTCTAAGTGTGAGGGAACCATATCTAATAATGTATGCCTGTCAAATTTACATAATTTAATTCTAATTAGCATTTATTTAATTTTAGCATTATATTCAATGAACTACTGCGAAGTAAACTAAAATAGCTTCAACGCATTTTCCATTATAAACCTCTACACTTGATGGTGAAACCATTTCAAAATTAAATGAATTACCTAGCGACCCTTTGATCAATACCAGTATGCATTAATGCTTATCAACTGTAATCAACTCAAACCATTTTCTACATTAATTTAACTTTATGGTTGCATCATCGATGCAAGTATTGATTTCAATCAAAATGGGGAAAATAATTTAATTTAAAAATTCGCTGCGTTACAGTATTTATATTTCAAGTATTTCCTTTTCATGCTTTTTGCATCGGCAATTTAAAACATTTTTCCAAACTGAATATGCGGCATGTTCATAAGCAAAATTAATGGAGTTCTCATTAAGATTTAATTTAGTATTCCCTGATATGATTCATGTTCCGAAGTGCAAATGTACTTGAATAATTTAAAATGTTATGTCAATAGAACTCTTATTTGTGATGTCTTAAATGTATTAACGATGAAACTTTAATAATTTCAACATCCACGGCCTTGAAACATTGCTTCCTGTCTCGTAAGGCTTGTGCATGAAACTAGTTAAACATTTCGCCATGTCATCAGTCACAATTATTGTTATGTAAATCCGTAATAACAATATTGAGCTATCAAGATACACAAAAAACACAAACTTCATAGAAAACCCAGAGATTACTCTTCATAAAGTATCTTTTCCCATAGTATGGTATATCTATCTTCAATGGAGAATCATGTAGACAAACAACTCGTGATTTCACAAAGCAGTTCTCCATGAATACTCAAATTGGAAGCTGTAGTAGAAGTAGTAGCGAACGACACAATGATTATCCACATTATTCAATGAACGTACAAAAATTAAAAACAAAATTCATTGGAAGCACCATGCGTGGAATAATTACAGCTTTATTTACCATCGGGTGGTTCCCATGATATCCATGATGATAGCAATCGCGAAGCGAAAAAAAAATTGAATAATAATTTTTTTTTATGAAACTGGTTTGGTTCCCATCATGAAAGTTAGTGTGCGTATTTTTGCAGATTTAATTGCTTATGGTTTTTTTACGATCCATGTTATGTAGTTTTTTCATTAGCAAATAACCATGCAAAATGAGATGATAAAGTCTTATTTTAATGGTACTATTTTTCCAAAGAAAGATGCTCAAAAAATGGGTATTTATGGTCAATATTTTCTGGGCTTAATTCCAAAAAATCGCTTTATGATGGAAAAAAGGTCTCTATATGATGAAAACCATGCTTAACAGTTAGTTTTTTGTAAGATAATGCATTTATCCATATTTTAGACTTCCGTACTTTAGATTAGCAGCGGCAATAGCTGCTACCTTAGTTTTTAAGCTGAAAAAATTATATGAAATCGTTAATTATCGTCAATGCAAAGTTATATAGACATATCACTGGGATTTTACATACTCTTTTCAATAGAACTGAAGTTAATAGAACTAAACCTTATTCTAATTCATACTAATTGTGAAACCTAAGCTAACCGAATTATCATTTAAAAAATATTTTATTAGCTTATTCATTGCTAGGAACTATATGGGTTGCCATTTATTTTGAAAAACTTTTAGTACATCCATTTCGACTGTGATTTTTTCACAATTCAAATGTTCAAAATAAAAGTTTGTATTTAATATTTACTTTTTAAGCGAACTTCCAAAATTGTCTTCCGTTTATTATTTTTAGTGTATTACTTAGCTTCTATGCTTTTTATTGTTGCTTGTTGTTGCAATTTTGCGGCAAGGGTTAAATGTTTTACTTTTTTTAACCAATCCTAACTTGAAGAAAATTTTATTACGCAACTTTTATTGCTACACAACTTTGACCTCAAATGAACCGTGAGAAAAGTAGGAAAAATACGATTTATTGTAAATTTTTAAACATTTCAATTCTTTTTCAATGTTTCCGACTTTTTCGAGAGAAAGCATAGGTCAATTATTGTTATGCGAGTTATTCCACAACTTTTCCTGCAAAAATCAGTGTGCACCCTCCCGCCTTAACGGCCAACTGAAAACAGATCCGCCCTGGTATATAACGTATTCGCAATCTTATTATGATTCAACGATTTTTCGCGATATCGCTCAAGTATTTTTCGTGTAAAAACAATGAACGGTTTTCTTAGTGCTCTAATTGCTTTTATAGAAATCTTAGTTTTATGTACAAAACAGTAACTTTTCAATAAATCATTTTTTTAAGATGTATTCCTGATCTCATCCACTTGAATTTAGTGTTGTATATTTGGGCAATATGATCACTCAGGTCATGTGGGTTTTTCATGTGACTCACCAAAAAATTTATTTGATACACCAGTAAAAACAAATTTAATTAAAGGTTACACTGGACAACAAAAAATTTATTTATTTTTTGCCGTGGTTCGCTACTGGTTTTTTATACCTTGGCCAGAGATAACTTAAAATATATGTGTGAAAAAAAATTGAAACACTCATTTCCGCGGAAATATACATTTATTTAAAAAAGAGAAACAACTTATTTTTAAGGGATCCATGTTTTAAAAAACTATTCTGTAGGTTTTTTGTTCGTTTTGCTCGTCTCTTATAACTATACGATGGACGATCTCGTTTTAGTGTCCAACAAAAATCTGCAAGCATTCTCGAAGACCATTTTCCTTGATATCGTTTTTCCATTGTCATGATGTCTTGATGGAATCTTTCTCCGTGTTCGTCGCTCGCACCTAAGTTTTCGGGAAAAAAGTCGAGGTTAGAATGAAGGAAATGAATCTTTAAGGACATATTACACCCTAAAGCTTTATAATCCTGTAGTAGTTTAGAAACCATATCTTCAAAGCTTGCAGACTTTCTATTTCCCAAAAAATTCGTCGCCACTTCAACAAAAGAAAGCCATGCATTTTTTTTCTTCTGTGGTTAATTTTGCAATAAAATTAGAATCCTTCATTATCTTCCTTAAATCTGACCCGACAAAAATTTCTTCTTTTAATTTAGCTTCACTCAGGAAATATTGTTTTTAAAAACAGATTTCTATTCATGGCTTTAACAAAAAAAAATTATGAGACTTAATTTGATGTGCAAAGGGGGCAGAATAATATTGTTTGCTTCTACTGAGGGGTTTTCAGTCACATTTCTTTGTCCTGGAATTAAATTAGTCCTCATTGGCCAATCCTTTTTTATGAAGTGTTGACTTCTAGCTCTACTGTCCCATTCACATAAAAAACAGCAATATTTTGTGTAACCTCCTTGCATCTCGAGTAATATTCCAACAACTTTGAGATCTGCACATATTTTCCAAGAATGACGTTGGTACTGAATTTTCTCGAGTAGGTTTTTAATATTTGTATAAGTTTCTTTTATGTGAATGCCATGTGATAAAGGTACATATGAAAGAACATTGCCATTATGCAGTAAGACTGCTTTTAAACTTAATTTTGAAGAGTCAATGAATAGTCTCCATTTATCTGGTGAATATTCATAGCGTAATTTATTCATAAACACAAGTATCAGCCTTATTTTTGTTAGTAATACCAATTTATGATACTTTTTTCGATATACCGTCATAAATTATGTCCAATGGTTTATTATTTATTTAGATATTTCGACGTAATAGATTTTTTAAATTATTATTTTGTTAATATTTATGCATTAAAGAACAGAATGAGCGCAGGCGATACCTTGATAGTAGAAAAATTCGCTTCGTAGTGTCTACTTGTGTGAAATATGTCTATAAAAAATCCCGCCAAGTGCGAGGTACGCGCTGTCATACGATTCTTTCTCGCTGAAGGTAAAACCGCAACCGAAATTTTTTGACGTGTCAAAACTGTTTATAGCGAGGGTGTTATGAAACAAACGAACATGTTCAAGTGGTGTCGTGAGTTTAATGAACGCAGCACGAATGTTCATGGCGATCAGAGGTGTGGAAGACCTTCAATTTTGAACGACGAGTTGGTGTAAAAAATTGAGAAAACCGTTCGTGAAGACCGACGACTTACACTGGATGAAATTTCAGCGAAGTTTCCACAACACCCCAGATCTATCTTACACGAAACAGTTACAGAAATGCTGGGATTCCGAAAGTTGTGCGCAAGATGGGACCCAAAACAATTGACAGAACAGCACAAACTGAATAAGGGTCGCTAGCGCCCGCGAGTTCCTTGAGCGAATTGAATTGGAAGGTGAGGATTTTCTAAGCTCGATTGTACCTGGAAATGAAACCTGGGTAGCTCATTACACTCCTGAGACAAAAAGAGACAGTCATCACAGTGGCGGCACACCAGTTCTCCATCTGCCAAAAAATTCAAATCTTCAATTTCGGGCCAAAAAAAATCATGGCCACCATGTTTTGGGACCGAAAAGGGATCATTTTGGTCAAATTTTTGCCTCGAGAGGAGACGAATAATGCAGCATGATACTGTGAGACCCTAAATAAAACAAGTGTGCAATTCAAAACAAACGAAGGAGAATGTTTACAAAGAGAGTGTGTTTGTTGCACGACAACGCCCACCCGCACACGATCAACGCCACCAAAGCACTTTTGGACTCATTTGGTTGGGACATTTTGAACCACCCCGCATATTCCCCTGACTTGGCGTCTTCATATTTTCATCTTTTCACCTTCCTGAAGACTCACATGGGTGGAAAAAAAATTTCAACTGACGAGGAGGTGAAACAAGATGTCCTGAACTGACAAAAGAAGATAGTGGGAGAGTTATTTTAGGAGGGCATTTAAAAACTTGTGCCACGGTTCATAACCTGCATAGAACGGGAAGGAGACTACGTGGAAAAATAACTGACATATTTACCTACAAAATCCTGTAACTTTGTTTTAAATACATTTTTTTTAATTAGAAAAATCGAGTACTCTTACTTTCTGTACGTGCCTCGTATGTTATGATAGTTGTTTGCTTGTTCTGTGCCTGAAAATCTAGTGATAAAATATGTCACAATATGAAGCAATAGTACAAAAGCCTGCCATTGGTTTAATTCCAAGATTCGTTTCTAAAATACCCCTAAAATTTCGTCGATGCAGCTTCTTGATTTGGGCTGTTTGAGATGCGTAAAGGTCCTTTAATTACAGTATCGTAAGAAATGAAATATCACCGCCACGGATAAGTGCTGCAGGAAAGTTGAATGGCAGCTGTTGAGTGGAGGTGGACCCTTAGAGTTAGAGTGCCGAAGTCAGATAATATTAATAGAAATCGAAGTAGCTATCGATATTATTCCGTGAAGTTATCCAAATTGCAGCCAAACTACAAGAGCTATTCCATGTGGCTTTCGAAATTAAAAGAGCTGTTCCGCGTTTGTCCGACATCAGAGAGTGCACTACTAAAAAGCGCGAGGAATATCAGGCTCAAATTAGTTCCGATGACGGAGGCCATTCTTCTTTAGCGATCGCTCACTTTTTGTGTAGGGTTTACCAAATAATAAAGTTAATATTTTACAAGTGGATCGGTAGATTAAAATCTAAAATTAGTATGATCCCGACTTTTGCGTCTACTTATGCTTCAATCATTTATTAATTTCCCATATTTCTGATCTGATTCAAAAGACTACTATTTACAAGATTGTAATCAATATAATCATTTTGTCTTCAAAAGATTTACCCGACCTCTAAAAAAATTGTAGAAATTATTCTACGTTATTGAGTGTATAAAATTTGTTTGAATTTTTAAAAAATATAGCAATTTATTTATTCATAGTAAAATTTGACTTAAAGCTTGAAAAATGTGTCCGCTGTGATTGCTTCAAAAAGTATGGTGAAATTTTAAATTACAAGCACAGAGCATTGAACTCTGCTAGTAAATTGATGACGGATCTTGCGATGAGCTTTTGCATCTTCATTATGACAAAAGTCCTTAATTGAACTTTATTTTTTGTTGTCGCTATTATGGTATCATAATGAGCCTGCCCTGGCGCAAGTGAGCCATCTTTTGATAAAAAGGGGCGCAACTACAACCAAGCAACCACTATCCGAAACCATAGTGGGCAGTTAATAATTAATAAATATTTTTTAATGTGCCGTATATTTTATTTTCATAAATAGCACCAGGATGTTAAGAGGACAGTACACCCCCGGATTTTTAAAAAATGAAATTTTTAAATTGCAAATATTTTTTTAGAAAGAAAAGAGATATCTTATTGAAATTTTGCATATTTATTTTTATGCAAAAATAAGTATACAAAAACATTTCCAGCATATTTTTGGCTGCAGGTTTTTGAAAATAACATCAAAAAATCACGGCGGGCGTGATTTTGGCTCACTGAAACGTCTGGAAATAAATCAAAATGGGGTTTTATTCAGCTTCAAAGTCGCTATAGATTGAATTAAATGAATTTCTATTTTGGACAGAATTGACAAAATGGCGGCGTTTTTCGAAATTACAAATTAGCCGATTTGTAGGACCAGAAATCCCTTGAAAACCAAAAAAATAATACACCAATCGTACAATCTGTAGATTTAGATATGTACAGATGAAGTCGAGATTTTAAGTGCATTCCCCAGAATTAACTTTTAACACACTGAACTCTCACGCCCGGGTAACAAATTGTAACATGCACCAACGCCCCCATAAACGTACTAGTCAGTAGACCATAACAAGTATGGGTACTGCTTTTCCGAATATAGGTACCAGATTTTATCTAAAGTTTGCATGGTATTAGATGTGTACAGTAACATAATAAAATTTCAGAACGGTCAGACCAGTAGTTTTTTTTATCACGCCCGCCAATTCAAAAAAAGGGATTTTTAGAAAATGTGCTTTAAAGTTTTTAATAGTAATTTGTATTCAAAATGTTACCTAAATTTTAAAATTTAGTCGGCAATGCTTGGGCCATACAATAATCCTTCCTCCTGCTGATACTCTTCCTTCATACGTGATATTTCTTTCCTACGAGCAGTCGTCGCTTCTTTACACGCCACATTTGTAATATGTTGTTTTGCTCCATGACGCTCCCAAATCCATAAAACAACAAAAATCTGTAATGCCTTTGAATCTAGCACCAAGCAATCTCATACCAAATACAAGCCGTCTATTTATTTCGTAGGCTTGTTCGATTTTCGGACTTGAATAAGTAAAGCGATTACTACACTTACACTTTACACAAAGCTTAAAACTCAGCTCCCTTTCGTTGGATTTTGAAAATTTTACATCGCCGTTACAGTCTTGACATTTTAAAATGGTTTGACACAGAACTGTAGGATACCATATTGGAAAAATGGATCAATTGAAACATTAAATTCAACACTTTTTTTCAACTTTGCTGCCGAAGCACTTGTAAATTCATTCTATGTTCACCGGTTAATCGATTTCCAGAAAATCTCCTCTTTTTTGGCTTTGCAGTTCGTAAATTACTACTTTTTCTTAACTTTTTACCCATATTTGACAAATTTTAACTGAAATAAGTGAAAATCACTGACTATACAGCCTTGACGATCTGCGTTTAAAATCTTCACCATGTAACATAGAAATTAACTTCGAATTTTATATCATTGAAAATATATTCTTTGAGGTCTTTGGAACCAAAATCAATCATAAACAAGCCGCGAGGTGCGACCCATGAGGTCCACACGGTCAACTTCCCAGTAATATCTACATAGATATTAAAAATATTAAACACAATAATAGTTATGGAAATAATACTACTTCAAATAATAAAAATGTACCTCATAAAAGGTCTTGGAATGACTTAATATTAATCGTAACATCTACGCGAGCAGCAATTGATTACGTAAGAATTTCGGTGCATTGGTTTGACTGATTATTCACGCGGATCAATCGGAGGGGGGACAGGTTACAAAGCAGTTTTTTTAATTAAAGTTAAAACATGGTGCTGTGAAGACTGCTCAAATTTTGCAAATATTAATAAACTTTGATTGACTATACAACAATGTCTTTAGAATAAGAGATTTAAAGTATAATGATTCGAATGAACCCTTTTTACATGGTGACTTTGAATGATTTTATATTTTTAATTTAATTTTTTGTTGTAATCATGATAAAAGTTTTTGCTGGTTTCTCTACAAAAATTGATAAAAGTTTACAAATTCTATAAACATTTATTATTACGATGTGCAAATCAGGTTAAAAATGAATATTTTTTTTTGAAAAAAAACACTACTTTTCCAAAAAAATTTAATAAATCAAAAAAATCGCTTTAACGATTTTTTTAAAATATAAAAACATCATAAAGATGTTGATACGCGTTGATTGACACCCTAATGATGGAAAGATTATATTTGGTTCTCGAGATATAATGAATGACGTAAATCACCTTGAACGTTTAATGATTTTTTATTTTTTATTTAATATTTTTTGTAATCATGAAAAAAACTTTTGCTGGTTTTTTCACAAAAACTATTTGGAGTATATAAATAATATAAACATTGATTACTTAGGTTTGAAAATCAGGTTAAAAAATTTGTGTTTTTGAAAAAAAACCTAAATTTTTACACTTTTTTTTTTAAAATTAAAAAACGGCTCCAAGAATTTTTTTAAAAACTTGATAGAATCACATAAATGTTAATACACGTCGATTGACACCTTAAAGATGAAAATCGCATGTTTGGTTCGTGAGATATAGCGCATAACATGGTTGACCTTCAAGGGGTGAAAACAGCAAACCCCCCGACCGAAGTGTACCAAAAACTAATCAGCTCTTAAGATTACAAAGACGCTTCGATTGACACCTCAACGAAGTCGATACGACTTTGTTTACGTGAGTTATGCTCGTAGAAAAACTGCCCGCGAACGCACATACGTACGTACGTACGTACATACACACACACACACACACATACATACTTCTTTCTAAAAACACTTTATATATACTCTATAGACCTCAAAACGTAAAGAAAAGTTGAAAATTTCAATTTCGATTTTCGAGGCGATTACAAGAACTTCCCATATACTGGGAAGTTAAAAAATCGATTTTTTGAAAATTCAGGGGTCTACTGTCCTCTTAATTAAACATCGATTTGTGAAGAATTTTGCCAGCATATGGTTCTTATAAATACTATTTGTTCAACATTTTATTCGTCCATTTCTCGGTTGCGAATAAGCGTTCCATCCACCCTAAAGCATGCAAAAAATTGCTTAAGGATTGCATACGTTTTGGTTTCATTTTAACTTGAATTTTCTGGCGTATTTTCAACGTTGAATTTTAATAAAAGATTTTTGAGCAAACACAGCAATGGATCAGAGTATTTACTTTTTACAGATGACTTCATTTCAATTATTGCACAGCAATTGCGAAAAACATCCACTTTTTATTGATTTGCTTTTAATTACATTTTGCAGTCAACAATCACAGCAAATTGCTCTTGAAACTTTTCCATAGCATTGAAACAAATTAATTGCCCATAAAAAGTCAACTATTTAAAAATCATTTATAATTCTTTCAACTGATTGCAATTCTCTTTGGTAAACACTTCATAGTGACTAACAATTAGCAATTGCAATTCATCCAGCTCTTAAGAATGTAAAGTATCCTTTAGTAGTTGCACTCCACGATATAAACCATCGACAAAAACTTATCAATTACTGATAAAAAGCATTTTAATTCATTATTTCGATACAGATTAAATGAATTGTTGACAATTACAGTGAATATAAATTACTGAATGCAATTTAAATACATTACGCACGACGGATATTTTGTCGATATTTCATAAATGATTTTATCAAGTTAACAATTGAATGCCTGCCAACCTCATTGTTGAATTGTGTGCTCATTAATTATAACGATTATTGATATGCTCTCACATTGTGCAAAAATTATTTCGATCACAATCAAAATAGCGATTGCATCCTGCCATATTATTCAACAACGATTGCAATCCTTTGAAATATTGCATGCGAGCAAAAGATACTTAAATGTTTACATTTGAACGGGATTTGCACGCGAGGAAAATTGTTCAGAATTTGAAATGCCATTGGGATTTGTATATTCGTACTTTGATCTATTTTCAATTATCATTTTCCAACGTTCAGTTGAAAATGAAATTTCGCTTTGCATATGTAAACGCTTGATCAGCTCAACTGAACTCAACGCATCCATTTTATTTTGTTTTATTCTAGATGGAAATCTGGTGTAGCTGCCTCTCTAAATTACATTCAATTGCCAACCGATGAAAAATCACCTGTACTTCGTCCTTATCCGAACTGGGAGGATAATACGTTACCGGTGGATGTGCCTGCCGAACCGATTTCCGATAGAATAGGTAAATTATTTTGCATAATTTAGGCATCATGAAATGTTGCGCTCAACAATGGAATTGCAGATGTGTTTGAAATATGCAAACATTTGCATTTTAATTTGATATTATTAAGAGAAAAATAGATATCATTGAATTTGCCTTCGTTACCGCAGGAAATCGTTTTAATTTGTTTTTCAAATGCAAAACAAAATTATATTCTCATTTGAAAAACATGGACAGAATATGGCAGACATTGCCAATATGCTTCTTCGAAAAAGGGAATAATAATTATTTTAAAGATTCTATTCATTGGGTTTGAATGACAAAATTATGCAACTTTATTTTCTTTTTTCCCTTTGATGCTAAAATTATTCTACTGGTGGTATCCTCCTAGACTAGATAGATAAGCTACTAGTAGTAGCGTCAGTCAAAATAGGGAGCAGAACGTTGTAACATATATTTTAACGTCTTAAATCAATATTTAAGCAACACCAGAAATTTGGTAAATATATACAAGTAATTACTTTCAATTGCAATGTCTCAAAAAAAATTATCCTGAATATTTATTTCTCACTCAGAGCATTTCGCCTATTTGCAAAGCAACTAGCGTCTCTTTATTATCTGCAAAAAAATTTTACAAATTGCACTTGTTTCACATGAAACAATCGCTGAACCATTTTTTGAAAACAGACTTGATAGCATCTCTGAAGAAGTTCGGAAAAAGTTTATTCCTTCCACAATAAAATAACTCTTGGTCGCTTTGCTGTTATTTTAATGTTCATCGTCCTTTTAAATACAATATATATATATATAAAAAATATAAAATTAACAATGACATTGACTTATGTCTGAACGTATCTGCTTTTATATTTTTTAATATAGATTTGGTCCTTATTGACTAACTTCTTCCGTTTTTGCTGTTTTTTGTGGCTATATCGACTGGTCTGCAACTTCTGCTAAACATTTTAATATTTTTTTTCTGACATCGTGTTCTACAGGGTGCGGGCCATAAATAATGCGACTATGTCGAGTAAAAGGATTTATTGAACTGATTGGTACGGATGATTGAAACTCTTCGAAATAACAGCTTTCTGCTTCTCTGCACTTCTGGAGAAGAGATTTCCATGCATGGAAGGCTTTTTGAAAAGCCTACTCCGGGATGGTATTCAAACCACGCGTTACAATCGCTCTGATATTGTGTATGGACTCCAAATATCAACCTTTCCTGGCTCGTTTGATTTTGGATAATCGAAAATGTTTACTGGTGCCACGTCAGGGCCATAGGGAGGCTAGAAGATCACTGTAATATTGATTTTGGTCAGGTAGCCTTAGACTATGACTGGGTGCGATATTGTGGTGAAGTCTCCTTGATGGGAATCCTGACGAGGACGTCCTTCTTGTTCAATCTTTTAAGGACTTTCATATAAAAATCACCATAAATAATTGTCCTAGGCGGTACAATTTGGTTCGAGACGTGCTTATGCGAGCTTTCTTGGAGCGGGGAGAAAATTTTGTATGCCACTCCGCACTCTGCCTCTTGGTTTCCGAATTGTACCTCAAAAATCCAACTTTGTGTCGGTCATCACTATTTTCCAAAAAACTGAGGATCATAGAACAATTTCAACATTTTGTGTCAAAGCTAGTTAACAAGTTATGCGCAGACCTTTCTCAATTGTGTAACAATCCGGTGAACCGTCGATTTAGACAAGTTACACTGTTTAATATTAAACTGAGACGTTGATGGGCGTCTAGCTTCGTCGGAGACCTCATCCCGGCCATCCTTACAGGATTTTGGCCACTAGTCCAGACAAAAAGTCTGAATTTTGGGTATGCGGAGAAATTTTTAATGCAATGCGTGGGCAATGGTATAGTTAGCTTAAGTCCAATTTTCTGGGGTTGCAGCTCCAATCCTCGGGGCTCTATTTTAAAATCAAAAGAAAGTGGGACAACCTCATATCTCCGAAACCATGGCTCCCAAAAAAAATGTGTATGACACACTTTCGTAGAATATAATTGTTAGCAAGTCGTCCATACATCACTTTTACGTGGTGTCAATAATGAAATAGTTACAAGTCAAAAACCACACCCAAAAAGTGGGGGCAAACTTTCGAGCGCCACAACTTTTTTAGTTTTACGTTTAACGCAAAATACGTTAGAAAACTTTTCTCATACAATTTTGTCAAAAATCGTTTGCAGTATTGGTTGTTCCAATGACTGTACATTGGCAGGAGTTATTCCATCTTAAAGGGGAGATAGTCGCGTGAAAAACACGGTTTTAGACCCCCGTTACGAAACTCGCGAAGTATTTTGGAAAGCAGCCAGATTTTTGGCACAATGTGTAGTATGTCTTATTGTGAGATTAAATCCAAGTTTCTGGGGTCGCAGCTTCAATCCTCTGGGCCCCATCTTGGAAAAGAAAAAAAGGGGGACGGCCCCATATCTCCAAAACCATGGCTTCCACGAAAGAAATAATATCGTAAACTTGTGTAGATTTTAATTTCCAGGAAGTCTTGCATATATCACTTTTACGTGGTATCAACAATAAAAGACTTGCAAGCATAAAACTACATCCAAAAAGGGAGGAACATCTTTCGAGCGCCACAGCTTCATTGTTTTCACTTTAACCCCAAAAACACATCGGAAATAACTTTAATGCAATTTTTTCGCAAGTCGTTTGCGGTATTGATTGTTTTGATCGCTGTACACTGGCGGCAACTATTGCATCCCAAAGGGAGGAAAATCACGTGGAAAATGCATTTTTAGGTCAAATAATCGTCGGAGCCATTGTAAAACTCAGGGAGCATTTTAGTGGGCAAAATTTTTTTAATTGCAATAAGTAGTATGATTCTCTGTGAGCTTAAATTGAAGTTTTTGGGGTTGCAGCTCCAATCCCCTTGGCGCCATCTTGAAAACAAAGAAAAGTGGGACGGCCCCATATCTCGGAAAGCACTGCTCCGACAAAAAAGGCTAATATAGTAGTAGTTGCTCTATTTTCTTCAATAACCTGTAAATTTTAGAGCTTTGCAAGCTTAATAAATAGTATTAAAATGGAAGCGCATAAAATCCTGTTTTCTAGTGTCTCTACATGAGACTTTCTTCCACAACGTTATTTTCTGTTTCTCTACTTTCTCCGATTCAGACTGAATCTTCTTAACTTTTCTTGAAACTTTGCTTTCTTCGGTTCTGTTAATTGACAACAAACGTATGCAGTTTTTTTTTGTTTTTCTTTCTTTAAAGCTCCTAACTAGAAAAATCTTTTTTTCTGATTAGAATTTTTGATTTTCTTTAATATCACCAAGCGGGTTTTTAGTTTCACTTCATGCAAATCATTCTCGTTCTATTGACCTTTCTTAGGCATGAAAGTCAACTGAACGACTTTAATATGGCTTCTTGTGAGGGCGTGTTTTTAGAAGATACTTTTTTACAACTTTTACCACCCAAAAGTTAAGGTTGGTTATGAGCTTGCAAATACAAACGGCTTCCGCTTCACTTACCAATTTGGTCCATTGTGCCCTGCAGCCGTAGAAACCTTCTAAGTCATTCCGTGAACCATCCCGATTTGTTAAGAAAATTCAGATGTTAAAGACGTAACAATAAACTGCGAAGTGATGATATTTACGATGGATGGTATTTTCCATGTAAGGATGATAATTGAACTAACAACATCATCACTTCAACCAATTAGTGTCTGTAGCTCCTGGGCCTGTTTTTAAAACTGATTGACTACCCCTTTTAGAAAAAAGGCATAAACAGATTTTTCAAGTACAATATAAAACCCGACCTTAACAGATTTTTCAAGTACAAGTAAAGCTCTTTCTCCATTTAACGATAAAACCTCTATCACCAGTTTTACAAATGTCTTCAAAACTTTAAATTACCAGGTTCATATTCTCACCTCAGTTGTCAGAGGAAATTTTCATTTAAACTCTTCTCTTTACTATGCCAACTTATCGTTTATCTTTTATATTTATTCAAAAAATGTTTCTAAGGCGTTCTCCTGGTACTTCTGCCTGTGGCATATCAAGTGTGACAGAATCAAAACCTGTCACAATATATCAAAATGCTCGTAAAATACCACCATTTCGTAGACGTATAGTATGCGTACAAGCCTAACTTCTATTATTGTCGGATACCATATATAGATTTTATTTTACATAATTCGAAGTAGTAGATACGAGTATCTTTGCTACACTAGACTCCTGTTTTGTAGATTTGAGAATTTATGATGTACAACTCACCTGGGAGTGATCCATTTAATAAGGTCAGGACGTCAGGTGAAAGATTTAACGCCATACATCAATTTTGTTTACGTAAAAATAGAAGCACGCACTATGACAGATTTCGATTCGAAATGACAAGAGCATAGTACAAAATGATTGAAGATAAATTATTAAGTAGAAAAAATGGGAAATACATTTTACGTATTTACAGTCTTGATATAATATCATGTCATGTGAGAAGAATATGCATCATTTGCAAATGGGATGTGTTTGAATAATTTATAATGGTTATACCTTCACAACTAAGTTTATCTGATTTTGGTAAGATCTGTAATTTCAACGGAATAATATTTAACTCGCTTTTAGCCGCGTATAGAATGCGAGATCAGAGCTCAATAAAATTTTGATTGCAGGCTTTTATAAGTCCAACCAAGCCAAATGCATCAAATAAAAACAAAAACTTTTAGTAAAAAGTTTCATTGCGAAAACGCAACAATAGTTACAAACGTTATAAAAACTAGATGCAACGTTTTTGGCATGCTCAACATATATATTAAAAATATTACCAATTAACTCATTTAAAAAGCATTCAGTCCATTCAAAATATATTTGACTGCAGCGCTTTCTTATTTTTCACACATTTTCACGATATTATGACACTTAGTTTGAACAGAAACTGCGTGTGAATCACAAACTGGTCTTCTTCCAAAGATGATTTTTATAATGATGAATGAATGATCCGTATATTGACGAAATTCTAGAAAAGACATTCAAGATGCATTACATATTTTGTGTAATCACCATACATTTGATATCACCTCGTCTATATTTCCAAAAAAACGGTGATCGCCCTGTTTTTCCCTTTTATTATAATTCAATATTATAATATAAAATGATCGAATCTAACATCTCCGAAGAATTTGTTGTTACTTTGTATAAGTGTTAGACTTTTTAAATAATTATACTATACTTTTTTCATTTCGTGACCATCCCTTACATTTGTAAACGAACGAACCTCTTCAAAATTCGACATCGATAAGACAACAGCATTTATATTTCATTTTAGAGCCAAAATTGGTATGTCTTTTCGAATGGAAATTCATATGATTTTTTAACTTCCCAGTATATGGGAAGTTCTTGTAATCGCCTCGAAAATCGAAATTGAAATTTTCAACTTTTCTTTACGTTTTGAGGTCTATAGAGTATATATAAAGTGTTTTTAGAAAGGGAGACGTATGTGTGTGTGTGTACGTACGTACGTATGTACGTTCGTGGACACTTTTTTCTACGAGCATAACTCACGTAAACAAAGTCCGATCGACTTGGTTGAGGTGTCAATCGAAGCGTCTTTGCAATCTTTAGCGCTGATTAGTTTTTGGAAAACTTCGGTCGGGGGGGTTTGCTGTTTTGCCCGTTTGAAGATCATTTCTGCCATGCGCTATATCTCGCGAACCAAACATACGATTTTGAACAAGGTGTCAATCGACGCGTATTGACGTTTGTGTGATTCTGTCAAATTTTCAAAAAAAATCTTGGAGCGGTTTTCAAATTTTTAAAAAAAAAAGTGCAAAAAATTAGGTTTTTTTTTCAAAAACAATAAATTTTTAACCTTATTGTCAAGTCTTAATAATCAATGTTTATAAAATTTATGTACTCCAAACAATGCTCGCAAAAACGTCATCAAAACTTTTTCTCATGATTACGTAAAAAATAAAGTAAAAATAAAAAATCATGAAAAGTCATCATGATTTTCAAGGTCATTTTTATCATTCAGTATATCTCACGAACCAGATATAATATTTGCATCATTAAGGTGTCAGTTGACATGTATTAACATCTTTGTGAAGTTTTTAACATTATAAAAATTCGTTTTGGCCGTTTTTTTTAATTTAATAGAAGAAAATGCGAAAAATTATGGTTTTTTTCATAGAAAATATTTTTTAACTTGATTTGCACAGCACAGTGATCCAGTTTATAAAATGTATACATTCTTATCAAATTTTGGAGAGGAACCGGCAAAATTTTATTCCATGATTATGAAAAAACTAAATTAAAAATAAAAAAAATCATTCAAAGTTACCATGTAAAGAGGGTTCATACGAGTGCTATTACTTTATATATTTTATTCTAAAAAAATTGTTTTAAATTCAATCAAAGTTTTAAGATATTTGCATAATTTGAGCAGATTGTTAATAGTTTTTATAGTCTTTTAATTAAAAAAATTGCTTAAATTTTGAAAACCAACAAAATTTTTCAAGACCAAAAAGGCCCCCACCGATTGATCCGCGTGAATATTCAATCTGTCCTCTTCGACTAAAAACCTTACATAATCAATGGACCCTCCCGTAGACGATATGATTCATATTAACTCATTCCTGTTACTATTACCTCTCATTGTTGTAATGTTGTTGATGTTTATGTAGATATTACTGGGAAGTTGGCCGTGTGGACCTCAAGGGTCGCACCTCGCGGCTTGTTTTTAAATTTTATTCACAGTCGTTGAAACGTTTGCCCATTCGAGTTTCCCTGTTACAAAAATTGAATTTTCCTGTAAGTGCTTATAAGGGTTGAACAAATTATCAAAATAAACTAAATGGTAACTAGAACTTTCAATAATGCCTAGCAAACCCAAAATTACATTCTGTCCGAGACTAGTATTTTATCAAACGATAAAGTTTTTCCTTTGTAGGACATAAATTTGAACACATCGCCTTCAGCTAAACACAACCACCTAGTTTTGTATCCGAATCTTATAGGGTTGCTTCTGATTAACGTTTTACATCCTTTTTTCAGTGGTAGAGCCACATTGGCTCATCAAAAGATAAAACATGAGCATGAAAATCTCAAATTTTGAGCAGTTTACTGGTATTTTGCGGAAATTTTTGAAAGAATTTCTAACGTGTAGTTGTTAGAGTTGGCTTTCGACTGAGCTACTTACGAGACAGCAGGCCAAGTGCTCTGCAGTTCGATTGAAAGCTCTACATTTCTGGCATGAGGAGAATATTGCCCCTTCACCATACTATGGAAGAATCGACCAACGGCAAGAAAAGTAGACCTAGCTTCTCCAATTCCCTGCTTCCACCATGGCTTCAAGTCAGTCATCCCAAGTAGAGATGACTGGACTATAGACCATAGAAGATACAGGAATCGGTCGACATCTACACTGATGGATCAAAAATGGATGGAAAAGTTGGCTGTGGTGTTTTATAAGCTAGGCCTGAAGCTATGTATCTTTCCGACTACCAGACCACTGTAATGTTTTTCAGGCAATGGTCATTGCAATATACAAGGCTGGCTGACAAACCAGAAGATTTCCATAAGAAATTTAACCATTTTCTCTGGCAGTCATGCTGCTGTCCAATCATTATCCAGCGTGTATACCTCATCCAAAATTGTAATGGAATGCCACACACAACTGAACATGATGTCGCTTCACTGTGAAGTGATCCTTTGCTCGATACCGGGATATTGTGATATACCGGGAAATTGCGAAGTTGATGCTCTAGCGACAGCTGGCACCGAGCCCCAGGATTGCACACTAACACGCCAAGTCGGCCATCCTCTGGCTTCCATTTAGCTAGGATTCAAGCTGTATTACATGGAAGCTGCAAACAGGACCAGGCTTCTGTAAGAAATTTGCATGACAACCAGGTGCACTTGGCACGCACTAAGCTCAAAATGCAATAAGCGGGTCCTCAATACCAGCCGTAAAACATTAACTTCGATCCTATCCATACTGACGGAGCATTATCTCATTGGCAGACATGCTGAAAGATTTGGTGCTCCTTTCAACGCTTTCTGCCGAAGTTGCAGATCGGAAGAAGAGGAGCAAGCGATCCAACATTTTCTGTGGGCTGACTCGCCCTTCCTGGATAGAATCATGGACGTAGCTTGTTTAAACATTAGCTGCATAGCCAGCTTCATACGAGAATCGTAGGTTCTAGTGCCATCCTAATATTTTTTGTGGTATCACAATTGGCCAATCGTGGCCTAAGTAAGCCACTTTTGGATAAAGAGGGCTGCCATTATAATCAACTAACCAACCAAATGTTGGAATCATCTGAAAAATGTATCGTACACTAAATTTTTAACTTCCCAGTATATGGGAAGTTCTTGTAATCGCCTCGAAAATCGAAATTGAAATTTTCAACATTTCTTTACGTTTTGAGGTCTATAGAGTATATATAAAGTGTTTTTAGAAAGGGAGATGTATGTGTGTGTGTGTGTGTGTGTACGTACGTACGTACGTTCGTGGACACTTTTTTCTACGAGCATAACTCACGAAAACAAAGTCGTATCGACTTTGTTGAGGTGTCAATCGAAGCGTCTTTGCAATCTTAAGAGCTGATTAGTTTTTGGGATACTTTGGTCGGGGGGGTTTGCTGTTTTCACCCTTTGAAGATCATTTCTGTCATGCGTTATATCTCGCGAACCAAACATACGATTTTTTTGAACAAGGTGTCAATCGACGTGTATTAAAATTCGTGTGAATCTATCAAATTTTCAAAAAAAAATGTTGCAGCTGTTTTTTAATTTAAGAAAAATAAGTGCAAAAAATTAGGGTTTTTTTTATAAACAATAAATTTTCAATCTGTTTTACGAAACACACTATTCAATTTTTATAAAATTTATACATTTCAAGTAATATTTGTAAAACCAACTTCAAAACTTTTTCTCATGATTACGTAAAAAATTAAATAAAAAATAAAAATTCATTAACAGGCATCATAATTTTCAAGGTCATTTCTGACGTGCGTTAGACATATCTCGCGAACCAAACATACGATTCGCATGTTTAAGCTGTCAATCAACGCGTATTAACATTTGTGTGAACCTATCAAATTTTGTAACAAATTTTGAAAAAAATCATTGCAGCCGTTTTTTAATTTTTTTAAAAAAAGTGCAAAAAATTGTGATTTTTTTCAAAAACAATAAATTTTTAACCTTATTTTCAAATCCAAGTAATCAATCTTTATATAATTTATATACTTTAAACAGTTTTTTTAAAAATGCCATCAAATTTTTTTCTACTGACCACAAAAAAAATCATATAAAAAATAAAAAATCATTAACAGTCATCATGATCTTCAAGGTTATTTCTGTCATGCGTTATATCTCGCGAACCAAACATAGGATTTGCATTATTAAGGTGTCAATGAACGCGTATTAATATTTTTGTAAATCTGCTGCAATTTTAAAAAAAATCGTTGGAGCCGTTTTTTAATTTAAAAAAAAAAGTGCAAAAAATTAGGTTTTTTTCATAAACAATAAATTTTTAACCTGATTTGCGAAATGTAGTAGACAATGTTTATAAAATTCACATACTCCAAACAATGTTTGTAGAAAAACCATCAAAACTTTTTCTCACGATCAAGTAAAAAATTAAATAAAAAATAAAAAATCATTAAAAGTCATCATGATTTTCAAGGTCATTTTTAACATTCACTATATCTCACGAACCAGATATAATATTTGCATCTTTGAGGTGTCAGTTGACGTGTATTAACATCTTTGTGAAGTTTTTAACATTATAAAAACTCGTTGCAGCCCGTTTTTAACTTAATAGAAGACAATGCAAAAAAAATTATTTTTTCCATTAAAAATATTTTTTAACCTGATTTGCACAGCACAGTAATAACTGTTTTTAAAATTTATACATTCTTATCAGGTTTTGAAGAGAAACCGGCAAAATTTTATTCCATGATTATGAAAAAAACTAAATTAAAAATAAAAAAATCATTCAAAGTTACTATTTAAAGAGGGTTCATACGAATGCTTTTACTTTAGTTTTTTTTATTCTAAAAAATTGTTGTAAATTCAATCAAAGTTTTAAAATATTTACATAATTTGAGCAGATTTTTAATAGTTTTTATAGTCTTTTAATTAAAAAAAATTGCTAAAATTTTGAAAACCAACAAAAAATTTCAAGACCAAAAAGGCCCACTACCGATTGATCCGCGTGAATATTCAATCTGTCCTCATCGACCAAAAACCTGACGTAATCAATGGACCTTTCCGTAGACGATTTGATTCATATTAATTCATTCCTGTTACTGCTATGAATACCTCTCATTGTTGTAATGTTGTTGATGTTTATGTAGATATTACTGGGAAGTTGACCGTGTGGACCTCAAGGGTCGCACCTTGCGGCTTGTTTGGTATCTAGTCCGTGACATAGCTTCTCGAACTAGTCCAATACAAACTTTTTCGAGGAGCACTTAAAACTACTAAAAAATTCCAAAAAGAACCTTTGATCACTCGAAATTCACTAATTTTTGAATGCATCCTGCAGTATCTTTCGGTGGTGGATTTCCCATGTTTGTATTGATAAGCTTATTTTCATCAACATTTTTATTGCCACTGAGGCCTCCGTATTCTTCGACTAGCCATAAAAGTGCATATTCTGCCGAATTGTTACTCTACAGTTCTAGCCATTCTTTAATCTGATCGTTTGTTAAAAATTTCGTCGCCATTCTGTCCAATTAGACCAATGGTGAAGTTTCAACGCATGAAAACAATACGAATAGTTCCCTTTTTTGTATCGCATATGAAGTAAGCTTCGGATAAAAATTTCATCCAAAATGAAAAACAAAATAATATAATTTACAAAGATTTATTTATTTATTTCCTTTGCAATATTTTTCTCTTCAAAACCTTGTTCATTTGAAACGCTTATCTAACCTTTTCGCCATAGAAAAAACTAAAATATGGTTGCTTTAACGAAAGTCAATAAAACGTGTCTTTGAAAAAAATTACTAAATTGTATGTTACAAAAAGTTTCAATTTTTGCCACTTTTATTGATAACGTCTTGTATTGTGCAAGCAAAATAGATTTATAACCCTGGCCGATAAACTAAAATCATAGTAGGATAGCTGCTCTTAGTGAGGTCTTCCCAACATCCTTGAATAGCAGATACACGAGTCTGGTAAAATTATGCAAATGGTTTAATTTTTATTGATTGTGATCTATCCGAAACCTTCAGGCTTCATCCTTTATATGTTCAAAAATCAAAAAGTCTCAATAAAAAGACAAACTGTTGGCAATAATGTGTCTGTACTTTTTTTACCAATTATTATAACATTGATGACCTCTTGTGTTAGACTTTCTTGGAAGATACTTTGTTTGCAACTCCATTCCAATAACTAAAAAGTTCCCTCCTAAAAGGTTCTATCTTTCAAATTAAATAAAAATATTTTGTGATGTAAATTGGATCTTTTGGACCAAGTTTGTTCAGTATTTTTTCCCCGCTTGATCAATTTTTTAATTATTAAAGGTTCTCTGAAGACACAAAGTTGGCAGTCAGCCTAAACAGATTCCATCCAGATTGATTTGCTTTTTCTTACTCGTGAAAAGTTTTAAAAGTGTAACTAGAGCTTTTTAAAGGGAATACTTCAATTGCTTCATAAATTTAGTTAGTGAAACATTGAAATCATCATTTTTGTTTTATTTTCAGGAGGTCGTGCTGAAGCACCAAAACCAACAAAAACTGGCGAAGGTCTCAAATCGAACTCAACAATTATCTCAACATTCCGTATTCGGGCAGATGAATGCAACCGTCTTTGGGTTATGGACACAGGATTGGCTGACATTCTGGGCAGTCCCAATCAAGTAGCACCACCAGCAATTGTTCTTTTCGATCTCAATACAAACGAATTCATTCGCCGTTACACATTCCCTGCGAGTGATATAAAAGAGGATACTTTCTTTGCCAACATTGTAAGTTTAAATTTCACAAAGTGCCGTGAAAGTATCTAATCCATATTTCTTCAGATCGTCGACGTATCGAAAGATGATTGTGAAAACGCACATGCTTACATCCCAGACTTGGGAACCTATGCTGTTGTTGTCTACTCACTTAAGGACGATAAATCGTGGCGCATCAAACACAACTTCTTCCACTTTGATCCTTTGAATGGTGACTACAATGTGGGTGGTGTTAACTTCCAATGGACGGATGGCGTGTTTGCAATGGCTCTCGGTGATAAGAAACCAGATGGTACCAGAGATACTTATTTCCATGCCTTGTCCAGTACCAAAGAGTTTGTTGTTCCGAACACTGTTCTTCAAAATCAAACCCATGCTTCGGGTCCAGCCGCCTACTATGACTACCAGCTGTTAGGCGATCGTGGTCCAAATGGACAATCATCAGCAGAAGTGTATGATAGGGAAACGGGAGTGGTTTTCTATACACAAGTGAACAAGGATGCTGTTGGCTGCTGGAACACTAAGAAACCTTACAATCCAGATACCCAAGGTCTAGTGGACTCGGATCAGACGTCGTTAGTTTTCCCAAATGATTTGAAAATCGATGAGAATGGATATATTTGGGTGCTTTCCGATAAAATGCCAGTTTTCATCTATCAATCATTGAAAGCCGATGATGTTAATTATAGATTATTAAGAGGTAGAACACGGGATATCATTCGTGGTACTCCTTGCGATAATGAGTAGGAGATATTTGAGTTTAGAAGATAAGTGATTTTTCGTAGAAATAAAGATACATATTTCTTATTACAAATGACCGCGTTTTATTTTATAGAGTTTTAGAAAAAGCTGTGAATTACATGAAATAATGGTTTCACAATCAAAAGACTAACTCTAAAAAAATTCTTCATACATTTTGACAATTAACTGGAAATAAAAAAAACATTCCGTGAATTAATCTGGATGAAACGTTCATACACTGACGTCAAAGAGCCTTTATTAATTTGAAAATTGACTAAATAAGAACACCTATAAACATACTACTTTGAAAAGTTACAATTTTCAATGCAAAGTCTTTTAATTCAATTTCCCATATAAAACATTTTCAGAGGAACTCAAACAGAGTCAACATTTTGATTAATATTTGAATAAATTATATCTATACATTTCCATTAGAAGTGGTTTCAAGAAAATATATTCAGCAAAGTTCAATTATAACAATTATACAATCAATTTTGACAACATTTCAATTCAAAGATCGAACTTAGCCATCTGCTTTTTTATCAAATCGTAGCAATCCTCCACCAGGATTAATACTTTCATTCCAGATCTAAAAGTACATGATTTTTATAAAAAAAATCGGAAAAGGTTAGATTGATAAACTACTTTCCATGCTATTTTAATATTTATTTAATAGCTTACTGGTAACAACGTTACTTTGGCTAAGCTATGAGTGTTCCTTGGGGTTTTTTATCAAAGAAACCAGCTTATTGCAGACCCTTGACCTGCTACCAAAATTTATTTAATGTAAATTTATCATATGGTCAGAAAGGAGCAAATTTACAGTATCTTGAAATCTCAACTACCAAAAAAGAAACTAAGACGTTTGACCTGAGGGAAACTTGTTTTGTCCTGAGATTGTCCATTGGAACTTAACGCCACCCACATTGTAGTCACCATCCAAAGGATCAAAGTGGAAGAAATTGTGTTTAATGCGCCATGATTTATCGTTCTTGAGTGAGTAGATAACAGCAGCATAGGTTCCCAAGTCTGGGATGTAAGCATATAATAGTGTTGCAGCTTTTCGAGCCATTATGAATAAGTCAGGAATTTTTTGGGTTGAAATAATGACATTTCACGCTTTATTAATTACAGTGTGCGTACGGTAGTTGAGGACAATTTGAGAGTAAAATTAATCAGCTTGTATTTTTAACAAAATTTAATGAAATTTCGGGAAATTTTATATACAACGTTAAATTAATATATGGCTATAAAGTTATTCAATAAAATCGCCATTAGCAGCAATAACCTCTTCGATCCGGGTCCGGAAACGATTGCATGCCCGAATCAAATGCTCCTTGTTCATATTGACCATAACGGCATTAATAGCAGTCTTTAGCAAAGAAGTGGTATTATGAGGACGCTTATTGGTCTCACGCTCAACTACGCCCCATACGTGATAATCCAAAGGATTAAGGGAGCTAGGAACATTTTCGGCCATCCAATCTTGGGTCGCCCTCGCTTTATGTCGTGTGTATTTATATGCAGAGTCTTGTTGAAAAATGTATGGTCTGCCTCCGCTTACATTGCCTATCCAGGGTTCCACTACCGTCTCCAAAACCTCCATGTACGCAGCAGAGTTCACTCGAAGACCTTGAGTAAAAAAGTGTGGTGGCATAACATGTCCTTCGTTGCTGACAACACCTAAACCCATAACAGTGGCTGGAAATGTTGTGTGCATAACAACAGAAACCTCCGTAGGATTTGACATAGCCAAGAGATTTAGAGAACTTTATTAAAAGACTGGATGTTATTGTTGACTGTTTCCAAGATTTTATCGCGAAGATGCTTGTCACATTCTTCCATTGTCTATTGTATTTAAGATAAGCCTTTCTTAAGAAGATTGCAACAAATTTTGATATTTTTTTTCTCTTAAGGTGTTATTCTGATGTTAAATGCGTAAAAAAGGTATCATTTTAAACCTTTTATAAAACAAAAACTATAAAAGTTATCAACTTTAAATTTTACATGCTTCATTATTAAGTCCTTAAAATTGAAATTTCGTGGTTACAAAAATTACAAAAAATGGCAGCAGTAGTATTCAAATGTTGCAGCGTGCGATCGCAATGAGAGCGAATTGCGTGTTTTCCAAAAGACCTGTAACCAATTCACCAAAGATGTTTCTTCAATTTGGTTTAAATATACGCACCTAAATTTGGAGATAAATTTTGAATTTTGGCAATCGGGCAAGTACTCGTACTCGATTTTGTTGTATTTTTTTTTGAAAAATTGTTCCATAATTTCCGAAAATTGATATTTTCAATTTTAAGCGCCTGCAGTTGCCAAGTATAAGATATCATGAGATTGTACAAAGAAATTAAATGTAGTTGGTACCATTAAATTTCGCTGTGGTACACCGCGCACCAAAAAAAAAACATGTCTTGAGAAAAAGGCGTTTAAAACTTTTATTATTGATTTTTACTCTAAAAATTCAAAATTGATAATATTACCCTCAAACTGCGAATCCTGGTAATTAGTATGTTGTAACTGTAATATCCTACGCCCATTTTTCCTTTATTTTTTGCTGTTTTAGTGATTCTTCCCTCTTTGGATGCGCTGCACTGTTGACGCATAATTTTTTCTCATCGCAATCGGATGTAAAATTTAACGCGCTTCGACCAATAGTCACTACCATGAGATCAATAATTTTCACAATAGGTCAATTTTCCTCATTTAAAATGCAAACACTTAACATAGCTGCGCTTTCACTAATTTTTAACCCATTTTGAACATTTTTTTGGACTATACGCCAGACTGTTTGATTGAACGACGCGTATTGTAGCCAATGCGTATTTTTAAAAGACTTTCATAAGTTCAATCGTTGTAAACTGGAAGTAGCATTTTATATGTTTCGTTATCAAATGCAGGAGAATGAACTAATTCTTGTTTCGTCCCCTGTGCTTTCTGCCACTTGCACCAAGATTCTTTTCCTTTTGGGCAATACAAGTGCTGAGGATTAGCGTCCATTGAGAAGAAGAAGAAGAAAAAGAAGGATAGAATAACCCAATTTGTCAATGAATCTTTCGCTATATCTAATTTCTTCATAGGCCTATTTTTTATCTGATTCAGTGACAATTCAAGGAAGTAAAACTTTAGCCGGTGCTTCCTGTAAAAAAAACGACAGGATAATAAAATGAATAAAAATAAATACAAACTCTATATTTTACTTTCAATAGAATGAACGCAAATGCAAAAGAAACATACCTTCATCGATAAAATTTTCTAAAAATGTAAAAAAAATTACAACTTCGCATATAGAAGGATTAAGTGGAACCAGGAACTAGTTCAACGATACTAGCAAAAGATAAAGATTTAAAACCGGCACATCAGCTGGATGCCAGGTAGGGAGACGCCCCTATATTATCCAACATATAGTAAATATGTATGAAAGTGCGGAATTTACAATTCAAGAAAAGAAATATGTTGCCACATCCTAATAACTCGCGGCACGAATCCATAAATAATCATTTTCCGAACTTAAAAACTTCAAATATGTATTTCCGATTTTTTTAATTTTTCCGCCAATAATCGCCACGTTTTGGTCGATAGGATAAACTTGCATCCAGTAGTGCAGATAGAACTTCAACCTTCTGGCTTCTTTTAGTAGAGGCTCAAACCGAAAAGATGCAGATACGAACTATGTACACTGCTGACTAAAACTCTAATAGAAATTTTTGTAGTTTTTATTGTTTTTGATACTTCTTGAGATGTTTATCATATTTTAGGGTTTTCATACCAATTGAAAAGTATCCAGGTATCCAGAAACAGTGAATTAATTTATTTCATATCTTTGGAAATGAATGATTTTTAATTTGAATATGTAAATATTGAATAATAGATCCAAGACGATGCAAGCATACTCAATGAAAGGACGTACGAAAGCCTCATAGAGGAATTCAGTTACCCATAAAATTTTAAATTCTTTTGCGCATCGTTTGATGAATCCGAGTTCCTAGTAAACTCTGATCAATTCCTAAGTCTTTAACGTTATCAACCTTTTAGGCGGATAGGAAACTATGATTTTTAAAAATATTTTTACGGTGTAAGCTGATAGTCTATCATTTCTCGATGTTAAGCTTGATCTGATTGATTCAAGTTTAGATTGAATAAAATTTGCATCAGATTGGGTTTTGATTACATTTTAAGACCGTTGTCATTGGAAAGATGAGGTGTATTATCTATAGTTTCGGATAGGTTGAACATAAAAATATTGAAAAGGAGAGGACCAAAATAACTATCCTGTGGTACTCTAGAAGAGACAATAATTTCTATTGATAGTAAGCCCTGAAATTTCACTCATTGAATTTTGCTTTTAGGACATATTGCAAACCACTTTACCATAGCATCTAAAATTTTGCTATTGGCTACTTTAAATCAAATATTATAGTGAAAGTTGGCGGTGACCTATTCATAGCCATGTTGCTGCTAATATATTCGGAGATCGACTAAAAGGGCTAGTTTATAAAATACAAATGATTTTTTTTAAATATAATAATAATTATAAAACTTTTTCAACAAAGAAAATATCGTTTAATTTTTAAACTGGCCATTTTCTGGCATATGATCTCTGTGACTATGTTTTAGGGAAATCTTCCTGTCGGTCCAATTTCACAACACTTTTCCCAACATAGCCGGCCTTATCTCGCCAACATGGCGTCGGATGTGGGCTTCCTAGTCATTATTAGTTGCTGGTTTATTAGCATAGGCAAGTGCCATTTGAGCTTAATTCTTGAGTTGATTCGTTCACCAAAAATTTGACCCAATTTAGAAATCGTTTCACGCGATATATGACATTTTGGGCTATCCTGTTGAAACCATTTGTCCCTCAGACGCTTAGACAATTAAAGCTGCCTCTTTACGCACTGTTCGAGCTCGTGTTGGATGAACATTGTACAATAAAATATTATATTTAGGTCCATCCTTTTCATCGTATTGCGTATTAGCTGCTCAAAAGGAAGTATCTGCCACGCCTCGTGGATCTGACACATGTCTGGTGTCTGGCACCTGTCTGATGTGTCTGGTCTGTCTGACCTGTATTGTCTGTCTGGCCTGTTTGACCTGTCTAGTCAGTCTGGTTTGTCTGGCCTGTCTGGTCTGTCTGGTCTGCCTGGTCTGTCTGACCTGTCTGATCTGTCTGGTCTGTCTAACCTGTCTGGTCTGTCTGCCCTGTTTGGCCTGTCTGGCGACTGTCTGGTCTGTCTGGCGCAAATCCTGCATATCCCTGCGGCCTGTCCCTGGCTTGTCCACTCAGCTTGATCGCCGGCCTGTCCTCTTGGTCTGTTTGATTAACCTGGACGAAGTGCTCTATAAGTTTTTTTTTCGTCGTTGGGAGGTGGAAATCTTCAAAAGATACCGAGTTGCTCCTGTTTCTCGGCATGTCGGATTTCTACCGACTAAAACCACCTCCGTTTCCTCCAAAAAATCTTTCCTCCATAACTCATTGCTTGCACTGTCCGTGTGCAATTTATTTCCTGAAAGCTTGTTCATTTAAATAGTATTTCCCAGACGAATTTCGGAAATAAATTTTCATTGTTTTGTTTTTGCATGGTGATTCTTCAAAGTAAATTAAACATAATGTGAGAATGATACATCTAAATAAAAATATCGTCCATTTTTTCGGCCAGCTTAGGAATAGCGAACAAAATTGCAATGCCTTACTATTTATATTTTCGACAGTTGACGGTACATGAGAGGACTTTCAAATAAATGGAGAAAAACCTTGTGTTTTGTATTTGTGAAAGATTAAGTAACGAGGTTATATGAGCTGCTCCGATCACTGAAGAAAAAATTGTGGAAGGAGTGAGTCTGGACCTAGGCCTTTGTTAGGATCCAGTTTCTTAATAGCTCTTGCCATTTCATTCTTAAATGGGTACGCGTTTTCACCAAGTGATGTCGGGAACGTAGAAGGTGTAAATGAAATTGTGTATCGGCAAAAAACCTCTTGCAAACGACCAGCAAAATTATTGAAGATTTTTTTCTACAATATGGACATTTTTTTTAAATAAAGATCGATTGATCTAGTTGGTTTTACAAATTTATATTTTTTTTTGGTTTATTGATTATTTTCTCACTCATTAATTTGAGGTAAGACTCGTACGTTTCACGGAATTTAATTTTAAATTCTTAGGCAAATGTAACGTATTTAGTACTGATATCCACACTAACACTATCATTATCATTATACAACTTATTTCTATAATTTTTTAGTCGCCCAAAGTCATTGTCTAGTCTCTAGCTCTGAAGCTTGTTTGAAGCAGTTCAAATATAAACATCCTTCATTTCTTGCTACTTGACACTTTACTGCGCCGCTATTGATTTCCTTTGATCATTTCAATAAAAACTTGTCGCGTCAAAATTATAGTCGACCTTCAAATTAGCCTGTTCGAGCACTATTCTCGATCAAGTTGGCTTCGTAATCAAGGCCTATTGAATTTGAAACCAATTTCAACTATCCTTTTGCATAAGCCATCTTCTATAAGAACATAAATTTTGCAAAGCCGTTTAACGATTGAATGATTATGGCAGGAAAGTGAAAATAGTATGTTTATTGTAACTTTAACATGCTTTATTTTCATGTCAGATTATATATTAACTAGTTGTCACACTTATCTAAGAACCTCTCAACAATTATTGATATTATTCACTTCCCTTGACTTGACTTCAAGTTCTTTTTATGAATGCAAGGTTGACGTTTTACTTGGTAATTGTCCAGCATGATTTCATTCAAATTTTCAAAAGGTACTATTATACCTTTAAAATTGACTAAGAAACAAGTTTACTTTGAAAAGGTATCTGAATCTAGAGTAAACGATCTAACAAATGCATTATACTGTATCGGCGATGCGTGACCCAACAAGGCTGACTTATCTAATTATCAGAAAAGGTAAGATAGTGAAAGTAGTACTTTGACAAACCTGCATTCCACATTGAACCCTTGTTACACACATCCGATTTGTACACTAAGTATGTCATTGGCAAGAATCGAACAAAGTCATTATGGATCACGAATTCATTACCAAGTGCTCGATAAATTGCACTGTAAATCCAACCGATCAAGCCTTTCGGTTGAGTATCGTGTTCTACTGATTATTCAGAAAAAAATCCTTGCTGACATGTTCTTACTTCCTGGTTAAGACACAGACATCTCTTGAAAAACCTCTCCATTGTGGTACCGGGCAAGAACTAATCACCGCCAGTATCTATCGCCTTGGCACTTTATCCAAGTGAGCGTATCGAACACTCATAAATCATTTATGACAAAATCTTTCGTATCAGATGCAAATCGGCTCATTAAAGCGCTCAAGCAGAAAAGTACTTATCATGGTTGCGAAGTCGCTCTAACAGTTTGCGTAGTTACTAACAATTTCTTCCGATATATGTTTGCACATAGTACGTCGACGATGGCCGGAAAGCCCACGTTGGGCGCCACAACAGAAAAAAAACCAATCGCCCAGGTAAGGTGGCTAGTTGGCACCTTGTTATTCTTGAGAGGATCTAAATTTCAATATTAAAATCAAGCTTGGACGTAAATCTTATGCTGAGCGATCCGCCGCCAATTCAGTCGGTCCATATCTGTAGCTGAGCTCGCACGGATCTGTAGGACAAACGTGTCGCGTGAAAGATAAAAAACGTGGATTTGTTAATAAGATGCGCGCAATCTGGGCGATTGTTATAGTGGGCAGTTTGTTATGTGAATTTATTGTTAATAGAGCAGATGCAACCAGGTTGCAAGAGAAATATGTGTGGAAGCAGCTCAAGTTCGCCTGGCGCACGTTTACCGAGGAACAAAATTCCATTGCTACCGGACGTTATATTCCTGAAAATAATATGCCGCTAAGCATGGAACTTTGGGGCGACAAAGTGTTTATAACAGTGCCCAGGTGAGTGCAACAATACCACAATCTTTTCTTCAACCGGGAATCTTTGTGGTGTTTAAATGCCAGCAAGTTTGTTGGCAAAAAAGTTCAACAACTTGGGTTTCTGTTTGAAAAGTTGATTTTGGGACGAGAAAAAAGTTTCAAGTTATTGTTTTAATTTTATGTGTAAACGGGTTGCATTGTATTTTACTTGATTGCATTGCTCGCAGAATATTTTTTTGTCAGAAGAGTTTAGTAATAAATTGAGAGTGTGATTGAAATTTCAAAAAAATGTCCCATTTAACACTGAAAATGGTTGCATCATATTTGATATTTTCCAGCTTTTATGAGGCAAAAATAATTAAAATGTAACGCATTTTTCGAGGTTCATTTCAACAATGTTGACTTTTGCACAAAAAAATATCGTTTGTTAAATACCACGAAACTTTACGTCTCGAAAATGTTCAGTCCATAACAGAAAACGATCATATAGTGTCGTACTGACGAGTTTTTTTCCACCGCTTGAAGATTAGGCTTGGCAATTATTTGCAGGTTAGTTTCATTTGACAAAAATATGATCGTGGTGGTTTTTTTCTGGTCTTGCTCCTTACTTGAATTTCAATCATCGTTTAGTGTTCAAATGTACCAAAATCACCAAAGAAAATCAATAAAACGAAAAGAAAACCATTTTTCAAGGCTGTATCTTCTTCTTTCTCCGAATCTCTTCTTCGTGAGCAAATTGACTTACTTTTTTAAAGCAAAGTGGCCCTAAAAAAATTTCATGCAGTGTTCGATGCGAACACTACTAGTACAGTCAATTGAGAGTTTAGCGTGAATTTTCAAAAGGCAGAAAATTTTTTATTGCAATGCGTCAATAATAAAAAAGATACAATCCAAAAACCATACCCAAAAAGGGGGGAATAACTTTCGGGCGCCACAACTTTTTTAATTTCACGTTTAACGCGAAACATGTTGGAATACTATTCTAAGGTAGTTTTGTCGCAAATCGTTTGCGGTATTGATTGTTCCAATCACTGCACATAAACGGGAGTTATTTCATCACAAAGGGGAGAAAGTCTCGTGAAAAACCCGTTTTTAGGCCAAATAATCGACTTTTGGCGGCGAACCCCCCGTTGCGAAATTCGCGGAGCATTTTGGAAGGCAGCCGAATTTTTGGCACAATGTGTAGTATGTCTTACTGTGAGCTTAAATCCAACTTTCTGGGGTCGCACCCCTAATCCTATGAGCTCCATCTTGGAAACAAAAAATAGTGGGACACCCCCCATATCTCCGAAACCATGGCTCCCACAAGAAAGTTTAATATGACAAACTTGTGAAGAATTTAATTTTCAGAAAGTCATACATACATCACTTTTACGTGGTTTTAACAATAAAAGATTTACAAGCTCAAAACGACATTCAAAAGGGGGGAACATCTTTCGAGCGCCACAGCTTCATTGTTTTCACTTTAACCCCAAAACACATTGAGAATAACTTTAAAACAATTTTGTGGCAAGTCGTTTGCGGTATTGATTGTTTTGATCGCTGTACACTGGCGGGAGCTATTGCATCCCAAAGGCGGAAAACTCACGTGAAAAACGGTTTTTAGGCCAAAAAATCTGATTTCGATGGCAAACCCCCCATTTCCAAACCCACGGAGCATTTTAGTGGGCAGAATATTTTTAATTGCCATGAGTAGTATGCCTTTATGTGAGCTTGAATTGAAGTTTCTGGGGTGGCAGCTCCAATCCCCTTGGAGCCATCTTGAGAACAAAAAAGTGGGACGACCCCATATCTCGGCAAGCACCGCTGCCACAAAAAAGTTTAATATGACAAACTTGTGTGAAATTTAATTTGCAGTAAGTTGTGGATACATTATTTTCACGTCCTGTCAATATTTCAAGAGTTAAACGCCAAAAACGACGCTCAAAAGGGGGGATCATTTTTCGAGCGCCACAACTTCTTGGTGTCCCCTATTACGGCGAAATTGGTCCGAAAATAACTTTTAGGCTGTTTTATCACCAAACGTTTGTGGTATTGCTTGTTTTGATCACTGTTCCATGTCGGGAGTTATTGCGTCTCGAAGGGGGACAAGTCACACGAAAAAAAGTATTTTAACACCTGTTTATCTGGTCCTACAATGCTTTTTCCGCTATCATGTTCGATAAGGATTATTTTTATTGATTTGATTTCATTCTGCTTTTAACTGAAAAATCAATTTCGTATTTTGCACTTGTGATCACATATTTTTGTAATTTCACGAACCGTTGTGGTTTCGTCGGCGATTTTTGGAATTTAAACACGAAATTTTAACCAAGAACTATTCGCACCTTTTTATTCTTCTCTTATTTCTCGGAACACTATGTGCTATGATAAGTTAACCGTACTGAATTTTCCCCCCACTAATTAAAAATGAATTTTGCTTCGATACGTTCTGCACTGTCGTCTTAACCTTGCTACCAGAAACTTTGCTGTAACTAATACACACTAGCGTCGAAAAACTGGCTAGTTCCTATTTGAAACTCCTTTTTTATACATATTGACACCATCCAGTTGGGAATCTTCTTGAATATATATGTATGTATGTTATTTTGTGCCTTTAACTTCCTGCCCTACTCAAGTAGATAAATCTGCAGCTTTATCTCGTTTGGTAGTAGAGTTTTTTTAAAAAAAATCTCGCTATTTTGAAAACGGACAACTGTTATGGGTTTGGCGGGGATTTTTGGAATTTAAACACGAGATGGCTAGTGTGTTTGAATTTTCGAAAACATTCTAAATTGAAGTATATTTGTTACCTATTTTGAAAACGTGAAGATCTTATGATAATATGAAAATAATCATACTTTTAGTCAAAAATTTGACCGTTTCAACTGCCGAAATAAAAATATATTCTTGGTTGTTATTAAAAAGTTGACCATTATTTTCACTCTAATGCTATAATAAATTAGATTTCCAGTAACGACAATCGTCTCAATGGAACCTTGGAAACACTCGTACGAGATAGTCTTTTTATGAACTGGCAAATTTGACACAGTTTTCAATGTTTAATAAAGTACACTGGATAAATTACTTTTTCAAAGCAAAAATCTTTATTTTTATCATATCCAAATAACACAGGGCAACCAACATTATTCTTCCAACATGCTCTCACGTTAACATTTAGTGCTCAACTCTTCTTCTCGGCTCGCGCGAGAAATTCCCGTTGCCGGCAACTTTATTGCTTATAGTAATGGTCCGGAAACCTTATTGAAAGTGATGGCCATATTTTAGCGCTTTTACTGAATAATGCTATTCACTAAAAACCTAAAAATATTTCAAATAATTTCAACGGAGAATTTTATATATGAGCCCTGTACTTTCAACCAGAATATATCCTACTCCAGGTAGTTTCTGCGTCTGAGTTTCCTAAAAGGATACGTCCGTTTGTAAATTAATTCTACTCTGCATATAAAATTGACTCGACGGTTTCATTTTCATCCATGAGTCTTTGCGTAGCATTCAAATGAAAAAGATAGATATCCTTGAATTTTGGAGTGTCATGGATTCAATAGCACCATTGTACTATTTTTCGGCGACAAGGATGGATGTTTTTTCATTCATTTCAACTTATTAATGCTTAAAATAAAATGAATACCTATGTGGCGAAATCGTTTCAAAACTATTTCAACATTTTATTAGCTAATTGATTGCGCTACATGAGTTATTCCAAAAATATATTTATAACATTAAATTGGTTATGACTTTTAACGAAAAAAAAATTATTTCATAAATGGCTTATGATTTTTGCATACATTCTGTTTGCAAGAACTGCATTTATTACAACAAAAAACTTCTTAAACAATGACGAAATCACTGCTTTAAAGACGGTATTTGTCTCTCGACATTGCTTCAAATGAAGCAATCCAAATTAAAAATACAAGCACACCTCGGAAAAGTCTGAAATTGCAGAAATATACAAGATAATTATATAAGAAACCATGAAAGAAAAATATTTTCTTTTTCTTTTGTTCAACCAAATGATTCTTAAATTTTGATAAAAAAAACCGTTGAATATTAAAAAATATATAAACTAATTTTTTAAAAACAAAAATTCAGTTTTCTCCAATTGTCTGAATTTTTTTAATGTTAACAATACGATTACCTCAAAATAGCCAGACTTCTTAAAAAACCCGTTTAAAGAGCGCACCTTTTAAATTTTAAATCAAAATATTGATCATTATTTTATTCTATAATGGTTTTAATATACAAGGGGTGATAGCACACCTCATAATCATCGTTTCAACTGAACCCGAAGGAGTAACAGTGAAGGGTTAACGAGCAATGAGTATAAATTGGTGAAACCTGAATAAAGAAATATAACTACCGAAGACATCACAAAAAACTTATTATTCACTGTTGACAACTGATGGACACTTTTTTGTAATACTGCAACTATTTCATTTTATTTATGAGACTTTTTAAGCTGACTGCACTTCAGGTGTCATCTAATTTTTCAAAACCTGGAATTTACAACCGGAAAAACTTCAATTTTACATAAATAAGACTATCAAAATTCAGACCAGATAACAAGGATTTCGTACATGTGAATGCATTTACAAGAAACTAAACAAGTTCTGTTAATCATATTCAAGTGACGTCAATGAGCTTATCGTTTTGTGTTACTTGGGTAAGTGTATCGTTTAAGATACAATGCCAAATTTATCATCGAGTAACGTTGCTGAAAATAGTTTCAGCGGTTTTATACGTTATTAGGTTAAGACGAAAAGCAAATCCATATTATGCAGTTCATTTTGGGGTAACATGGTGGTGCAGCACTAACAACAAAAAGGTTTTTGCCAAAAAAATCATTTTTGAGAAACAAAAACCTCGAATCTTGGTCAGGAACCTACTTACAACTATGTTGAATCAGCGAGAATATTTGATGAAAATAATATTTGCGATATTTAGAGTATCACACGATCATATCTGTAATCAAAGATTTCGTCATTTCTATATGCCCAAAGATGCCATGTATGCATGTATGAAGGTATTCCCCAATTCTCGAACCATATTAAGGGGGCATCTCTAGTCTTTTGCACATATTTTCAAGAATTTTTTTCACAGTAAATTTTATTATTAAACTACAATTTTTGCACAAATGCAAAAATACATATTAAAGTGTAAAAAAAAATCTTTTTCGAATTTTTAAAATCTATTATGGCCCAGATATGGCTGCCACAACAAAGCCTACTTTTTTCCTCGTTGACATGATTTCTCGACTCAGGAACATTTGAAATAAAAAATTCAAAATGTTTATTTAAGTATAAGTAACTCGCTATGGCCCTTACTAAGATCCAGAACTTTAAGTGAAGAATAACAAAATGGCGGACTTTTCAAGATTTTGACCTATTTTTTGAGGTTATGTTGTATAAAAAGGTGATTAATTGACGACGGAAATTCATGATTCTAGTACGGGCTATAACCATATATGTGGTGAATAATCCCTCAAAGTTTCAGCTTAATTGGTTAAACAGTTTTTGTAAAATCGTGTCAACCAGATCAAAAAACGTTGTTTTGAGAAAAACGCGCTTAAAATAATTTTTTGGGTGTGTGCCCCGTTGTTCTCAAAATATTCGCTGTAAATACATATTTAGAGCGCGCAGACTTGAATATACTATTGTACTCTGTTTCTGAATGTATACTGAACACAAAACGAGTGTTTTTGGAAAATCGACTTTTCCAAAAAAAAATAGACTAGAAATGCCCCCTTAAACAAACCAGATTGAAGAAAAAACTTATTATATCCTTGCTGCTATACGATATTCACCTGTAATATCTTGTTTATATGAGCAATAAAATTAGCTTTTTCGTAAAATCAAAAACACTAAAATTTAAGATAAACTTCAAGCCGCAGCAAACGAAATGTCGAATTTACCAATTTTTTTTGGTTAGAAGATACTCAAAAGATAAACTAAAAGTAAACTGAAATAGTTAATAGGAAAGTCATTGACGGGAAAAATACGGAAAATGGTCTGAAAATGTGCGAGACTATTTATTTTTCAGGAAACTTTGAAATTGGACTGGATAGAGTCCGACTTGTTAACTTCCCAGTTCCCTACGGGAAGTTATTGTAATGGGGTCGATTTTGCGAATCCCAAATTTTGACATATTTCCACGTTTTAAGGTCTCTAGAATCCAAATCCATCGTTTTTGGAAAAATGTCTGTGAGTGTGTATGTACGTATGTGCGTATGTGCGTATGTGCGTATGAGCGGATGTGCGTATGTGCGTATGTGCGTATGTACGTATGTACGTATGTGCGTTCGGAATAATTTTTCGTTTCGATTATCTCAAGAACCACAGATCGGATTGAAGTGGGACCGGTTTCAAACGACGCGTAATTACGTAACTTAGAACTGAATGACTTTTCAGCAAAATCGGTTTGGCCGTTTTTTATTTAGGATGAAAAAACTGAAAAAACGACTAAAAATTGCTTATTTTTAAACTGTTGATACGCACTATTAATTCGTGCAGATACCAAATACCTTCATAGTAATGTTGTTATTATTGTGCGTTTTAGCAAAATTGTGATCAAATTTGTAAAAATTGTTATTTAAAAAAAGATTAATTTATAAAATTCCAAACTTATATTATCAGGTTTGACTGAATGGGAGTAGAGACGCTAATGCAGTTAATAATTGGATATTGTTATAAATAATTTAATATTGTTAATAACAATCAAATAATATTAGTTATAATCTGATATTGTATATATAAAGTCAATTATAATTATTCAGTAACGGTCAAACATTCTTAATAACGAATGATTATTGTAAATAATAAATAAATACCCTCAATAATAGTTATGCATTCCGAAGCCGAAATGAAGAACGGGGTTGAGGACAAAGTGGAGGACAATAAGGATGACGAGGACGAAGAGGACGAGGTTTCCGAGGCTTTGGTAGAGGATGACCAGGTGGTGGAGACGTCTTCCTCTACCAAAGCTTTTATGGTTAGATAAAAAATTGATAAAAATGATAAAAGTAATTATATTAATTTAGAATAATAATGTTTAACAATAGTAATTATTAATAAAAGCAAATTATAGCTTTTTATTCACCCCACTGGGAAGTTAGTCGTGTGGGCCTCAAGGGTCGCATTTAGACCACATTTTTTTTTGTTGATATTTTGATGCCGGTTGTGAATTTTTTGATGTTGATACTGAGTAAGAAGTTGTCAGAGCAGAGTCTACTAATACAGGTGCTAAATTTGTCGCAAAATCTATAGATATTGTTGCGGAATCTATTCTTGTAGGTGGTGAAACTATTTATGTAGACAATATTTGCACAATATACAAAATATTTGCTCATATATTACAAACTCTTACGGGATTCGCTCACTTCTGATATTTTATGTGCACTCGATTCAATGTTTTCCACTAACCGAGAATTGCAAAGGTTTGTTAAAACTACTATTCCTTGGAAATTTTTGGCGCTTAATATACCAGCTTGTAGAGAATTGTATGTTCTATAGAATTTTTGTAAATTCCAAGATTGAATTAATAACTATTTGAACTAAACAGACAAATTGCTGGAGTCTTCAAAATTCATATTGATCCAAATAATGAACGAATATATCTGTAAGTGCATATTCTGGATGAAACTACATTCAAGAAAAATTTTCATAGAAAAACAATCAATTTGAAATGAAGTTCTTAAAAAAATTCATGGTATTGCAAAAATTCGAAATATTCATACTGCACGAATTTCAAAATTTCAGGATATCATTCTTTTAATTAAGCAATATCCCAAATGAACGAAGCAACTATTTTAAAATGAAAATTATGTTTTTAAGTAAAATATCATCTGAAGGAATGCTTACTTTACAGGATAAACGAGCAAGGAAAATTACAATCTTCTTACTGGATTTTGTTTAAATTTGAAACCAAAACATGAAACTGGCCTTAACAGATAATCTTTTTCAAGAAATGATGATAGTTGTGAACAATATTGTATCCTGTGAAAACTCTTCGAATATGCAGTATTGGTCGGCTTTTTACTACATATATGGAATATTTATTTATTTTAACTGCAATTTGGACTTTTATCTCAACTAATTATTCGATTCGTAGCTGTAAACTACCATGACCATCTTACTAGGATGCATTCATTGATATCTTTAAACTTTCAATTAACGTATTCGCATTTCTTATCAAAAGTAACTGCAAATTTTTGATTCCAACTGTATTCAACCTTCAGTATTTGCTTCTTTATCACACGCAGTAGTAACATATTTCTTCAAATCAGAGATATTAAATAGTTAAAAAAAAGTAAACCTTGGAGAAATGATTGGAAAAAAAATTGTTAACATGTCTAGAGTCATATTGATGCGTATATGCGATCGAACTTCAGTATTGGATAACGGCTAAGACTGTTGGATTTCATTAGCCTACTTTAAAATGTGTGCACCAACTAAAAGTTCAGCATAACTATAAATATTTTCGTGATTTTATCAATGTGTTGAGGGAAATAGTATTTAAGTTGTCATGTTGAAATTCAAATTATATGTGCCCATGAGACGTGAAAAAATTATTCAATTTTTTTTTTTGAAAAATTAACGAGGCTTCCTCATTTGTGGGCTTATCGACGCAGTTTTTGATCAATATTAATTTCGAATGTGAATGGATTTGACTGCATGTTTCCTTCTATGTATGTGTAAATGTAAATCGTACTATTTGATTTACGGAAAATATTGCCCTTCTGCCGGTATATATTAACGGGTTAAATGCCATGGGAGTCATTGATGGCCGGCAAAGCCAAGATTTCTATAGGCGCACAAATCGCGCAAATGATTAGTAAATATCAAACAATAAAGTGCATTTCAGCACCGTGAGGTACACCGGTAAGACCACCAAATGGATACACATATTAACGTGTAGTTCACCACAACATGTAACTAATCCAGTCAAATGGTTCTGAAACTCACATCAATCGTGCATTTTGGATTTTTGTCTGATGAGTTCAACAGTAAGCCTAAGTTTAAGTTTCCATTTCTTTCCCTTTGGGAAAAAATCAAAATAGTGTTTCGATTTCATCTGGAAAACGGATAGGTCTAACATAAAAAAGCCTCGTACTCACAGATCCAGGTGAAATTTGGCATTTTAGAAAGACACAGTAAAAATATTCAATCCCTACTAAACCGCACCACTCTTTCCTTTCATGAAAAACGCCTTGGAAATTGTTAGTGTCTCATATAAATTAGTAAGTGAGGTGCTAACTTATTGTTGGTATAAAAATTTACTAATTCAAAAAAATATGAAAAACTTCAAAGGCTATTTCCTCAAATCATAGGAAGGTGTAGTAGTCTAATACTTGAAAAATTGAATATCTTTAACGCGTTCTGTTTATATGCCAAATTTCATTCAGATTTGAAAAAAAAGAGATCGTGCCTTCTCCTTGTGAGTTATATTTCGTGATGATTTAATTTTTAAAATCTTTTCTCAGATTTAGTTTCCAACAAAATATTGTTACATTTTATAAACGAAATTGACGAAAAAAATGTTTGAAGCAAATTTCCAGGGATACAACTTTTCAAATTTCAACATACTTAAAAAAATATGTACAAGACCTGTTAAAATGATTTGGAAACGATTTAAAAGTAACAAAGACCAGATGAGTTATTATTTGCAGTCCTATCTATATCTGTACCTTTCGTGCCAAAAAAGTTGTCAATTAAAATTACAAATAAGCAGATAATCCTTTATTCAAACTACATTCAAATGGATTCTCCCCATTTGAACCGATATTTCAACAACAAACAAACGATATTTTAACTTTTGATACAATTATTTGAAATGGTCAGGTATGTCCAGCGTCTTGAAAAAACGACGTTCTATCAACGAGTTTTTCCATACATATATTTATTGCTTTTTGAAGAACTGCGAAAGATTTTTCAAAGATGTTTCATCAAAAAGTTGTCAAATTTGCGGTTGTTTCCTTCGTTCACAACATTCACTTGCCGGCATCCAAAATTTCTAAGGATTCTTTTATTAAAAGGTAAAATTTATAGTTCTTCGATCAGAATTAAGTTTTTGTTTTTTCAAAAAAAACTGTGGCGAATGGTAATCGACAGCACCTGAAGAGGATGCCGTCCGTCACCCCGAAACCACACTTCCCATTTAATAATATACCGGGCTATAAGCCTGGAAACAAGAACCCCCATTAATGTGCAATAATAGTGTTAGTGACTTGCTGACCAAAAGCACACTAGAAGATGAAGTTGTTGACTAAACTAGGAGGTTCTAACCCATGATAAACTGACTAATATTTTATACAAGTTATTCCACAAAATTTCCGGCAAAATCAATCATCAACGGCCAAATGTAGTCGTTTTTTTACAGATCCACCCTTGTCTATAGTTTCTTAGTTTTTTTATTGTGATTTTCATGTGAAATTTAACTCTTTCATTGTTTATAAAGTTTATATAAACAAAGTTTCAAAAAAGCCTTAAAAGCCAATAGATAAAACATTTAGAAAGGTTTGGGAACAAAAAATAAACAGATAATTTGAAAACTTTCGGAGCTATCGTGCGGCAAGGGTTGACGAGATGACGAGAAAAATTGTTCCAAAAAAAGGTACGCGGTCAAGGTAAATCGCTGTAACTTCCGCAAAATTTTGGTTGTGTGTTTTTGCAAAACAACAATAGTTAATGTAATGATTCTTGAAGTGCTGTGCACGTGTTTGAGTTCTTAAAGTAAGTTCAGAATATGAACAGTGAAATAAAAAAGGTGTAGTGATCAACAAAGGATCCCCTATTTTTGGCAGTCGTTTTTGGCTTGCAACTTTTTTATTATTGAAAATACGTCAATGTAATCTATGTGCAAGTATGCTCCAATGAATTCAACATAAGTTTGTCAGTTTTCCATACACAATTGTTTTGTAGAAGCCATGGTTATCAAAATATCCCACTTTTCCATCTTTGAAAGATGTCGCCCCAAAGGATTAAGTCTATGGCTTCAGCAATTTGAATTTAAATTAACTATTAAATTGACCACACACCGTTGAACTACCATTTGACTGGACTAAATGTGTAGGGTGATTTTTTCGAGTCGCAGAATTATTCAAACGAATTAAACGCAGATAAATTATTTCAATGGCCATTTTTTGAGCTTCAGAGGTAATTTTGTGGCATTTGGTGTTTAAAAAAATTTATTATCGCCACTGTGACTACGTCATAGGAAGGTAAGGTCTTCAAGTTGGTTTGCAAAACTTTTGAAACACAGAAGACCTTACGTTGCCAATTACGGGCCAAATGTTGGCTTCCAAATCATCAATAAATACTGGTTTATCAGTTTCTAGACAAGCACTTGACGTAAATCCATAAAAAGTAGGCCGAAAAGGCAAAAACAAATTCAAATCATTTGTCGGTAGCGATCGCCATTAACGGTAACGTTGGTTTCGTCATCAGATTTGATAACAAAAGCAACAATTTTGCCGCCGGCATGCAAACCAGTGACTTTTTCGGGATGTAATGGTGCTGCCAAAGTCTTTTTAGGATTACCTTCACACCAAAAATGGCAATTCTGCTTATTTATTAATTTACGAACCCATTAAACCAAAAATGAAACTCATTGCTGAAAATGATTTGACGGTAAAAATGCGGTTTCATTTCCAACTCGTTCTCAACCGATTCACTGCACATACGACGGAAACGATGGTCCAATGGCTTCAATTGCTGCACTATTTGCAGTTTATAGGTCTTATGTCCAAAATCTTACATCAAAACATTCCATATAGTGGATGGACAGAAGCCAAGTTGTTCAGAATAGCGTCGAACTGATAAATTTGAATTTTCAATCACAACGATCAACGATTGCTGCCTCGGTACGCACTGTACAAGCTCGTGTAGGATGACCATTATCTAATAAAGTATACGTGGACGTAAATCTTTCCATAGTAGTGCGTATGGGCTGCTAAGATGGACCATTATGAGCACCATATATTAGACGAGTTCTGATATCAGAACCAGAATTTCGGAAATAAATATGCACTATTTTGGCACCCTGTTGAAGTGTGCATTTTTGTATGGTAGTTTGCCATGCTCGGGAGCATGAAGACTTCAAAGCGCATCCAAGTGAACTCTACCCGCATATGGGTTTTAACCAGCAGCCACCACGTTCGCACCCCTCCATACGGGTCCTCACCGCGACCGGAGGGAGGATTTCCCCCCTGGGTCCCGGTCTCCGTGGTACCAGATTGACCCCTGGTAAGGCTTCGTGGACTTGAGCCCCCCTCAAGCCCACTTCGGTTGTGTCCGACTGCAGACACTGGACCGATCACCAAGCTAAAGTACGCAGGGACGGCACTCCTCGAAGGCTGTGCTGGAAATTTGACAGCTACAATGACAGATATCTTCATCGAAAACATTACGCCGCGAAAAAATATCCTCTTTCATAAAAAAATCATCTTGGAGTCACGGCCAAACCGGTTAAAAATAAGCGTGGTAGAAAACGTTTAAAGGGTGCCAACTTGATTTTAATTGACACTCTAGCCAAATTTTTGTAACTAACTGCAACTACGACTCATCAGTCAAAATTAGATTTTCTATTTAGTTTTAAATCTTCAACAAAGATAATCAAATGCTCATATCCTTAAACCCAAATACATCATCTTAACAATTAAAAAATATACATTTTATACACATACTCGTGTAAAATTCTCTCCAACTCCACTATATTGTAGAGACACCGATTTTTACCATGGCCAAAAATGAATGAATGGAGATTTTCTAATTTAACATTGACCCTGAATGCGATCTGACTAAAAAATAAGCCTAGTACCAAATCAATATATTTATTTTTGCATATTTAAAATAAACCTGAAATTTTTATGAATCAAAATAAAATCCCTGTGACGAATTTGCATAACGCGTAAAAACTAGTTTAAAATTCAACTCATTTCGAATGCCTACGAAACAATCAACAGTGAGACTCGATTCAAATGAAATTTGGGTATTTTTGCATTTTTTCCATCATAAGTCAATGGAAATTCAAAACTTGTAACTGAACTGACTGATGTTTCATTTTTAAACCGATAACTCATCGAATTGGTTAATATTCTTTGAAATGTTATTTGGTGTGTTTATTTCAAGGAATTTATTTGTGATGAATGTGCGTTGGACGCATAAATTCAAGTTTTATATCTACTTAAGAACAATATCGTGACATTATAATATTTTCTGTAACAAAAGAACGAGTATTTGATTCAGGTTTGGTTCTAATCAAATATGCACATGTTAATCAATTAAACAAATAAAAAGAGGTGAATTTTATTTGTTTTATTTGTCAATGGCAAAAATGTTTGGTATGACCTTGTCAATGATTTGGATTCTTTTATTAAAATTTTTTCCCAAGAGTTTTTAAACGATTAAACTGTAAGTGTTATACAGACAATGAAAGAGGCAAAGAAGCGAATTTTAAAACATGAGAATGCATTTTAAAGGTGCTATGACCATTGAATTTCAAGTTTACATGCAAAAGGCGATTCAATGAAAGATAGACTCAATTTCAGTCCGGTTAAAATGGTTTCAGTAATTGCAATTATTTCTCGAAAAAAATATATTGCAATGAGTGGTCTATACAGTAGTTATAGAAGCATTAGCGCTAAATCAAATTTTCTGAGATTTGATTTATTGATACCAATTTGTTGTCATTTTAACGTTTTATCTTCACACGAAATCGATTGCGTCTTAGAATATCATCGTGCGAAGTTATGAATGCTATTTGTTTTTACTAAATCTTAAATAACGAACTATATGTAAAATACAACAAGTGGCTAGAATTTTTGGTGATAAGCTTTTATAATTTCAGAGACTTAACCCTAGAAGCCCACATTTTAGTGGTTTTATTTCAGAATGGCGTGTAATAATAAGAGTTGATGTATCCGATTATTTTACATGGTAAATACTGGTTTTTAAAATCATTTAGTTTTATATACTCTGATAAATAAAACAACGTAAATTTAAATAATAAGCCGCGAGGTGTGATCCTTAAGGTTCCCACGGTCAACTTCCCAGTAATATCTACAATAAATATTAAAAATATTAAACATAAAAATATGTATGAAAATAATAATACTTTAAATAATAATAATGAGACCTACTCATAACAGTAACTGAAATAAGCTAATATTAATCATATCATCTACGTGAGCCCCAAAATTGATTACGTAAGGCTTTTGATGGATGGGGGATGGATTGGTTTGATTGAATATTCACGCGGATCAATCGGAGCGGGGTGGCAGGCTACAAAGCCTTTTCTACAGTATTTGCTTTTTTCATATCGATGCTTGAAGGACAAAAGAGCGCTATCAAAAATGAATAAAGTTTTTGTTATTACGCTCACTGAAGAGATTTTGTCGCGTGGTGACCATTTTGAATAGTTTCGTTCAAAATTGCCATGACTTAGGCATAACCAATCAAGTTGTATTTTTTCAATAATCGGTTTAATTGCATATAAAAAGTAAAATGTTTTACACATAATGATGGAGGAAGTAATCGAAATCTTACGAATACTGATGAACAAATCTACTTAAAGTACATTTTTTTATCTGATGAAAGCTTTTTAAAGCACATAATCTTGCAAAGTATTGACTACAATACGTTTTACCATTCAAAGCGTTGATACCGCAAATGAAAATTTGATTGAAATTTTGTTGGTTTTCAAAACCTTAACAGTTTTCTTATCAAAATTTAAACACTGTGAAAACTATTCAAAATCTGCTCAAATTATCCAAATATTAATAAACATTGATTGACTTTACAACAATGTCTTTAGAATAAAAGATATAAAGTAATATCATTCGTATGAACCCTTTTTACATGGTGACTTTGAATGGCTTTTTATTTTTAATTAAGTTTTTTTCATAATCATGCAAAAAAGTTTTGTTGGTTTCTCTTCAATAACTGATAAAAATATATAAATTTTATAAACATTTATTAATGTGCTGTGGAAATCAGGTTGAAAATTTATTTTTTTAAGAAAACAAATCCCCGATGTTTCGCATTTTTTTTATTAAATTAAAAAACGGCTGTAACGATTTTTTTATATAGTTAAAAACATCACAAAAATGTTAACACATGTGGATTGACACCTTAGTGATGCAAATATAATTTCTAGTTCGTGATATATAGTAAATGACAGAAATGACCTTGAAGGTCATGATGACTTTTAATGATTTTTTATATTTAATTTAATTTGTTTTGTAATCATGGGGAAAAGTATTGCTGGTTATTTTCAAAAACTGTTTGGAGTATGTAATATTTAGAAACATTGATAAATGTGTTTTGCAAATCAGGTTAAAAATCTATTGTTAATGAAGATAGCCGAATTTTTCACTTTTTTTGATATATTAAAAAAACAGCTCCAACATTTTTTTAATTGAATTGCAAAATTGTGAAAACGCGTCAATTGACACCTTCATGGTGCAAATCCTCTGTTTCGAACGTGAGATATAGTGCATGACAGAAATGGTCTTCAGAGGGTCAAAACAACAACCCGACCGAAGTGCCCCAAAAACTAATCAGCTCTTAAGATTGCAAAGACGCTTCGATTGACACCTTAACAAAGTCGATACGACGTTATTTACGTGAGTTATGGTCGTAGAAAAAACTGTCCACGAACGTACACACACACACATACATCTCCCTTTCTAAAAACACTTTATATATACTCTATAGACCTCAAAACGTAAAGAAATGTTGAAAATTTCAATTTCGATTTTCGAGGCGATTACAAGAACGTTCCATATACTGGGAAGTTAACAAGATACTAAGGTCACTGAAACGCGACATTCCTGATAATATTCACCAAAAACGTCACGCGCAAACGTAATTTTATAGCAAACCGCAAAAATGTCACTGATATATCCTGATTGCTTGATATTTTCTTTATAAATATTTTACTATACAGTCCCAAATTATTGGGCGCGCTTTGAGTTTGAAAAAAAAATTGGGATTTAAGGCGCATAGTTATGGCGCTGACTGTTGGTAACGGTATATTTATTTTATCTGTCATTAGTCACACAATAAATTGTTGGATTAACGGTAGTTCGACAATATATGACGTTTTTGTCTCAAATGAAAAACATAACTCTGTTGACGGTCTGACTCTGACTGCGCGACACGTTGCAGTTTAATTTCGATAGGCAAAGTTTAGACGCATGAATTTAAGTGAAATGTTAATTTAGTGTTTTCAATAGACGTTTGTTATTTTTTTGTGTAATTGGGATGATTTGTAAATATTTTAATGAAAATTGAGCAGTGTAAAACACGGGTAAGCAGACTGATCTACCACCGCCCAAGATGGCTGAGATTAAAGTCCTTTTAACAACGAAAATTTACTCAATCCGAGAAATTTCGGGAAAGACTAGCGTCTCAGAAAATAGCGTCTAACGCATTAAAAAGAAAATTGATTAAGAGCAAAAATTAAGCCCCAAAAGGAAGGGCCACTGTGGAAGAAACCCGTTATTTACGCCAAGGTCGGAATAACAGGGTTTCGACCACAAAGCAAATAAATTTATGCTTAGAAGAGTTCAATGTTCATGTGTCTGAACGCATTTTGCAGCTGGAAATTCTCAGATTTGAATTTTAGGGCCTGCAGACCAGCCAAAAACCCAAAGTTGACGGAGGCTATGAAATCTAAGAATCCCAAATGGGCTAGAGAACACAAAAACAAAGATTTCATGTTTTCGAAATCGGTATTTTTCTTAAATAAGTTTACGCGAGTATCTTAAATGATCATTTCTAAACCTATTACAGGTGTGCTTTAGTGACGAACGTACTGTTGAGATATTATCAAATAAAGCTCAAAATGTTCGTTGACGTCCTGGTGAGAAATTTCGTTCAGAAAATGTGAGAGAATCTCTAAAACATCCCAGAAAGATTATGATTTGGTCCGTTATAAGCGGTAAGGGCACTGGGTGCAGCTACGTTGTAAACTGAATTATGAAACAGAAACAGTACAAGGAGGTCCTCAAAAATCTGCTCATTCCTCAAATAAGGGACTGGTTCTCACAAGGAGAGCCTTTGATTTTCATGCAAGAAGGAGCTCTTTGCCACGCTGCCCGCTCAGTAAAAACTTTCTTAGAGCTGGCTAATATCCCTCTACTAAGCTGGTCGGGAAACTCGCCAGATATGATACCGATCGGCAATGTTTGGGAGCTTGTATAGGGAGAGATAGCAAAGGAAAACATAACGAAAAAAACTCGGCTAATTGAAAGGATTATCGAGGTGTGTACCCAACATCCACGCATGCAAGAGACCGTGTAGGTCTGTATTAATAGCATGCCCCATCGGATCGAGGCCTTGATTGCTGCCAAAGGTGGCTTAACAAAATATTGATCTTCTTGTGCATATATGTATATGAAAATAATATAATTTCTTTCAAAATCCGTGCTATTTTTCTATTCATGACTGTTCTTTTCTATTTAATTAAGTAGCAAAATTGATATTCAGCGACAAATTAACAAAAGAACCCAAGTGCTAAATGTTAATAAAGATTATAATCTGAGAACTTCAAAAAATTCAGGTGGGCCTAATAATTTGGCCAGGGACTGTAGGGTGTTTTTAGAGGTATACAACATCCGATCAAGATACACTTGCTAGAATAAGTCTGCGTTCACCTGCTGTCAATCAGTTGGTAACTTTAAAAAATCAAAAACAAACAAATATTTTCCAGATTTGGTTTCACGTATTTATCAAGGATTTCTAACGTATCTGACACATGTAATTTCATTTATTTCGCTTTTACTGTTTCTGAGATAACGGCCCTTTTCTGAGAAAACATACGAAAGCAAGGCAGAAAAAGTCTGCGTTCACTTGATGAATTATGGGATTCACCGAAATTAGTCGTTTCAAATACACTCTCCTATGGTTTTATTAAATTTATTATTCATTAGTAGCTATTCTGGTTGAATAGGTCCCCGCAGAGTTTGTGTTGTGAATATTTTTTTTTTTTGCAATGGAAGATAAAAGGAAAGAAATCAGTGTGAGTGAAATAAAAATCATCATAAAATTATGGAAAGAAGGGAACAGCTACAGAGATACAGCGAAAATAGTGGGAAGGCAATATTCATCAGTCCAAAGGGTTATAAATAATTTCCGGTCGTCCATCAAAGTTGTCCTGCAGGAAAAAACGACATATCGTGTCACAAGTAAAAAAAATCCACGGCTGACTGCATTCCAAATTGCAACTGAAATCAAGGAAAAATTCAACAAAAATATTTGTTCGGATACTGCAAGGAAACTCCTCATAAAGGCTGGATAACAAGGACGGGTTGCTCAGAAGAAACCGTACGTTTCACCGGTCAATCTATAAAAGCGCCTTACACATAAATGAGCCACTAGAGTTTTGGAAGAATGTAATATTTTCAGATGAAAGTAAATATTACATTTTTGGCATAAAAGTACGCAAGTTAATGTAGACGAAGTCTAAAACAGCACTCCAAAAAGAACTACCCACTATAAAACATGGTGGAGGTGGAGTAATGGTGTGTGGGTGTATGACGAGTACTGGCATTGGGAAGTTGGAGTTTATAGAATCGACGAATTTAAGGCAGAGTGCCATTAAATTTGGCTTAGGTTCAGATTTTTGCTTGCAACATGATTGTGATCCGAGGCATACAGCCGAGATATCAAGTGCCAAAACAGCTAAATACACCCCCACAATCACCAGACCTAAGCCCCATCGAACCCTCATGGGATTCGCTAAAGAAGAAAATTCGACAACACTCAATAACAAGTAAGGAAATGTTGAAAACTGTTCTCACAGAAGAGTGGGAGAAAACAAGCGCTAAAGAGAACGCAAAGCTTGTCAATTCCACAGTATAGGTAAGAACCAGTGTGCAATCGTTCATATAAAGGCACACTATCAAGTACAGCCCGCGGTTCTACGGGACAAAGTCATATGTTTTCCTTCATTTATTATATGTTTGTTGTCATTTATGACAAAATGGCAGCTAGTTACTGGTCGGGGCACTGGCAGACCTCGTATATGCACTTTTCATGTTATGCATGAAAAAAAAAAAAAATTTCGGTTCATTGAATGACATTGGTGGAACGTCTTTGCTGACACAATTCTCATTTGCTTTTGACAAATTGATTTAGAAAAAAGCCAAAATGACTGAAAACAGGCTCTGAGAGGTAATAAAGAATCGGGAATACTCCATCAGTTACTAACAAATTTAAATGTGTTCTACTATTTTCTATTTTATAATTTTTATTAGAAGTGAACGCAGACTTTTTCTGCTTCGCTTTTGTATGTTTTCTCAGAAGAGGGCTGTTATTTCCGTTATTTCAAAAATTGCAGAAGCGAAATAAATGAACTTGCTTGTGTCGAATACGTAATAAATACTGAATAAATATGTAAAAAAAGATCTGAAAAATATTTGTTTGATTTTAATTTTTAACAGTTACAAACTGGTTGACAATAGGTGAACGCCGACTTTTTCTAGCAAGTGATTTGTATATTACTCCGATATACACAGGGATACCAGAAAAACGTTTTCTTGTTTGTAATATCTGCTCCAATACATACAAAGTAAATTAGATTCATAGAAAGATAGCTGAGTGATCTCACCCAGCTTGTCCGCAATCGCTCCATTCAATAGGCCGTGCGGCATACTTGAGCGGGCTAGGCTTCTTGCCTCGAAAATAGAAGAAGGACTCCGAATATCAGTTTCAAACTTCAATAGCTAAATTTTCGATTTCTGCAATAAAAAAATCAATTTTTTGAACCGTCTAATGTGATTTTCCCCTTTAAGCAAATTCAAATACTAGAGCAATTAAATCACCCATGTAGATGAAATGATTCATTTTTGGGGTTAAATTTTTCGAACCCCACTCTCTTGGAAAATTGTACAGTTGAGAAAAGCGAATACAATTTTCAATTTTTCTGTTTGTACCGTGTTCTTATTGGCTTTGGCAATTTAACAATTAACATTAGAACCACATTGTATAAGCATAAGCTTTGAATGTTGATACAGTTTTGATCATCTTCTTTATATTGTAGTTAGTTCTATTTTTTTGCTCCGCTTACAGTGTGTTAAGTAAGAGCGGAAGAGCGATACGAACCTAACAATTTTTGTATTTGGTTTAGGAAACTTCCGCCTATGGCGCACTTGTGGAAAAATTTTAGTCTTTGTCGATCTTCCGTCAGAATTTTTAGTCTTTGTCGATCTTCTGTCAGAGAAACACAGAAATCGCGATGAGTGCCGTGTATTCGAAACGTTTTGAAGCCGTGTTCCTATACGTTCACCCAAAAGGGCGAAAAATGTCTCATGGCTCAGCTGCCAAGTATATTCAAAAGTCGAGGGTGTTTGTTGCAAAGTGGGTGAATAGGTTCAAAGAGTCGAAAAATGTCGACGACCTTCCAGATCGTGGTTCAGCAGGAAAAGCGACAAAAAAAGACGAAAAAGTGATTGTGACATTGTTTTCACGAAATCCTGGATTATCCTTGCGTCAAGGGCGAGCGAAATTGAAGCAAATAAGATAAGACATATACAGTAGCGTACGCAGGATTTTGATTAGGGGGGAGTTATATTTTTAAAGTCTTGACTAAGTACGTTTGCTAGTGCTTCAATGTAGATATGAAGATATAATTATGTAATCATACTTAATCATATTTTTTCACCGGTAAAAGTTGGAGTCCTCCAAAAATAATTCTGGCAGACTATAGCCCGATTGCATATCTGGTTTCATTTATTTGAATCATTCAGGATATTTTCATTTAAATTATAAAATTTTGCGCTTGACGTGTGAAAGAACCTACACTGTATTTGTAGACTTCCTTGGAACCGTAAAGTGTATATGCATGTTTGCAATTACATATATTGAAACGCCAGGCCAGAAAAGAAAGCAACAAATGAAGTAAATGACGTGGGAAAGTGAAACGGTCACTAAGCACAGACAGAGTATTATCGTAATCAGGGCTGGCTAAGCTTGTTTTTTGTGTAATTGAGATAATTTTTAAATATTTTAATAAAAATTAAGCAATGTAAAACATGGGTAAGCAGAGTGATCCACCACGGTGATTAAAGCCCTTAGAACAACGAATTTATTCAAACCGAGAAATTTCGAGAAAGACTGGCGTCTCAGAAAATATCGTCAAGAAAATTGAATTAGGGCAAAAATTAAGCCCCAATAGGAAGGGCCACTGTGGAAGAAAACCGTTATTTACGCGGAGGTCGGAACATTGCCTCAAGAATATTTGCTTGAATAACAAGTTTGCTACCACAAAGCAAATAAATTTATGCTTAAAAGGGTCAAATGTTCATGTGTCTGAAAGCACTTTGGGTCGGAAACTCTCAGATTTGAATTTTAGGGCCTTCAGACCAGCCAAACACCAAAATTGACGGAAGCTATGAAATCGAAGCGAAAACTAAAGAAAAGTGCTTGATGTTAATAAAGATTATAATCTGATAACTTCAAAAAATTCAGGTGCGCTAATAATTTGGCCAGGGACTGCATATAAAGTCTTGTTAAAAATTTAAAATAAACGTTTTTCTCTATTGAAGAAAAACCAGATGTGGTAAAGAAAATACGTGGGTACTTCTGTATTAAGAACATTCAAAGTTAGCAATAATTAAAACTCAAATGAAAACAACGTTCCAAATTTTCTAACTTGTCAGCCGGCGTAATCATTATTTTTCACCTAACTTCTCTTTCCGTTCGATTAAATACTAGGCAAAAAGTTGCAGTGGCGAGGCGTTCATATAAGCCGATTCCCATCGGCTTCCCTTTCCAAACATGTTCCAAAAATGAACACTTCAGTTTTATATGGGAATACAGTGTTTATTTACTTGCATGCATCACTGTAAACATGCACAATCGTTCCACTTGATCTCAGTGTTCATTCTATCATACTCCATTCTCTTCATTCTACACATCCTCATAGTTCCATAATAGCCAGCAAAGCGATCAACATCTGTAAGAGTTGCAGCAAAGCTTTCCGAGTCACGAATTCATCAATAATTTAAGCTGCCGTGGGCATTCAACTCCCGTTTGTTGGAACGGCAGCTTGGTTTTCCTCAATAGGATATGGAAACAAATCAAAAAGCCGGTAGCGTTCCCAGCTTGCTCATAATATACTGCTTTGTCTGTTAGGGGTCCATGTCTCTCAAATAGTAACCGGCTTACCCACAGTAATTTTTCACCCCTCGCCACTGAAAAGTTGTCGATCAAAATTAATATTTAGAAACTTGAATTTCTGAAAAACCGCTGTGCACCGGGAAAGGATGATATTTGTGGCAATGAAATCAAATTGTTCAAAGAACATTTAGCTGACGATATGGCTTCGAGTGAAAACTTGCTAATACGATTTTTTTCTGATCTGACAGCTTCATGGTATTAAGCTTTGTTTAAAAACTGACCAAAAAGTGAGTAGCAATCTAATTGATCTTTCAAACATGGTTTTTTATTATTTTATATCAATCATAATTACAATCAGAGTCCAAAACTGACTCTAATAGTGTTTGAACTAAGTTTTCTAGGATAGTGGTGCCTTTGAAAAATCGCTGTTTCTTTATTTTCAAAAGTAAAAACATTTCGTTAAGTCTACTCTTAAAAATACTTGAAACTTATCTTAATTTCACTTTAACCCATTAGATGGAAACAAGGAATTGCTGCATCATTGACGTACTTCCAACTACCAACAGACGACAGAGCACCAATCCTACAACCATATCCTGACTGGGAATCACATGACCTTGCTCTCAACTTCCCCAACTCATTCATCCGAAGTGAGTAGATCATTTATAAACCACAAGAAATCAAGGATAATTTCCATTTAATTCTAGAAAGGGCACCTGGCGCCAAATGTCCGCGCGACACAAATTGTTTACAACAAAAACTCGAACAATCAACTCAGCTATCAACAGGCATTGTATCGCCATTTCGAGTTAAGGCTGACGAATGCGATCGACTTTGGGTCTTTGATAGTGGCCTCGATGCAATTATAACCAAACATCGAAAACAAATCATTCTGCCCACTCTTATCCTGTTTGATCTCAAAACAAACCAAGTCCTTCATCGATATACCTATCTTGCTGAGTTTGTCCTGAAAACGAGCTCGTTTCCATATCTCGTGAGTATGCGAAATTTTCGTATTTTCATTTATGATTTTGGATATCCTTAAAATCTAAGAAATTGGACTAAAAGATTCCTTAATTTCTATTTTAGACGGTGGACATAACCGACAACGAGTGCGGCAACGCATACGTTTATATGCCCGATGTAACTGGTTTCGGACTAGTTGTGTACTCGCTAAAAGAAGATCGCGCTTGGCGTATCAGTCACAACTACTTCCACTTCGATCCTTTGGAAGGCAACTTCTTCACCGGTGGTATCAACTATCAAGTTCCCGATGGCATTTTCGGCATCACCACTGGCAACAAAAAGGAAGACAATTCAAAGGACGTTTACTTCCATGCTTTGTCAAGCACGAAAGAGTTCCTGGTGTCCAACAAAATCCTTCAGAATGAAACGAGAGCACTTGAAAAGTCGTCTTTCTATGAATACAAATATCTTGGCGACAGAGGATTCAACGGACAGTCAACTTCAGAAATTTTCGATCCCAATACCGAAATTATTTTTTACTCACAAATCAATAAGGATGCGGTTGGATGCTGGAACAGTCATAAGCCATACACGCCAGATATGCAAGGACTCGTTGATTCGGATTCCACAAAATTGAATTTTGTCAATGCATTTTTCATAGACAAGGCAGACAATTTGTGGGTGCTATCGAATAAGCTTGCTAATATAATTTTCGGCGATGGTGTGAATGCGACCGATGACAATTATCGGATATTGGGTGGAAGGATTGCAGAATTGATAATTGGAACACCTTGTGATTTTGTTGACGATTCGTTCTATTTGCAATATCCGGACTATCGAAAAAAATAAGAAAGGATACGATTATGTAGAATTCAAGGTATATGGACAAGACATGGTGTGTCATTGCGCATGTATCTTTCCTTTCTTTCTCGCATGAGAGCTTCATAGTGACGTCAATATTGATGTGGCAGTTCAGTGATCATTTATCCATCAATGTGACGTCACCATTAAGGCAATGCGCGGAACGAACTAATTTGTACACACGGAAGACCATACCGTGTCTTGTCTAAATACCTTGCGTAGAATTGATGTATTTACAATATAATCGAGCTCAGAAAAAGCAGTGATTACAAAAATATTCATTTTCAACCCATGATTCTGAGTCTAAGTGTTCTTTGGGTCATTGAAGCCATATTGATATATCATATGATAAGTCATTTCTAGTACATAGTATGTACTACATACCTATGTAATAATAATAATAGTTTTGTAAATATTTTATTCGTACTTTATTTCTTAGTTTAAAAAAAGGAAATTAAAGAAATTTACGTGAAACCTAATGTTTAGAAGCCCAAAATTACTTGGTGAATGTGATGGTACCCTCTTTTTAAGGGGTTACATAGATCATATATTTTCAAAATATCCATCGATTTTTTTTCAAGAGTATTCACACCAAATTTTAAGTAAAATCGAGCAATATTACTGGAGTTATAGAGGTTTGAATACCGCGTGGTCGGTACGTGCGCTATGCCTTACCTAACGTATTATACGCATGCAGCGCGGTTCTACCGCGTAAAAGCAGCTCCTTTTGTTTTTCATTAAACATTACAACATCAAAAGGATGTTTCGAACATCGCAAATGAGGTGAACGAATAACTGTATTGACCTGAAATCGGCAACACGATGTAAGTCGCTAAAAAATAACTTTAATTCACTAAATCGCGGTAAAAAACTTTAAACGCGTGTTTCTCGAAACTTTGTTTTCTCGAGAACCAATCAACCAATTTTGCTGAAACTTTGCACAGTTACTCTTTATAGTATTGAGTCGTGCTTGAACGAAGGGATTTTCATTCGGTCAACTGGTTTTTGTTTTATACGAAAAAAATACTTTAAAAACGACGAGAATCGGAAAAATGCTAAAAAAATATGAGACGAAAATTCATTCAAATCCATTTCAAAACTTTATATTTCATTTGTTTTCAATTTCTCCGTTCAAACACGAGCCAAACGCATAAACTATAAGAAAATTTTTGAACTTTTTATTTGAGAGGAACATGCACCATAATATTCTGCTACACCAAAAAAGGTTGGACGAGGAAAACTGCAGGCAAATTGACAATTTTCAATGTTTTGAGCTGAAATTTTTTTTACAACTTTATATAGATGGCCCCTAACTTATTTCTAAGGATTCTTTTGGATGAATGGTTTGGCCCTTTCTGTTTCATCAAAGCACATATTGATAATATACAACGCTACCTAACCAAGCCAAAAGGAATTAAACGATTTTCAATATTCTTTGAACAAAATATGTTTTGTAAACGCAGTGCCGTAGCTGAATCACAGTTAATCAGGAATCAAGAAAAAAAATGAGAAATGCACACTAGGATGATAGATTCACCATGAAAATTATTTATTTAAAATACAGTATAGAATATGTTTCAAATAAAAGTCGAGCGTTCTAAATAAACTTCAAAAACTTAATTTTTAAAATGAATTCATACATCTTTATTATAAATTTGGTCTCGTAGAAAATAATGAAGACAGAAAAAGAGAAATTTTGGTCAAAGCGTGAAACAACAAAATTGATTTACTTTTAAATCCAACCGTGACTAATAATAAAGATATATTGAATTTTTGTTTATATGCTTATTTATTTTTATGTTCACGTAACAGTCGACTCCACTCGGAAGTGAATTAAAGTACTATAATTTTAACTAAAAGTACTAAAAAATTTACCAGGAAAATCTAAACTCGGAATAAGGAAACAAATATAAAATTACTTTGTAATGAATAGAACAAGTATATTTCCATAGCATAGAAAGCAAAATTGTTGTGACATTGTTTATTTGTGCCATTCACTCGTATGGCTTTTGCAGTCACTACTCGAGCTATTAAGTAAATATTACCAACAATTTATTTAACAATGCTTGATTGTAAATGAACTTGGAGTTTTGAAAACAATTCAGTTGTATGATTTTTTATTGCATTTTGTGATCAGTTCAAAATGAAGCTGAAGTTCAAGTTTCTGGGGTCACAGCCACATTCGTCTGGGACCTCTTTATAAAAACAGAAAAAGTGGGATACCCCCATATCTTGGAAACCATGGCTCCCATAAAAAAAATCAAGTAGGGCAAACTTGTGTAGAATTCATTTTGCATCAACTTGCGTACACTTTTCTTTCATGTGGTATCAATTATTTAAAAACTTAAAATCCAAAAACAACACCCAACACGGGGGAATATCTTTCAAGCGAAACACGGCCAAAGATAACTTCAGGACAATTTTATCACAAGCCGTTTGCGGTATTGTTTGTTTTCATCCCTGTACACTGACGATAGCTATTTTATCTCAATGAGGATAAGTCACGGTAGGTCGGCAGGCAGATTTTTGTTGCAATGTTTAGTTTCTGTGATCGAAACCCCTATCTTTTGGGTGCCATCCCGAAAAGAAGAAATGTGGGAACACCCATGGAAACTATGGCTCCTACGAAATTTCTGAGTATGGCAAACTTATATAGAATTAAATTTTCAGTAACATTTAAATATGCATATATACATTCACTTGATATCAATAATAAATAATTTGGGCGTTAAAAAAGACGCCAAAACTTCTTTGTTTTCTCTTTAACTTTGAAACACGTTTAGATATAACTTTAAGACGATGTTGTAAGAAGTCGTATGTGGTATTGTTTGTTTGCTCTACGTGATTGATTTGTTAGAGACATGTTTTTCAATCTTTGGGAGCATCTCACTTTTTCTTCTTTTGAAGACGTCGGGTCGAAAAATGGGGACTGTGACCTCAGAAATTTGAACTTCAGCTTGCTGTTGAACTAACCCCAAATTGTAAAAAAAATCGGCCTACCAGCCCAAAAAGCACGGTTGACGTCAATATCCAGACCATTTGGTACGACAAAAAAAGAGAGTATATAAGAGGATAAGAGAACTTAAGAGTCGGCTTTGTGCGGGCCTCAAACGTTGTGAACTTTTCTACAATTCGCAATCATGAAAACCCTTTCGACCAGTTTCCTAAGCGAAAAGCTTACATTCTTGTATGGTATCTATGGGATCCTAGCTTCACTGAGAAGAAATGTCTTAAAATTAAAATTCTTCTCGACCCGCTTGATCTTAAAAGTAAACGACCTTCGATGAGAAAATCTTGCTTTCAGGAAAATACATCTGGAAGCTTCTTCTAAAAAGAAAGAATTCCCAAAACATTGTCCATCATAAAAACTTTTCAGTATTTTCGGGTTGCATTATTCTCGTTGTAAGTTTTCTTGGTATCGAATTCAAAATATGGTTTTTAGAAAATAAACTAAACTCTAGTTCGGACTTAGGGTATTCGTCCTCAATCCATATAAGCAGTGTTTTGTGGTTTACGGTGAGTATGAACATCGAAGGGCAGATGTCAAACATATATTTTTCATACCTAGGATACCCAGGGTCATGTTCTATGCACAATAGCTAGATAATAAAAGAATAAAAGGAATTTGCACAAAACAAGGGCAAAACGATGATTAAACATAATAAATGTTTACTTCGGACTATAACCAATTCATTGCAAAAGAGTATACGGAATACAATTCATGAGGTTACTAACTCGAAAGTAGCATCTTATCACTGGGAAGTGTGGTTTCGGCGTGACGGATGGCATCCTCTTCAGGTGCTGCCATTAGCCATCCGTCACGCCGAAACCACATTTCCTATTTAATAATGGTACCGGCCAAAAGCCTGAAAACAAGAACCTCCACTAATGTGCAACAATAGTGTTAGCAAGTCGTTAACCATAAGCGCACTAGGAGACGAAAGTTGTCGACTAGACCAGGAGGTTCTATCCCATGATAAACTTAAATAATCTTATCACTGTTACGAAGTTTCAATCGTTATTCAAAGCCTTCTGTTATTTCAAGTATGATTGTTATGACTCCGTTTTGCTCCGAATTTTTGTTCTCTAAACAATAAGGTATTCTGCTGAAAAGAATCATCACTTACAATTATTTGTCATTTTTCCAGTCTCATGCTATCTATTTCCGAAAACATTTAGAAAAGAGGAAACATCTTCTAGACATAATCATCATCATTTGCCAAAATATTGCCCACCTGAAACATTCGAGCACTTCTAATTTCCACAGTATATCCCATAAACATAACAGCAAGGTGCTACTTCTCCCATGCTAGTTTATAAAATTGCCAACTTCTTCGCCTAATGCAAGTCATTTGATACAATCCATTCATATTACGAGCCATTCTGGAAAGTGTGCCAAAACGGAAAGGTCCAACACCCAACCATTCAGTCATGACACAACCAGAAGTTCTTTCCAGAATTTCATACCGTTTACCAAGATCTGACCCACATTCCCATCCGACGAAGATAGTAACGTGAGAATTTTACAAATTGTCGCTTTAGCGGCAGTCATTCGGCAATATTTATGTTAGCAAACATGCTCGTAAACAGTGTTTTGAAAGCATGTTAACATGTTTGCGAAACGTTTTACAACACGGTTTCAACCCGTTTCGTATGGGAGATGCATAGCTCTATTGGAGCGTTCAGTTGGGTCCAACACTAGTGGTGGAGTTCTATGGCTACCATAATTGCGTCATTAACCACAGGCATTTCATATATTTTATGATGAAATACTGGTGATTTGGCGCCAACAAGGTCAGGTGGATTCCATAAGAATGATTGAAACGCGAAACCACATTGAGTTCGATATGAATCGAGAGTGATGTATCTAGATGTTCTAATTTGTTAGTGAAGAGAAATTGAAGAAATTAGTAAAATTTCTAGGTGTTTAAAACATATATTCACCTAACTCTTATGAAAATAAATGAATCCAAGAGGTTTTAATAGTTGTGCACACTAACATTTCGGAGGATTACCATTTTACTTTTGCGTGTTTTGAACGTTTTTGGTTGTTTTTTAAGATTATTGAAAAAGTCGTGTTGTTGCTTTTTACCAAAATATTTTGTATTTCCTCAAATACGTATTTCGGTTGCTACTTGCAACCTTATTTTGTTTTGTACACGACTGAGGAAAAACAAAATATTATAATCATAATCATTTACTCTTTCAGATGAAATAGCACTTTCCACCCGAAGAAAGCTTCCAGGAAATTTTATCCTGTTTATTTTATCCGTCAAATAAAGAAAAATAAGGATATATACATATTTTTCAGTATTATTTTTTTCCTAAATTCATTCATACACAACAACTGTAGCCATTCTGCGAAAAACAACCAAAAATAATGTTTTCATCAGTCATTTTGGAAGCTTAAACTCTGAGCACCAAAGTTTTGAGTATTAAGGGGAACTTCAGCTCAAATTGCATCGTCATGAGAACAAAAGTAGAAGAAGCCACAAGATGATTTCTGGAAATACTTTGTAATAATGCCATCAAACGCGTCCAAAAGAAAACGAGCTAGATGGCCAAGGATAATTGCAGACTGCTGAGTTCTATGAAGGAACAAACAATAAGATGAATATAATTACCTATGAACTGAACTGTTAGCAGAATAACATAAACATCGATAATTTAAAGCATTAAGGCCATAATGGTTCATAGTTCACCACGAAATAAAGATTAATTTTTGGAATTTGTGGACAGATTGCTAGTTTCATATATTGATATAATTTTTGTTGTGCTGAATAAACATACTCTTAGAATAAAAAGAGAATTTTTTTCTAATTAATTTTATATAGTTTTTCTACCCCAAAATGTCAGGTAAACAAAACTCCCCGAAAATTAGGCATAGTCCTCGCGTTATCGACTTTTGTTTGGAATATTATCTGGAACAGAAAAACCAAAGAGCTGTAGATTCAGTGAAACTATCGCTTTGTTGCGAAGAAAAATTGTGAATATTCATGCATAAATAACAAAATGGTGGTAGTTTCCGGGGAAAAAGTAAAATATATGAATTTTTTTACTGTTTTCGACGGAAAATATAACCAGAATAAAAAATTTCGGCTTGCTATAAGCTCCAACCAGAACTATGTACACATATCCGAGATATGTTTGATGGCATGAGAACTGGTTCAATAATATTGAGAATTTCCAAAATGTGGGTTGAAAAAAGGAAGTATGAGAAAAACAGTTTCAAAGTTTTTATCTGATGAATAGTAAGAACAAAGCAGCCTAAAACATCCATAGAAATACAGTAAGATTGCTTTGATCTTTATAAACTTTTATTAAAAAATATATTTGAATACATATAGACAGGCATTTTGGCTAAGAGGGTACTAAGCTTATGCCAAACGGCTTCCAATTCATTTAGATAGGTTTGGTTGATTGTGCCCCAAAGACGTGAAAATCTTTTAATTCAACCCGGGCAGCACCCCAATTTCTCCAGAGGTTAATCTTTTTTGATAGTACATAATTCATCGAAAGCCGCACGACTCGCCAAAAGACCAAAAATATTTCTTGTTGAAGCTCTGTCTAAAGCAAACAAACCAAGATTTCATTTCCAAATGTAGACTTATTTACACATTCGAGAATCCTAATCACGCCCTACGAAAAAAATTGAATCCTACTTAATAGCTGTTGAATATTCTTTTCCTATTGTCCTACTTTGTGTCGCTATCGGACTGATACGCTACTGCTGCCCATATACACTAAAAACTCGATCTGCGTCGTTAATTGGGACCCAAAAAAGACGACGCAAATCGAAATTAATTTTCCTGTACATAAATATTTTGTCAATTAGTACTAAAATAAAACATTTCCTTGCATCAAAAACTATTTTTATTTCAATCATATGTACATAATACATAAACCAACATAAATAAAATATAATCCATACATAAATTCATTAAATATTATCCCCCTTAATATAAAACTTAAGCAACGCAAATAAAAAAATTTACGACGCAAATAAAAATTTTAACGGCGCAACTCTGAAATCACGAAAATTCAAGAACACGCAACTTCGAAAACGACGCAAATCAAGGTTTTAGTGTATATTCAAATGTGTCACTTTTCGCAAAGAATGCTCATTCATTCGATGTTGAAGTAACTCATATTTGCTTCGAAAACTCACTAATTTCCAACGCAAAACAAATATTGTTTTCCAAAGTGGCTGATTAACCTCACATCTTTTTTGGAATGAACGGTTAATAAAGCTTACTAAACGAATCAACAAGATTGTTGCGCGTTTTCGAAAACAAACACCAAAAACGCCATAATTCCTAAAAGATCAACGAAAGTCTTTTCGTCAACTTCACCAAATGTATCTGATTTCTGGATCCCGGTGTTTAGCCCGTAAACTTTAATTTGTGTTTGTTTCGTTCCTCTGGGTGTTTGCGATTCCCGACCGTAATCAGCTTGAGATCGAATCTAGTGTTGCCTGTTGACAATATGTCCCACTGACACTCCTGGGTTGACATTTGCCAACTGAGTTGTCTTGATTTGGCAGTGATTCCCATTGGCCTGGAAGTTTAGTTGCCCTACCAGCCAGTATTCGAGTAGTGGCAAAAACGACGACGATAGCGACTTTGACGTCACTGCACCCTACCTGGCTGACAATCTTGGGAGAACAAATACTACGGGAATGTAAACTACTTACCGCAGCTGCCCTCACGGCCGATAAGGGATACGGCATGTGCAACGCTAGATTCACTGCATGTACTGAAAGTGGCCTTCTGGAGGTAGTTCCGCAGGAAGGACACTTCGCCAATATCGTTGATACAAACTGTTTACCGTTACTTCGTTTTGTGGCATCGTCTTCATCGAACGCGAATAATGGATGCCTTTTCCTAGCTTCATTTCTGATTGTGTATATAGTTCAACATTTTTGACTATAAAATCCAATTGCAATTTAACTTTTTCAACCACATGTCTTTCTAGTCATTTGTCTGGAATGTGATATGTTCACCCAATATTCATGCTGCGATGTCTACTTGCATGATATACTGAGGATGGTTGAGCTGAGTTGAGTTGAGGTTAAGAAGATCTTAAATAATTCTCGCTTTCAGTGAGAATCGTTGAAGGCATCTTTTTTAATCTAGAACGTGACCACTGCGCTAACGCAAGCCCTCGGAATACCATCCCTCCTTCCCTTTTTTAAGTGGAGTTTCTCTAAGTTCACTCAAAATTGATTGCACCGATAATCAATTCCACTTAAAGTGGAGTTTCCAGAAACCTCTCAAAACGAATCACACCAATAGACAATGGTTCAGTGTTCGACACTCAAATACTTTCGACATGGTTTTGAGTGATTTCATGTGCATGGCAGGTACCGAGTACTTATAAAATTTCGACGCACACTTTCAAACTCACACTTGTTGTAACCTACCTAATATCCTTATCTCTTTGTATAAATAGATCGGAGTGTACTATCAAAATCGCATGTACCTCTAAGCCTGATTAATCGACACAACTGGTTGCTCTTTTTTAATTTTATTTATTTATTATTCCACATACTTTCCACCCAAAACTTATTATTTCATCAACTAATATTACTACTTTAACTGTCTATTTTAGCCACGTTTCCTCATACAAAAAGGAATACAAATTAAGTTCAAAAAAAGAAGACGAAGGAAAGAGAAGTGACCACCAAAAGGGATATAAGGAAAAGGAAAATGGCTTGAAGATCTTCTATGATCGGTATATATCTTTCATCGGCTACTTCACGTGTCTTATTCTAAGCTATAATTTTCACATGTGCTTGTCTGGAAACAACTCTAAATGTATAATTACGAGGTTGGAAGTTACAGGTCCTGGGTAGGCTGCAACGCTTTATTTTTGTCCCTCTCAATTCCCACCACATTCGACCTTGTGGCCTCTGAAAAGTTAGTTCGTTATATGCTTATGTTGAATTCATCGCTTTATCTTAGCTAGGTTATACAGCTTATTTGGACCCGCTTGTTTCTACATCCGATTCATCTGGACAGGATTGAATTTGGCATTTTAATTCCAAAAATTGTAAATTTTGATAATTCTCCATTAGTTCTTAGGTTAAAAAATTAGGTTTTCTTCACAGGAATATTAAAGCTAAAATTTAGCAAAAAGACATACTTTGATTTGTGAAGTTTTACTTATATGAAACATTTGCAATGTGTATCTAAAATACAATTTCGTTTAATGCAGATTTTTGATAATTCAATCATAGTCCTGTCCCATCTAGTCTAGTCTAGATTGCCTTGCAAGCATGTTTCTATCCTCATTGAACGTTCTATTATTCGACAGAAATGCTGATTTTTGTCCCTTAATTTTATCAATTATTTAAAAAGTTGCTAAGTTTCATGACTTTTTTGAGTTTTATTCACCCAAAGCTAAGCTACATTGCCCATCTCTGCCATATATGATCAACTAAATTGGGAGATGCATTCATTTGATGGAGTTGGCCCCTAATGCAATAATACCATTTCTTTAACTAACTTTAAACTGACTCTCATCTACGTTTCATCCCTTATTTAAAATTGTCCTTCACTGATTGATTATTCTTTACAACAGGCAGTAGTAAGAAGTTTTGATGCTTCACTCTCTTGCGATCCTTCGCTTTTTCAACAATCACCCTCCTTTCAGATTTTCTAGTTGCTTTCAGTTACAGTTCACTTCAATTCTTGTTCCCTTAGACTACACGTACTGTCCCCAACACAATAAAATACAACTACTCCATAAAATTTACACTAAAACGCCTAATTACTTTCATGGTTCAATAAACACAGCATAATTCTCTTTATACGAGTAACTATGCGATTCTCACTCGACCCATTTTTTATCAACTCAAATTTAGAAGTTCTTCTAAACAAATCATCTTAATATAAGCTTGTGATTTAATTGTAAATCAAAGTGCACAAAATATTCTCGAATCAAACATAAAAACCGATGAAAAATTTAATAATTCAAAACACCTGGAATGGCATGCATCATGTGACATTCATAGCATGTCAAATTGTATTGTTTCAGAGATCTCTGACATTTCATTAAACAAACATGGCAGCTGTCACAATTCAAAGTTCTATCATTCTTGCGTAAGAAATATTGAAAGCAATTATTTTCAAGGCCAATTGATTAGGGGGAAAAGCGACTATGATAGGTGAAGCATAAAAAAATTGCGATGGAAATATTAAGTTCAATGAAAAATCAGTCAATTCCTTCATATAAATCCAAAATTTTCGATACTCAATGAACTGATTAATTTTCTGAAACTAAATCATTACCCTTAATTTCACAGCTGGTTGCATGTTTAAATTGCCTGTTTCTTTATAAAACAAAAGCCTATTTATTATGTACCACCACTCATTAGTGGAATTTAAGTTTTTTATTAATGTTTGATTCGGAAGCTAAGTCGTAATCTCTTCAATTACAAGGTCGTATTAAGTTCACCTAAACCAACAAGTGACCCATTGAAAATATACTCAATCGATTTAATAGCAACAAAATCGAAAAGTATTATTGTTGGATAACATTTTCAATGGCTTTTCAAGACATTCGTGAAAATCAAGGTCAACATGTGAATAGACATGATGAATACTCGCCCTACCGCAGCTAAGCCTAGAAGCTTTCCAATCAATAAATATTACTCAGCACGGCCATTTATCATCACCGACATTTTATTAGTTTGTAGACCAGCTATTTCCCGAACAATATTATTTTTCTGGGTCCAAACATACTTTCCATGTGAGTCGTGACCGCTTTCGCCTAATTACTTAATCGTAATTTACTTTTCATTAATTTTCATTCCCTTTGCCAATTAATCAGTAGCTTGCAGACATAGCTTCATTCTCGTGACTCCAATTAAACCAATTTCAATCTAAAAATACACCAAGATAAACCCTCCCCTAAATTCCATGGCAGCTTTTTTTTATTGTTCGTAACGAAACGTCTCATTAATTTCTTCACGAACTACTGCAATCAAATCCAGACCAGGTGGCATTCCAGCTAAATTATTGATTAAATATTAATTTTCATTCAGACAACTCCAGACTTCTTTCTTGGATATTATACGTACGATTACATGCTCGTAAGACGTGGAAATCGGGGCTAACTTGGGCTCGTGCAGACGCGCATACAAATAATAGATATTTACAAAGGCTTGCGAGACTAAGTATTCGTATTAGGCATAGCGTGGCTGCTTGCACGAAACAGTTGAACTACCTTTCCACCTGGACACACCTCCGTCTTTGGCTTATCGAGGATCTATAGTGGATACAACGAATTAAGGCTGCCATCCCGGAAAATGAGCGGGAAAAATCGAATAGGGGGATTCACTAATGCAGTACATATTTAGGATCAATCATGCATTCTGAAGAGTCAATTGTATGTTGTTATGATTTTCGAAGGGGTTGATTATATAATTAGGGCTGCCATAACTATCTAAAAGAAAATAATGTATTGATTGTCTCGTCAGACCTCGATTTCTCAAGAAAATACAATCAACTTAATACAGTGTCTGAGGAAATGGAAGCTGCTTCTTTTTGGGTGGTTCATACAATTGAGTAGTTTTTGAGCAGCCACTTATTACTTAATCATCATTAGTTCGTCGTTTTTTAGTCGCTGATCAGTTTTTTGACTATTTTTTAATTAAGTATGTGCTATTTTGAAAAAAAGTGATAGTAGTGACATCGAAATGGAATTTCTTCGCCAAATCTTGACAATTTTTTTTAAATTTCGACTAAAATTTGATATCATTCATTCTAAATGTAGTCGACCAAAAAAATTATCTGCCTACTTCCCCAATGCTTAAATGATTTGTAAAACTGACAGCCTTATTTTGGCGGTTTTTAAAGTATTCAATAGGAAACATTGAAGTTCTTCCATGTTTTTAAATATTAAAGTGATCACTTTCAGAAGTGATTCAATCTTTAATTGACCAAGCATTTCGAAGCTGATCCAGATTCCAATGTGTAGTGGGTCTCACTGTGAGCTAAAATTTGAGTTTCTGGGGTAGCAAACTCAATCTTTTGATCGCTCTCTTAAAACGAAGAAAAGGTGGGACATTCTCATATCTTGAAAACTATAGCTCCCACAAAAGGTACAGTATGATTAATTTGTGTAAAATTTAATTTGCACCAACTAATACCGGGTGCTATTTTAGAGGTATAGAGTTTTTGCTAAAAAATTTTGTCATTATAGCTATCAAATTTCGCTGGTATTTTGACGTTATGTGTCATTCAATTTGGCAAATTACCATGCGAAGACACACAAATAACGTCTCGAAATAGTGAAAATTTTTTTTTCCGAAATTCGCCTTCTGTAGGGCAAATTTATAAAAAAATTCGTCCAATTTATGGTGTTCATAATCGTCCATCTGGGTTGCTTATACGCAATACGATGGATAAATTTATGTTCACGTATACACTATCGGACAATGTTCATCCAACACAAGCTCGTACGGTGCGTACCGAGGCAGCCATCTCTGCTGTAAAAACTAAGGTAGTGTGACTGTGGGTCCAAACTTATGGATTATGCTCGATCACTACATGGAAAATTTTGAAGAAACTCTAGTAGATCCAACTACTGCAGCAATTCAAGCCATTGGAACATCGTTTTCGTCGTACGTTCAGTGATGACAATGAGTTGTAAGCTGAACGACACTTTTACTGTCAATTCAGCGATGAGTATCAATGCTGATTTATGGGTTCGTAAATAAGCAAAATTGAGAAACTTAGGAACTCTCACGGTATCCCAAAAATGTTACGATTGGGTGCGTGTAATTCGTCTTTATTTCTTCGAATGTTGAGACGGAACCAACCGTTACCATTGATGATGATCGCTACCGACAAATCATTTGTAATGATTGATTGATTCCTGTAATAAAAATGCTTCCAACAGGATGAAAAAATGGCAAAATGGCGCAGCATGCCATACAGTTTGTGAAACCATTACTTTATTGAGCCAAATTTTTGCGAAACGAATCATCTCAAGAAATTGACCTGTTAACTGGCCGCCCAAATCATGTAATTTGGCTCCTTAACACTATTTTTTGTGGTGGTACGTCAAGTCATTTGTCTTTGCTGATAAACGAACAAATATTAATGATTGATGACTTAGAAACCAACATTTGATGCGTTATTGGTGAAATAAGGCCGGCTATGCTGGAATAATTGGACCAACAAGATGGCCTTTCTAAGACGCGGTCGCGGTGCTCATTTTGAAACAATAAATGCCTCAAAATCTACGAACCGATTATTTGGTTTACAAGTGGGGTTCTCATGTGATTTTCCCCCTGTGGGATGCAATAACTCCCGCCAATCTACAGTGATTAAAACAAAAAAAATCCGCAAACGACTTGTGACAAAATTACCTTAAAAATGATTTCAAATGCGTTTCGCGTTAAACTTGAAAACCAAGACGCTGTGACACTCGGAATATGATACCCCGTTTTTGGAGTGTCACTGTTTTAATAGTGAAACTACGTAAAAGCAATGTCTGTATATACAAATTACTTTAAATTATGTGCCACACAAGACTGCAATATACAACTTTCTTATGGGAGCATTGTGTTTTGTTTTGTTTCCAAAATGGAGCCCAGAGGATTGGAGCTATGACCTCAGAAACGTGAGCTCAAGCTAAGGGACCATTCATATATTGCATTACAAATTTTTTTTAGAGACTTTTAACTCGCCCCTCCTCCATGTAACACTTAGTAACATATTCAGAGACCCTCTTATTACCTAACAAATTTATCGTACCCTCTCTAACTTTGAAATAATTTAATCACAAAATATTAACAATGCAAATACTTTTATGCAAAAACACAGTTTTTATTTTCCATTTATTAGGAAAAATAAAACAATATGACGACAAATAACTTTCAACTTATTTTAACTAATTTTATATTTTGGTACATAACAATTCGCTAGACCTCCTTCCCTTTATGAAGCACGCAGTAACATTTTCAAATACACCCCCCCCCCCCCAATCCACCTTGGAATTTTACGCAATAAATGGATAGACGTGGGTTCCTCGTAAAAAAACTGTCCACGACGTACGTACACTCACAGAATTCTTATCAAAAACTTTAGATATACTCTAAAGACCTCAAAACGTTAAGAGTATTGGTTGATAATGGCTCTCACCCCGAAGGGCGTGAGAGTAGGGGAGGATCGAAAAAGGGGGCCTCCCCTACTACTATGGCATAAATAGTCCGCGGCGGTCACGAACCCATGAGAAGTGATGAAGGTTCCCCACTAAATGGTCATTTTGTTTATTTTTAGAGGTCATACGAAACCGTAAAATTGAAGTACGAAGAAATTTTCGGACATTTTTGAAAGACGAAAAAATTTAACAAAAAAAAATTGACAAAAAATAACCAAACAAAAAATAACAAAAAATTATTATTTTTTAAAATTAAAAACAAATTGATGCATGTAATCTTTACCATAAATGTAATATAAATAGGGGCAACACGTTGGAGACACGTTTTGCACACCCATTGTAAAGACATACAAATTCAATGATTATGCCGAAGCCATGGCAATTTTGAACACAACTATTCAAAATTGCCACCACGCGAGAAAATCTCTTCAGTGCGCGTAATAACAAAAGCTTGTTTTCATTTTTGTTAGCGCTCTTTTGTCCTTCAAGCATCGATATGAATAGGCTTTGTAGCCTGCCACCCCGTTCCGATTGATCCGCGTGAATATTCAATCAAACCGATCCACCACCCATCCAAAAAGGCCTTACGTAATCAATGAACGCTCCCGTAGATGATATGATTGATATTTACTCATTTCAATAACTATTATGAGTACCTCTAATTATTATTATTTAAAGTAGTATTATTTTCATAACTATTATTGTGTCTAATATTTTTAATATTTATGTAGATATTATTGGAAAGTTGACGGCGTCGACCTCAAGGATCACCTCGCGGCTTGTTTATTTTCCATTTATTATGAAAAATATAATAATTTGACGAAAAATAACTTTCAACATATTTTAACTAATTTTACATGTAGCAATTTGCTAGAGTTCCTTCCCTCCATGTAACACTTAGTATCACTTTTGAATACCCCCTCCCTTTGCAATAAAAATCACTCTGCCAGCCAGAAATGCGGGGTTGACGTCAAAATCCGGACCATTTTACTGGACCAACTCTGAAGATTGTAAAGACGCTGCAATTGACAGATCAAGGAAGTCGGTACGACTTTGTTTACGTGAGCTATGCTCGTAGAAAAAATCTGCCAACGAACCTACGTACACACACAAAATTCTTTCCAAAAAACTTTGGATATACTCTAAAGACCTCAAAACGTTAAGATACATATGTTGAAAATTTCTACAAGAACTTCCCTTATACTGCGAAGTTAAAAAACTGCCTCAAAAATTGCAACATTTCGGTAATGGCGACAAGTCTGTGTTTTTATTAGTTGCAATTTTCGAGATTATACTGTCTACACGTTCTTTATTTTTCATATATAGTTCGAGGGCGAACGGTTCAAGGGAAAGCTTTTATTTTAACAGATACGATCGAAAAACGAATTAAGATATGATGCGTCTTCGATAACTGTATTGAATGCTATTGTCAGAGCGGCAACACCATTTATTTCGCAAGTCAGCATTCAATAGCCGTCGATAAAAAAACTATAACGAATCGAACAGATACTTAGATACTCTTATACAATTGCAATGCTCAGCACTTCTGGCTGTCGCGCAGGTGAGCGCCAGGTAAAGCCGCTCGTGGTTGGTGCCGTTCTGGAGCGGATTTATCTGGTCCGCTTGCCTGGAAGCCTGGAACGCGTTCGTTCGCACTCTCCGCGTGGCAATCCGTTCGCGCGAGAACCGCACCAATCCACGTACGTATACAACGTATCTGCAAGATACAACTTCGAGTGGCGTTGCACGAGCGGTTGGAGTGTTGCGGCGCGGGGTCTGGGCCGAGGCGTCGTTACACGGAGCGCAACTGCTTCGGATCGAAAGGCTCGCCAGGTGAGCTTGGAAGGTGGGAAAGTGGAAGACGGTAAGCAACGACTTGGAAAGCCTTTTGCTGCGGCCGCGAAAACAGTTTACGGTAGTTTCGTGTCGAGGCGAGTTGGACGGACAAGCAGGCGCAACGTGTCCACGAATCGCGGCTAACAATCGCTTTGTTCTAATAGACCAGCAGCCGAAGAAGCTCGCCAGTATCTTTTTATCCGTGCTGTGTCCGCGCGCCAAGGAAGATACCGCTCGGCCGTCCTAGAACGAACGAAAAAGGAGTGACGCCTGCAGCCGGAGGAATGCACTAGCGTGCAGTGGTCGCGCGTTCAAGATCAAGTTCGCGGTGCGTGTGTGCGTAGGCCGTGCAGTGCGTGCGCGCGCGAAGGTGAGTGGCGCATCTTGAGGAAGCGCGTGGCGTGTCTTCGCCGCAGCCGCGACGGTGCATTCGAGTTCGTGGTGGAAACGAGGAGTGTGCGTGTACGCAAGGGTAGCTGCCCCCCGCGCAGCCAAAAGAACTGTGTGTGAACTGTGGTGTACAGTGAGTGCGTTTACGTTTGTCAAGGAACAAAAGCCGCGCGGCGATCTTTTGTATTGGATTACCTCGAAATTGCCAGCGCAAATCTATTGGATTGCAGTCCCAGTTGCCTGAGGTCGATTCGAGGAACGATTAGTATCTGTAAGTACCAAAATATTGGATAGATTAATCTAGAATCCTGCAGCAGCCAATGGGCGCAGTCGAAATCAATGTAATTTGTGATAGACTGGCAGAATAAAGAACCTGTTTGCCATAAAACCAAGAAGATCCTCAAATCTTTTTAAAAACAAATAAAGTAATGAAAACCACGTTCTTAGAAAGGGAAGCCAACTTAGATTTGATCAAGCAAATAAAGAACAGTCTCGATAAAGAAATGACCTCTGCCTTCTTGAACATTGTGGCAACTTTCCATAAAACCTCACGTACACATGTCCTTCAAGAAGGCGGAAAAACGCAATGACATTGGATCCTCCACTACAGAATAAATCAACCTCATACTTACAAGTGGAAGTCTAGTCAGTAGTGACTCTATTTTTGGGGCTAGTGTGGCTTAACCCCGCCACCCAGCTGAACATCTATAAGAATAAGCGGAACAAAATAATAGAACTAACTACAATATAAAGAAGATGATCAAAATTGTATCAACATACAAATCAAAGACTATGCTTATACAATGTGGTTCTAATGGAACTTGTCGAATTGCAAGCCTCTTTTTATTTAATTTTTTTAACCACTTCGAATGCACTTAGGACCTTCATAATTTTTATAACATACTAAAACAGCACATTTTTTTATCAAAATGGATTCAGTAAATTTCGCATAATAATTTTGCAATTTAAATTTATTCCAAAAGAATCAAATTTTTTTCCAATCTTGCAAATCAGAAACTAAAGCATATATATACGTATATAGAAGTTTGAATTTTTTTCACAGAACACTTCACCTATCAACAAATGAAAATAAAATCGGATTATTAGGGCGCACTCACGATTTTTTGCTGAACTTGTTAATAAACCACAAAATAGTGCTGATCGTCGTTGAAGTGCTATTCTGCATGTGAAAAAATTTTCACTGGTGTTTTGAACATCCAAGTTTTTGGTACTTTTTATAAAGAGATTCTTTTTTAAAATATTCATGTACGCAAACTTATCCACAACTCCGTCAACAAACAAAAGCTTTTCTGGTGAACAAAGTGTGGTTTTCTTACTTACTGTTTCTTTCAAATCGTAACAATATCAAATGTTTTCTTCTTACTAACTAAGCAGTAAGTTTAATAATATAATACCGACATTATTCTTCTATAAATATTTTCAATTATCAAATTAAAAGTGATTTTCCACTAAAAATATTGACTGTGCGAATACTTTATTCGATCAGTGTAAGTTGTGTTATATTGTGATTTGATGGACCCAGGCACTATGTTAAAATGCGAATGTACTGTGCGTTTTGAACGCAGTTTTGTGTAAATTGACTTAACTGTTTGCATTGTGTATCAAAATAGTCGTCTATAGGCATATATATATCATTTATATTACCTATTGAATAATAATCATTTTTTTTCCATCAAATCGTGCCAGAATTTAAAGTTTGATTTGATAGAAACATTACTTACTAGGAGAGGACCAGGTTATGGAATCACAGATTTGGACGAAATTTGGCACATAAGTAGAAGACGTCAAGGATATTCGATCCTTAAAATATTAGAGCGCAACACTCGTCCTTTTTTGAGAAAAACGTCCTTAAAGTTTTTTGCGTTGCTATTGTATTATTAAGTTTTCACCACTGACAGGAGCTGAGCAGCCTAGGTAGCAAAGTCACTAGCACGCAATCAAGGGGTCGTGAGTTCGATTCCCGGTCGGGGTATTGATTTTCTTTTTGAATTATTGTCGTCGTCGTCGGCGTCGTGTGTTCGACTACCGGGGGGGTGAGTATTGTTTTTTTGAATAATTGTGAATGTAATTTTTCTATGGTGAATCAGCAATGTTCACTTACAAAAAACTACATTCACAATTATTCAAAAAAACAATACTCACCCCCCCCCCCCGGTAGTCGAACACACGACGCCGACGACGACGACAATAATTCAAAAAGAAAATCAATACCCCGACCGGGAATCGAACTCACGACCCCTTGATTGCGTGCTAGTGAGTTTGCTACCTAGGCTGCTCAGCTCTTGTCAGTGGTGAAAACTTAATAATACAATAGCAACGCAAAAAACTTTAAGGACGTTTTTCTCAAAAACGGAGGAGTGTTGCGCTCTAATATTTTAAGGATCGAATATCCTTGACGTCTTCTACTTATGTGCCAAGTTTCGTCCAAATCTGTGATTCCATAACCTGGTCCTCTCCTAGTTAGAATAAGTTAGTTTATCATGGGCTAGAACCTCCTAGTCTAGTCAACAACTTCGTCTTTCTAGTTGTGATTTTTGGTTAGCAACTCACTAACACTATTATTGCACATTAATGGGGGTTCTTAGCTTCCAGATTTTATGCGGGTACATCATTAATTTAATAGTATTAGTGAGTTGCTAACCAAAAAACACAACTAGAAAGACGAAGTTGTTGACTAGACTAGGAGGTTCTAACCCATGATAAACTAACTTATATAGAATAGCGACGTAAGCATATATACGAACCAATTGACAGTCGTTATATTTCGCGGATACAAATAATAAAATAGTTGAAATATAACGAGCTTAACCCATCAACAAGCCTAACCGTGGTCGTGCTGTCTGGTGGCGGATGGTAAATGACAGCACCTGAAGAGGATGCCATCCGACACCCCGAAACCACACTTTCCATTACTTAGAACTTTAAAATAACTGGTAGCCGATTTAATTTGCAAACAAATAAATCCTTAGAGCTTATAATGGAACCGCGGTAACAAGTAGCCAAAATAGTGGTGTAGACACATTTGAAAATATAATTTCCTTAAGCTTAACCCTTTAACTCACCAACTAAATTTAGTTTCAAAGCCAGCAAATTTGCTTATACTGGATGTAATTTTTTTCGCCCGTTTCGGTACTTTTTTGCATGCTTAATTTGCGCCAAAATGAAGTCTAATTTTTTTTGTCTATGAGCAAACAATAGAAGATGGTTGGGCATTTCAGTCAAATTGTAAATATGGAGATACTTCTTTATTTTTTTCATGTCATTTAGTTCAGTGCAAATAGCATCCAATAGCAGAACGTGTACTATTTTTAATACTGACGTTGAAATAAATGCAATAATAGTTTTATGCAAAAACAAAACACATGCTTGAAAATATATCTTTTACTATTCAATTTTATGTATTTTTTTAAAAAGAAATCAACTTTTGTGTAACTTACCAATCCAGAAATAAATTATAAACATTAGAGCTCAGTTATAGGTACAGAGTCAGAAAGATGCATCAATACACACGAACATAATAAAATTTTCAAAGCAAGCATCGACTTCGTCTCAATTCGCTGGCGGTACCTACTGTATGTTTGTTTAAGAAATGCCAATGATTAAAAAAGGTGATTTATTTGTTCGTTAAGCAAAAATTAATCGACTTGCTGAATATTTGTATAAATAATGTGTTGTCAAGGTGTTGCTCGTGCTGTTTGCATTGATTGAAGCTTTTAAAATAATATTATGTTTAACGAATTTGCCTTCATACTTTTTCGTTGGTGATGTTAACATTAGTAGGATACTATTTAAAATAATTTCATTATATTAAAAATACAAATTTCATTATTTCTAATGGCATTCAATTGTCTGTTTAAAAAATAGGAAAAATGAAAATTTCATTGCTAACGAACCTACACATGTTTCAATTTTGTATAATCGCTCACAGCAAAGCCTAAACTATGTTACAACTGGTGTCAAACCAATAGACCTAATGTCAATCTCCCAAAATCCAAATTGTACATTTGACTATGAAACAGAATTTCTTCCTTTGAAAGTTAAGAACGTTCCAATACCTAAAAAAGTTAAGTACTTCGGGGTCATCTTTGATTAAAAACTAGAAATTTCAAATAAATAAGACTCGGCAAAGCCTGGAATTAACCTCCAAAATGCTTCTACAGGACTATTATTCAATCAATCATATGAAATAGATGTAAGATATATCCAGGTGAAGGACTAAAAAAATCCTTTAAAAAGAACAACGACTACCATGTCGATTAAAATATGTTCAATCAAGTCCTGTTCAACCACTACCATGGGCGCTTTATTCAATATGTCAGCTTTCAATATAAAAGTAAAGAAAGAGGGTGCCATAGATGGTTTCAATTGCAGCAGACAGCTAAACAAAAATCTGGGAAATTCAACTAGAAAATTCCAAATATCTATCTATCCTGTCTTGAAATCTCAAGAAATGGACCTGTGAGATTTGATTCAATCGTTCACCAAAGGTTTGGTCGAAGAAAGAAATGCTTTCACGCGTATGTATGATATGTTGCGCCATCCTGTTGGAATCAATCAATCAATTAATCAAAAATTATCAATCATTTGTCGGTAGCGATCGCCATTAACGGTAAAGTTGGTTCCGTCCTCAGATTTGAAAAAGAAAGTAACAATTATTTCGTCGGCATGCAAATGAGATGAAGGGGTTTCCAAAGCCTATCTATTGAGGATTATGCTCACACTAAAAACGACAATTTCGCTCATTTACGCACAGTGTGATTCAACTTCCAAATCATTTTCAGTACATTCACCGAACGTGCGACGCAAACAATGGTCCAATAGCTTCAATTGCTGTACTACCTTGATTTTATAGTGCTTTAGTCCAAGTTTCTCTTCAAATTTCTCGATGTAGTGAACGGAAGAGACCAATTTGTTGAAAAAGGCGTCGAATCGATAATATTGGATGGACAGTCACACTTTCCTTTACAAGAGCGATAGCTGCTTTGGTATCCACTGTACGAGCTCGTGTTGGATGAACATTGTCCAATAGTATACGTGGGTATAAATCTTTCCATCGTATTGCGTATGAGCTACTCAGATAGACGATTATGAGCACCATAAATTGGATGTCGTGCTGTATTGCTGTTTAAGATTGGCGCACAGGACGTGAATTTTAGAAATGAATTTCCAGTTTTTGGGGATCTTGTTTGCAAGTTTTTGCATAAACATAGTGTCAAAAAGACAGCAAAATTTGACAGCTACAATGGAATGTTATCCTTATCGAAAGTTCCATACTTCTTAAAAACACCCTTTACAAGTAAAGAAAAAAGCAGCCATCGATAGTTTCAATTGCAGCAGACATGCTAAATACAAATCTGGGAATTTTAAATAGAAAGCTTGAAATACTTATCCAAACTAAAGTATTTCCCCCAGGTTGAATAAGGGAAGAGCTAGAAACAAGATCCTCGGTTTTACCTCGTGATGGATATATCTAATGCTGTGAACAACGACAGATATCTCTATCGGAAGTTTTTTAACACTTAAAACACAATGGAATTTTGGTTTTTGTAAAGAGCATATTTGGGATGTACATATATGTATGTACATAAGTAGGTGTAAGATCTTCAGTCAAATTTTCTCTGTTCCGAATCGATGATCTTATTTCAACATGATATACAGAATTTCTCATCTGTTCAACAGAAAATCGTTTTCATTTTACTATTACATACTTATATAGATCGCATCAAATTAAATGTAATGCTACTTGTTAAGCTCAATTTATTTTCGTCATATATGTACATATTTATGTTGAATCATGAGTTGAAGCCGAAGACATCATTATGGAATATTCAATAGACCGCACCCAATAAACAATCATTTCTGTTTACAAAAATTTAACCCTATCGAACAGTGCATACAGTGCCGCGTGACATTCATCATTTAATGTATGAAACTCAACGCCAACGCCAATATTTGTGTTCGAGTTGCAAGTTCGAATTTCTTTCGATCTAACAAAGCTCACATGTTGCTGATGAAGCATAAAAATCAACGAAAGTGTTTCCCGACACATCCAGTAATACAAAGTCGTATCGAATTTCCAATGATTGTAGCCGACTTGAAGTATGAAATCTGAAAGATATGTATGTTATTCACGATATTGACGGTACCAAAGAAAAGATAGATCGGACACGCATTTCAAATGGATAATAAAAAAATCGGTCGAACTAATTGAAGGAGATTAGCTGGTTATGATGGTAGTGGTTCGGTGGAAGACAGAGTGAGTACGATGCAGTCAATTATTGGAAAATTGATGTGATCGAGGTAATAAATAATTATTTCATTCTCGCCTATTCGTACGTATCCACAAATGTACAGAATGTATGAATGCATGAGCTCAGAAACATATCTTTAAAGAGTACTTAGCTTCGTTTCTTGTATTTGCACATACTCGATCGAATGTATCTACATATGTATGTATGAGCAGTGGTTAAAAAAAGCTAGGGCACGATGTACCCAACGAGAAAAGTCATAAGATTTAGTGGTATTTTCTTTCTTTCTGTCTTGCATTATATCAGGAGCTGGGAAGATATTTCAGTATCATACCAAAAAACAACAACCAAAAACACAACAATTTTTGAAAAAAATACAAATTCAATGATTATGCCGATCATGACAATTTTGAACAAAATTATTCAAAATGGCCACCTCGCGAGAAAATCTCTTCAGTGGGCGTAATAACAAAAAGCGCATTCATTTTTGCTAGCGCTCTTTTGTCCTTCAAGCATCGATATGAAAATAACAAATAACGTAAAAAAGGCTTTGTAGCTTGCCCCCTCCGAATATTAAATCAAACCAATCCACACAACCCACCCACCCCCGCCCCCATCCAACAAAAGCCTTACGTTATCAATGGACGCTCCAGTAGATGATATGGTTGATATTAACTCCTTTCAATTACTGTTATGAGCACCTCTCATTATTATTATTTAAATTAGTATTAGTTTCATAAATATTTTTTTTGTGTGCAATATTCTTAATATTTATGTAGATATTAATGGGAAGTTGACCGTGTGCACTTCAAGGGTCGCACCTCACGGCTTGTTTTGATTTTTTAATTAATACACCAATTTCAGCATATGACATTCCTGTTTGCCAAAGCTGAATTATAATTTCCCGAACTTCTACACTTAATGGTATTCTTTTAGCACTCATTATTTACTCACTTTTAAAATTTATATACTTTCTTTGATCATTTACTCAATTCAAATGACAAATATTTCATGTAGCGAAAATTTCATGCAAATCGATTGGTGTATTATTCTCAGAAAAATAATTTTTTTGCAGTATGCCGTAACTTTTTTTGCGTTGTTTCTGGTTGGAAAACTATTTTTGTCCCTATATTTAACTTCCCACTTCCCTATGGGAAGTTATTGTAATGGGGTCGATTTTGCGAATCCCAAATTTTGATATATCTCCACGTTTTAAGGTCTCTAGAATCCAAATCTATCGTTTTTAGAGAGATGTCTGTGATTGTGTATGTACGTATGTGTGTATGTGCGTATGTACGGATGTACGAATGTGCGTTCGGAATTATTTTTCGTCTCGATTATCTCGAGAACCAAAGATCGGATTGACGTGGGACCGGTTTCAAACGACGCTTAATTACGTAACCTAGAACTGAATGAGTTTTCAGCAAAATCGTTTGGGCCGTTTTTTATTTAGGATGAAAAAACTGAAAAAACGACTAAAAATTGCTTATTTTTGAACTGTTGATACGCACTATTAATTCATACAGATACCAAATACCTTCATAGTAATGTTGTTATTATTGTGCGTTTTAGCAAAACTGTGATCAAATTTGTAAAAAATGTTATTTCAAAAAAAAATAAAGATTAATTTATAAAATTCCAAACATATATTATCAGGTTTGTGTGAATGGGAGTAGACACGCTAATGCAGTTAATTATTGGATAATGTTATAAATAAATTAATATTGTTATTAACAATCAAATAATATTAGTTATATTTTGATATTGTATATACAAAGTAATTTGATATTGTATTTATAAAGTAATTTATTATTAACGGTAAAACATTCTTAATAACCCAGGATTATTGTAAATAATAATAATTTGGTAGAGGATGACCAGGTGGTGGAGACGTCTTCCTCTACCAAAGCTTTTATGGCTAGATAAAAAATTTATAAAAATTATAAAAGCTTTTATAATAATTTAGAATAATAATGTTTAATAATAGTAATTTTTAACTTCCCAGTATATGGGAAGTTCTTGTAATCGCCTCGAAAATCGAAATTGAAATTTTCAACATTTCTTTACGTTTTAAGGTCTAAAGAGTATATTTTAAGTGTTTTTAGAAAGAAGTATGTGTGTGTGTGTGTACGTACGTACGTGCGTTCGTGGACAGTTTTTTCTACGAGCATAACTCACGTAAACAAAGTCGTATCGACTTCGTTGAGGTGTCAATCGAAGCGTCTTTGCAATCTTAAGAGCTGATTAGTTTTTGGGACACTTCGGTTGGGGGGGTTTGCTGGTTTGCCCGTTTGAAGGTCATTTCTGTCATGCGTTATATCTACGGAACGACAAATACGATTTGCAAAGTTAAGGTGTCAATCGACGCGTATTAATATTTGTGTGATTCTATCAAGTTTTCAAAAAAATCGTTTTAACGGTTTTTTAATTTATTGAAAAAAAGTGCTAAAAAATAGGTTTTTTCCCATAAACAATAAGTTTTTAACCTGATTTGCAGCACGCAGTAATAAATGTATACAAAATTTATATACTCTTAACAGTTTTTGTAAGAAAATCAGCAAAACTTTTTTTCATGATTACGTAAAAAATGAAATTAAAAATAAAAAATCATTAAAAGTCATCATGATTTTCAAGGTCATTTTTATCAACGTGCATTAATTTTTTTTTATGTTTTCAACTTTAGAAAAAGTCCTTTCCGCCGTTTTTCCATTTAATAAAAGAAAATGGGAAAATTAGAGTTTTTTTCATAAAAAATAAATTTTTAACCTGATTTGCACAGCTCAGTAATAAATGTTTATATAATTTATACATTCCTAATAGTTTTCGAAGAGAAACTAGCCAAATTATTTTGTATGATCCAAAAAAAAAACCTAAGACACGGCTCGTGACAAAACACAAATTCAATGATTATGCCGAAGTCATGGCAATTTTGAACAAAATTATTTAAAATGGACACCTCGCGAGAAAATCTCTTCAGTGGGCGTAATAACAAAAATGCATTCATTTTTGCTAGCGCTCTTTTGTCCTTCAAGCATCGATGTAAAAATAACAAATAACGTAAAATAGGCTTTATAGCTTGCCCCCTCCGAATATTAAATCAAACCAATCCACACAACCCACCCACCCCCGCCCCCATCCAACAAAAGCCTTCCGTTATCAATGGACGCTCCAGTAGATGATATGGTTGATATTAACTCCTTTCAATTACGATTACGAGTGCCTCTCATTATTATTATTTAAAGTAGTAGTATTTTCAAAATTATTATTGTGTTTAATATTTTTAATGTTTACCTAGATATTACTGGGAAGTTGACCGTGTGGACCTCAAGGGTCGCACCTCGCGGCTTGTTAATAATAGTAATTAATAATAAAAACAAATTATACCTTTTTTATTCACCCCACTGGGAAGTTAGTCGTGTGGGCCTCAAGGGTCGCACTGGGACCACATTTTTAATAATTGTTGTGTGATTGGTGTTTTGTTTGTTATGTTACTGAAATATACCTTCCAATCTCCTGATATAATGTGAAAATAAAAACATTCTCGATAAAAATATCACTGAAAAGTTAAAACTTTTCTCGCTGGGTGCATCGTGCCTTAACTTTTTTTACCCACTGTATGTTTGTATATAGTCAATTATTCTCGGCAAATGCAATCACGTACGAATGCAATTTTCTTACCGGGAATGCATCGAAGAGTAACGGCAAAAGTTCAACGAATATGCAATCTTCATTGCAATTTTTTCCAAGAAGTCATGTGTAAATGATGCACTTTCCATAATGATGATGATTATGATGATGGCGTTGGTAATACAATACGACCTCACAACCATATTGGCTTGGTAAGAATATCGACTGAAGCGCAAGGCCATGTTACCGTTGAGTATGCTTGCATCATTTCGAAATGCCAAACATTAAATTTACCTAACCATATGCCAAAGAAGTGTTAGCTATGTAATCTCTTGCACACAGCTTAAGTACGACATTCAATAAGTTTTCATGCACGGGTCTTACACACTTGGACCGAAAATCCGGGTCCAAGTGAATTGTTTTGCATCGAGGAAAGGTCAACTGCTTTTGGAGTTCGTCGAGTTCACGACGATTGAAAACTTTTGTAACAACTTCAATTGTTATTCATGCAAAATTTTATCTAGCACAACACTCGGCACACTTGGCTTAAACTTCAGCAAAACTTACTTCACAATAAACAAAATTTTTTAATTAGCTATGCGAACAATATTGCTTTTGGCCATTTTGTCGGAGTCTCGAGACCTTGACGAATACGACAATGCAGATTAGAACTCTAGGCATGCCTAAAAGTGAAGGAACCTTGGACGAATCACGATCTCCATACGCAACATTGTGGCAGCAATATTGAATACCGGTTCACTTTTCAAGAAAAATACGAGAACAGATAGTTTTTTATCATGTCTCTAAATTGCGTGGTAAACGACCTTTTAGGTCTCGGATAGGCTTGATTCGAACATAATTGCACAGTCGAAGGAAACAACAAAAAATACTGTGATTATTCAACCAGTCAAATTGAATTATTTTAATTCGTTTCAGTGGCTAGCTTTTTTGGAGAGATGTTTTTCGTGGCTAACTGATCGGTTAGTTTAGTGGAAATATTGAATTAGTTAGGGACATTCATGGATATTTTATGTTACGCACGATTTTCATTTTTTTGAGATGCAATCCGGAATTATGCGTTCATAAACACTTACGATAACATTAAGTAGCTGCTTGAAATCATGCGCGTGCGAAAAGCAGCATTAATTTCCTCAATATCTACATAAGAAACAGTAGCTTGCTGAATTTATGCAATACGTATCTAATGATATAATTGGTTGTGTTCATTATGTGACCATTTCGTAATATAGAATGCTGTTGTGTTGGCTATGTCGAAGAAATTGTAAAATAGAGGGTGTTTTTTTAGAGGTGTAGAACTTTCAATAGAGATATTTGTCAATGTAGGTCTCAAATTTTGTGGTCATTTTCACATTATGTTTAATTTACTTTGACAAACTACCATAAAACGACTTACAACCGAACAGCGTCTCAAAATAGTGGAAATTTGTTTCCGGAATTCGCGCTCGACCAATTTTTGATGCTCATAATCGTCCATCTAAGCAGCGCATACACGATACAGTTGAATGATTTAAGTCCACGTATACTGTATTGGACAATGTTCATCCGCCACGAGCTCGTAAAGTGCGTACTGAGGCAGCTATCGCTGCTGTAGAAAGCAGTTTGACTGAGCATGAAATCTGAAGACGGAACTAATGTTAGCGTTAATGGCGATCGCTACCGACAAACAATTACTAATTTTTTGATTTTCAACAATCCAATCGTCTGAGGGACATATGGTTCCAACAGGATGGGTACAACATGCCATATAGCGCGTGAAACCATTGCTTTCTTGAGCAGCACCGTTGGTGTACAGTTAATCTCAAGAAATGAACCTGTACTGGCTGGCTAGATCATAAGACTAATTTTTGTAAAAGTACTTCAGGTCATATGCATTTGCTGATAAACCAGCAACTATTGGAGACTTGAAAGCCAACATTTAATGCGTTATTGGCGAATTAAGGCCGAATTTGCTGGAAAAAGTGGTGCAAAATTGAACTGATTCCTAAGGCGGAGTCGTGATAGTTATATACCAGAAATTATTTTTAAACAACAATTGCCATACATTTTGCAAGCTAATAAAGGCAAAAAATGGCTATTACAATATTTTTTCTGTGTTTTATTTGTTTGAAAAGTTCTATGCCTCTCAAATAAACACCCTACACTCTTGATCTTATTTTTGAGCAAAATAAAACCAGGATTCTTGAAAATCCGATACTATTCCATCTGCTAGCACTATTCTAGTTTCTATATCGGATGAGAAGCTTTCACCTTTATCCAAGAGATTTTCAGGATATTTTCTTCGCCGTCGCTATGTGTAAAATTGTACATCATATGGGTTTCTAAGGTAAGTGTACGTGAATGCAGATTTACTAATTGCTCCTATTTTATTAATGGTTTTTGAAGGCATTACTTTTAACTTCCCAGTATATGGGAAGTTCTTGTAATCGCCTCGAAAATCGAAATTGAAATTTTCAACATTTCTTTACGTTTTGAGGTCTATAGAGTATATTTAAATAGTTTTTAGAAAATGAGATGTATGTGTATGTGTGTGTGTGTATGCACGTACGTACATACATGCGTTCGTGGACATTTTTTTCTACGAGCATAACTCACGTAAACAAAGTCGTATCGACTTCGTTGAGGTGTCAATCGAAGCGTCTTTGCAATCTTAAGAGCTGATAAGTTTTTGAGACACTTCGGTCAGGGGAGTTTGTTGTTTTCACCCTTTGTAGGTCATTTCTGTCATGCACAAACATAGGATTTGCGTTGTTAAGGTGTCAATCGACGTGTATTAACATTTTTGTGATTCTATCAAATTTTCAAATAATTGTTGGAGCCGTTTTTTAATTTATTAAAAAAAAGTCCAAAAAATTAAGGTTTTCTTCACAAACAATAAATTTTTAACCTAATTTGCAAAATCCAGTAAAAAACGTTTATAAAATATATAGTCCAAACAGTTGTTGTATAAAAACCATTAAAATTTTTTCTCGTGAATATGTAAAATTTTAAATAAAAAATAAAAAATCATTTAAAGTCATCATGACCTCCAAGGTCATTCATGTCATTCACTATTTCTCACGCACCAAATATGATATTTGCATCGTTGAGGTGTCAATCGACGCGTCTTAACATTTTTGTGGTGTTATTAATTTTATGAAAAAAACGTGGCAATCATTTTTTTAATTTGATAAAAAAAATGCAACAAATTAGGGTTTTTTCATAGAAAGTAAATTTTTAACCTGATTTGCACAATATATTGAAATTTTTTTATAAAATTTATAAATTCTTATCATTTTGTAAAGAGAAACTAGCAAATATTTTTTCCACGGTTACAATAAAAAATTAGTTTTTAGTAGTTTTGTGCTTTAGTATTCGTAAGATTTCGATTACTTCCTCCATCATCATTTGTAATACATTTTACTTTTTACATGCAATTAAGCCGATTATTGACTGCATTTTCAATGTTTTTCAAGACCAACTGAAAATAAGAAATAAATCTTTGTCTCATTGATGTAAAATCGTGAACAAATACAAATTCAGTGATTATGCGGAAGCCATGGGAATTTTTAAAACAACTATTCAAAATGGCCACCATGCAACAAAACCTCTTCCGTGGGCATAATAACAAAAACTGCATTCATTTTTGCTAGCGCTCTTTTGTCCTTCAAGCATCGATATGAAAATTACATATATAGTACAGTCAAAGCGTCCGAATTTTGAGGTAAACCGTGCATTTTGGGTAGGCAGAATTTTTTTTAATGCAATGCGTGGACAATGGTATAGACAGCTTAAGTTCAGAAACTTGAACTGTCATCACTGTACCATGTCAGGTGTTATTGTGTCCCAAAGGGGGGCCAATTTAGGAAAAAGCATTTTAAGACCAGATAGACAGATGTTAAAATGCTTATTTCCTAAGACTTGTCCCCCTTTGGGACACAATAACTCCCGACATGGTACAGTGATCAAAACAAACAATACCGCAAACGTTTGGTGATAAAACTGCCTAAAAGTTGTTTTCGAACGAATTTCGCGGTAATAGGGAAACAAAGAAGTTGTGGCGCGCGAAAAATGATCCCTCCTTTTCAACGTCGTTTTTGGCGTGTAACTCTGTTAATAGTGACAGCACGCGAAAATGATGTATCCACAACTTACTGCAAATTGAATTTCACACAAGTTTGTCATATTCAACTTTTTTGTGGGAGCGGTGCTTTCCAAGATATGGGGCCGTCCCACTTTTTTTTTGTCGCAAGATGGCGCCAAGGGGATTGGAGCTGCCACCCCAGAAACTTCAATTTAAGCTCACATAAAGGCATATTACTTATTGCAAATAAAAATTTTCTACCCACTAAAATGCTCCGTGAGTTTTGCAGTGGGGGGTTTGCCATCGGAAGTTGATTATTTGGCCTAAAAATGTGTTTTTCACGTGAGTTTTCCCTCTTGGGGATGCAATAGCTCCCGCCAGTGTACAGCGATCAAAACAATCAAGAACGCAAACGACTTGCAACAAAATTGCCTTAAAGTTATTCTCCATGCGTTTTGGGCTTGAAATGAAAACAATGGATTTGTGGCGCTCGAAAGATGTCCCCCCCTTTTTGGATGTCATTTTAAGCATATAAGTTTTTAATTATTGATGCCACGTGAAAGTAATGTATGGACGACTTGCTAAAAATTTAACTACGCAAGTTTGCCATACACAACTTTCTTGTGGTGGCCATGGTTCTGGAGATATAGGGGTGCCCAACTTTTTTTTGTTTTCAAGATGGAGCACAGAGGATTGGGGCTGCGACCCCAGAAACTTGGATTTAAGCTCACAGTACACATTGCGCTAAAAATCTGGCTGCCTACCAAAATGCTCCGCGGGTTTCGCAACGGGGGTTTGCCCTCAAAAGCCGATTATTTGGCCTAAAAACGGGTTTTTCACGCGACTTCCTCCCCTTTGGGATGGAATAACTCCCGCTAATGTACAGTGATTGGAACAATCAATACCGCAAACGATTTGTGATAAAATTATCTTTGAAAAGTATCCAAACGTATTTCGCGTGAAACGTTGAAAAAAAGAAGTTGTGGCGCCCGAAAGATGTTCCCCCCTTTTTGTGTGTGGTTTTTGGCTTGTAACTTTTTTATTATGGGCCCAACATAAAAGTGATGTATGCACGGCTTGCTAAACATTTTATTCTACGCAAGTTTGCCATACACAACTTTCTTGTGGGAGCCATGGTTTCGGAGATATGAGGGCGCCCCAACTTTTTTTGTTTTGAAGATGGACAGGACAGGAGCTGCGACCCCAGAAACTTGAACTTGAACTATCTATATCATTACCCACGCATTGCATTAAAAAAATTCCTGCCTACCCAAAATGCACGGTCAAACTCCCAATTGACTGGACTTATAACGTAGAAAAGCCTTTGCCTGCCTCACCTCCCTCCCGAATAATCCCCGTAAATATTCAATCATCCCCCTTACCTACGTAATCAATGGACGCTTCCGTAGATATACTTTTCATGTTTAATAACTAAAAAAAACTCCAAACAAATTTCATAATGTTATTTAAAACAATTCATGTTTGTCTAGTATATGTACATATATGTATGTATGTTTGCTTTACTGTCAGCTATTAAACCCGATTTTTTTCATCGAAAGAATTGAATTTGAAACTTATTTTTTTCTGAATCGGAATATGTGTGCTGTAAAGAAACAAACAAATCATTCAACCAATGAAGATGAGCACTCTTTTGATGTAATTTATATGGGGAATGTTTAATTTTTTGTTCAACTCTAGGTTTTTGGAAATATTGCGTAGATAATAGATGCTTAATATTCAATTAAAAACTTCCAAAACATTTTTTTCTTTACTCTGTTGAAAAAGAAAATGTTCACAAGAAAATTACCCTCTATTGTTCCTTACTGACCCTCTCCAACTGCACAGTTTCAACAGCACCAAACAGTTCAATGCATTATAGTTTTTTCATCTTACAACTATTAGAAACTATTTTTATTTTGATGAATTTGAAAAAAGTTGAAGTATTTCAGCTCATACTACCTACATGTAACATTTCGGATGCAAACCAATGAATCGACGCCTACACTAAACGCCTTTTATTCATTTTTCTACATAAATTTCTACACACTTAAAGATTTCCTGTCTTCTTCCGAAAAAATACTAAGAACAGTACTTAACCACAAATTTCTAAGTACTTAGGTAAGAACTTAACGGTACTGACACTTATACCACGCAAAGAGCAAGAATCTGTCTCGGTCATTGAGTGAAAGGTATCTTATTTTGTAAAAGCTACAACAGCTACGAAAAAAAGATAATTTCACGTGGGCAAAGTGTAAAAAGCTTTCCTGGATGCCAAGTTATATTACGATTT
>OZ012661.1:19286430-19504985 GCA_963942545.1 Oxycera nigricornis
ATAAGCGCAAAGTCATGACAAGGTGGGCCCATGCAGCGACATCTATATGTCGCGAGCTCTAATGAAGGTCGCGTTACTGTCAGGAGTACGTCGACTGCCCAAGAGTTTATTTGCTCGCGCAATATCTTTTTCACTTAAATCGTTAGAATTTTCTTGTGTTAGTTCGGTTTAACCCTTTCCCCGACCAATTTATGTCAAAGAAACGTGCGTATGCTGCATACTTAATTTAAGCTCAAATTTATGCGTAAAGGTTTGACGAAATTAAACCTATGTTTTATACACCAGTTTATTTTTGTAATTATCTCTAATTTTGATTTAATAACTTTATTTGCTGAAGGAGTAATTTATTTTCGATGGAAAATGGAATTTCTTTTTTTGGAAATATTTTTGTTTGAAGAATTTTGAGTTTCTGATTGGTAGACACTATTCACAAGTTTTTGTATCTTTTGTTGTGTTTTTGGAAATATTCAAGGCGTTTGTAGGGCTATTTTTCAGAGAAAAACAACAGTTATCGAATTATTGATTTTTTTTTAAATTTTGTAAAAAATTAACAGCATGAGTGTTGTGGAAACAATTTCCTCCAAAAACAATCCAGAACAACTAAGAATATGCCTAAAAACTAGGTATTGAATCTTTTCTGTTGAGAATTATTCTTTGAAATTCATTGAAATTCTATTATAAACCGATTCTGATTTAATTTTTCCTATGCAAATGAGCGGATATTTACTTAGAATTTTTTTTAAATACGTACTTTGAAAAATAGTTTTTTTCATGGTACTCATTATGATGTTTGGACACACAGTTTCGAATTTCATTCCAAAATTTTGCTTTATATCTTTAAATGCATGTTGCATTGTAATCAAAAGCTTTTGTTTTTTAAAAAGTACATGTTTTGCTGCCATTCCGTTAGTGAATTACGATATAGTATTGTGCGAAATAATTGAGTCTTTCATATGCTTCGAAAGGATTCGCAAAACATTTGATATTGTCGATTTTCTTTAATAACAACTTTGAACCAATAATCTTGAAATAATTGTTTTCGTTATGAGTGTGAATGTGCAGCTTGCGCGCACTCGCGTCGCTTGTGTGACAGTCACATGAATCCAACACGGCGCGAAACGTACGAATGACGAATTTTTTTTTTTACATGCAACATCATAGGTGTGGTGGCATGAAGACGGGGGAAAATGTCCACAGATTAGCTGTGTTGTGCCGCCTTACGCATGCGTGAATTTGAAGATTGGATGCACTGGCTGCACCAACTTCACATGGCACTCACAACAATCAGCGGAATGTTTCACGCACTCAGAAGCTCTCGGAATTTTTTTTACGCATTCAGAGAAATGTTTTACTTAGAGATACTCGGAAAATGTTTCACAAACTTGGGTATGTGAAACATGGCTTAAAAAGTCTCGAAGGAGACCGATAAACCAAGCGCTTGACGCTTCAGTGCCAAAAAAAATAAACTTACTTAGGAGAGAGCGGGGCTGAAAGTGCCGATTTTAACAAATCCTTAGATAAATCAGATAAGGCGAATGCTATGGTTCTAGTTTATCTTAGGTAGAATTTAATCTGCATTTTAAATTTACACCCAGTTTTTGTGCGTTTTGAATTGTTTTGTATTGAGAATTGTTTTTTTAAACAGCGTTCGTAAGGCACTACTGACCCCACGCTGGGGCAAGTTGTGCCGGAGCCGAGGTCGGTTGTGCCGTTCATAATTTTTGGCCTTTTGCTCTGTACTGTATTGGCGTGACTCTTGTTGCTGATAACCTGATGGACCTTGTTCATTTCCACAGTCTACATTGATTGATTGCTGAACATCTGAAGAACACGTTTCATTTATACAGTCAACACTGCAACGGCGTAGTTGAGGACCAGGCTGAATTATTGACCGACAAGACTCAACACAGTGAACCGTATAATTCGACTCATGGAGATCTTCGGATGTCCTTGCATGAAGGACCAGCAAATCATTGATATTTTGTAAGGGTAGATTATCCGGCATGGGGCGATCGGTGACGAAAGACGGTGCAAAGTCTTCCTCTGTGAAAACAGTCGCATCATAGGACCAAATCTATTTAAACGCGTTGGAAACATTGGTGGGTGTTGCTGCCAAGGGGCAAGGGCCTGGTATTTCGTAAATTGAAATAGTCCAATAAGTCCACTCTTTATTTTCTTCACATACCGTTTTGTGAAAAATTTCTAATTCACATGCAACGGTTTTTAATTTGCGGCCGTCCTTAATGACCGCATCAGCAGCCATTTGTAGAAGATCCTGGGAAGTAGTTTCCCTTTGTGTTTTCCTCTTGTATGTTTTCATTCTATCAAACAACACAATATAGGGTTAGTTGTGCCGCGGCACAATTGACCCCAATTGAAAGGCACTTTTTACCCCGTTTCAAATACATTTACATTTTATCATATGCTTAAAAAACATTCTGTCCAAAGCGTTCAAATTGCATAGATTAATATTTAGGGGTAAATTAAAAACAGATTAGTAAAACTTCTATATCCGTTATACCAAAAATGCTTACTTGAGACCAAAAAGTATGCACGAAAAAATATTTACTCACGTAATGCTGAAGGAACACTACACACACTGCTACTGGGTCCGCGTTTCTGGCGCAACTTAAATAGCCGCCGCACATGTGCTAGAGTGCCAGAGTGCCGGACACATTTCGAACATATTGTTATCTCTTTTCGTTTTTTCGATATTTGCATCGGAACAACTTACCCCCGGCACTTTCAGCCCCGCTCTCCCCTACTCAAGAAGAGTTTCGGGGTATCCTTTCTTCCTTCTTGCGGTACAGATTCAATCCGATGCACTTCCCTACAAAAACCTAGCCTAATTGCTCCGCCACTCAGTTTTCGCTTGTAATTTTTACGTGATTTTTGGCCATACAAAAATCAATTTTTTTTAATACTTGCCTCTTAATTTTTTTCCCTATATTTCAAAAGAAAAGTGAGGAAAATGAAGCATTTTTTATTTTTTTATTTCTGTGGATACAGTTGAGTTGTTTGTTGTGGATCATCTCTAGTTTCTAGTAGTATAGTTAGCGATTTTAATATTCAGGAGGAATCAAATGAGTTGCTTATATATTTTCACAAAGTTTTTAATTTATTCTAGAGAGAAATCGAAAAAAAAGTAATCGTTTTTTTCCAAAAATCTTTGAAAATTTCTTCAAATATATTAATCTACTCGATGTTCAACTACGCTACACTACACGCCTATAATCTGATTCATCATATGTCTTCGCCAATTTTAAGTTCTGATTAAAATTAATATTTGAGAAAAAACTTATTTTCACCGCAAACTACACTACATCCCATTTAATGTCTGTTAATCAACAGATAATCCAGACGAGGTTGTCTTGCCTTACCTTGGCTGTGCCTAAGGAATTCCTTAGATCCATGAAGAAATCAATGACCAACACTGTACACGACGATCGGATCCGAGTATCTTTTCCGTGATGGTACACTCCATACCTACAAATCTATAGATTTATTTATGTATGTACACAATTAAAACGGGGTTTCTGGATCGACTAGTTTGCGAGGTCTATACACTCTTTCAGCGCCCCCCTTCGCAGACTCCAAACTGACTCGACTAGTTCAACTCCGAATCCAGCTAATGTTGTTGCGTCTCCATTTTCCGCAACTTGACCATGTCAAATTATTCTTGGATAACACGAAAGAAGTTTGGGTTCAGCTAGTTCAACACACCATCTAATTTAGTGGTATTTTCTTGGCGAAGAGATACAGAAACATACCTGAAGATGTTGCTTGTGTTCGGGCTGTGTGTGCTTGTATGTAGTCAAAATCGCGTCATGGATCATGGTATGGCTGACGACGATGGCAATGCTGAAGATATAGTCAGACTTTTTTTCTGCACTCGTTTTTATAAGAGGTCAAACATTTCATTCAAGAAGGTGAAACGTATTGCAATCGTAAATTTCGTAATGAGCATTATCATATTCTTCATTTTTGTCTTCATCGTTTGACTGTTCGGGTTTTTTTCCATTCCCAGCTTAGCTGAAAATATAAAAGTCTGCTATCCAAACGATGTATTTTTTTCAACTGGACAGAGTGATATTGTTCGTACGGAAGACTTTGCCGTTGAAAACGGTTAAGGAGATATGATAATGAGAAATAATTTCAAAAAAAAAAATTATTTATGAATGTTAGGGTGAAAGTTGTGGTTGGGTGTACTTTAGTAAAATTTTTGAGGTTTCTGTTTTTCTGACTTACATTTCGTGTCTGGGAAAAAATGAATTAAATTTTATCGCTTCGAATGAAAGTTACACTCAAAGTGAAATGTTTAAATATGTTTTTGAAACGATCGAAAGTAGAAACCATTCTTGTTCTTTTATTTGGTGGATAGGAATGTAATTTGTTAACAAAATTGTTTAAAGCAATCTCGGCAGGCTAGTACTTATAGAAAATGATTGTTTTTCACTCTCTATCGAGCGATTTTTTTAGACAGTTTCTTATGGCAATGATAAGTTTTTTACCAATGTTTTTTTCTATTAGTTGTCCTCTGGGCGATTCCTAGGGCTCATCAGCGGCTCAACAGGGCCTCATTAGTGTCTTTACTTATTCATTCCTTCAACACATATACCAGAACATTCCAATTATAAAATGTGGAGAAAAAATAGATACAGAATAAAGACTTAAAAGTTAAATTAGAGCTTAATTAAATAGAACATTTCGCAAAAGTCTTTGATAAACTGCAAGGCTAGAGGGAAAAGATCCAAGCTGGAGTCTATCGTGATTCCTGGATAAACGGAGAAGCGGAGAGTGATAATAGACATCCGTTCTAGCAAAGGTCAATATAAAAACATCTGTTGACCGAGAGGGTCTAGTGGATTGCCGTTGTGAAGCAAAATTATCAATGTTCACAGCCATATAATTATGATACAGCTTGTAAAGAAAGCATAGATCAAGATATGTCCTGCGCGATGATAAGGAGGGTATGTTGAAAAGTGAAAGGCGTTCTTTGTAGGGAGTATTAGCAATGTTAAACTTAAAAACGAGGAGGCGGGTAAATTTACGCTGGACACATTCAATAAGGTTAATATCAGATTGAAAATAAGGAGACCAAATTTGGGATGCGTATTCCAGTATAGAACGAACAATACTTACTAACAAATGGACTGCCGAGTGTGGATTGGAAAAAATAAGAGATTGTCTTAAGACAAACCCCGACAGTTTTGAAGATCTGGAGACAATATCACGAATGTGAGCGTCAAACTTTAGTTTAGGATCGAAGATGACACCAAGATCTTTCACTTGATCAACCTATTTTAAAGTAACAGAGTCGATAATATACGCAAAGGAGATGGGAGAGGTTTTAAGGGAGAAGGTCAAAGTGTGGCACTTGTGAATATTAAGGGTGAGAGAATTAGCTTGGCACCATGAACTCAGTGGTTTTAGATCATCTTGAAGAGCTTCACAGTCTTCAAGATTACGAATCACTCTAAAAATCTTTAGATCATCTGCATAAAGAAAGCAGGAAGATTTAAATAAAGGAGGAAGATCATTTATGTAAAGACTAAACAGAAAAGGACCCAGGATGGAACCTTGTGGTACACCCGATTGAAGATAAAAGAGATTAGAACGCGTACCTAAAACAGAAACTTGGGAAACCCTTGAAGACAAATAGGAAGACAGCCACAATAGAAGGGAATCAGAAATGCCAAAGTGCTCCAGCTTGCGGCATAGAATTAGGTGACCAATAGTGTCGAAATCCTTAGAAAAATCAGTATAAATGCTATCAACCTGTAGATGATTATCGAGCGATGAAGCAACAGTGTTAGAAAAGATGAGTAGATTTGAAGTTGTGGAACGGTTAGGAAGAAAACCATGTTGCTCAAGAACAATAACATGCCCTAAGGCTGTATTGAGATGTGTGTGAACTAAACGCTCAAGAATTTCAGGAAAGGCAGATAAGAGAGAAATAGGGCGATAGTTCGCCACGGAAGAAGGATCACCAGATTTGAGAATCGGAAGGATGTTGGTTGCCCCCCAACACTGTGGAAAAACTCCAGAGGATAAGCTCAAATTAAAGATGAAGGCAAGAGGAATACACAGGGAAGAGGATAAGGGTTTAATGAAAAAATTAGGAATGCCATCAAGACCTGGACCAACATTGGGATCAAGGAATCAATAACAGATTTCACCATGAGAGGATCAATAAATATGGACGATATCACCGAGTTTTGAAACTCATGCTGGGAAAGAAGTATGAGGACAAGGAAAATGAAAAAGTTAATGAAAAGTATGAGGCAAAGAGGTTGTTGATGTCAACAGGAGAAGAGGAATATTTATTGTCCCAATGCATGGAACTAGGAATAGATGAAAAGGATTTTAGGGATCTGATCTAGGACCAGAACAGTTTAGGATGATTGGAGAGTAATGAGCTCTCAATGGAACAGTGGTAAGCGCGAATAGCTTGCTGTATCTTTTGCTTAGCAGTAGACCGAAGCTTTCGAAATGTTGATAGCGTTTCAAGAGTATTACACACTTTCATCTGTTTACGGGCTCTATCTTTCAGCTTGATAGCATCTAGAACCGATTTGATGAGCCAAGGGGGATCCGTTTTTTTGGAGGGACGGTAAAGTGGAGTAAAGCGAGAGATAAGATTCGACAGGATTTTATAGAAATTGGCTGCAGCATCGTCACAATTGAGACCGAAAAGAAGTTCAGCCCAGTCTAACGACTCAAGGGACAATGAAGAGTAGTCCGCTTTATGGGAATTATAAGTAGGGGTAAAGTGAAAGCCATGAGGCCTGGAACTAGGTAATGTAAACACAATATTGAAGGGGGGATGATGAAGATCGATAGGAACATAAGGAAATTCAGTTGCGGACAGCGTAACCAGTTGAGGAGGTAGATTAATTAAAGCAAGATCTTATAAACGACCATTTACATTAAATATTGCATTGTATTGGAGTAGAGAAGAGAGTCTTGCAAGGGTCTCACTGTGGTCTTGCGAGGGCCTCATTAGGGCATATTTACGGGCTCGCTAGAGCTAGGGCGTTGCATGGGGTCGCCGAAACCTCACAAGGGGCTTGTTTGAAGCTCGTTTGGGGCTCGCACGAATCTTGTTGGGGGCTCGTTAGGGGCTTATCCGAAACTAGGATCTCATTGAAAAGGGTAAAAAATGGCATCGAGCTCGTCTGCTAAAAAAATGTTTTTCATAGGAGGAGATTTCACGCATGATTTCGCCTGCTATGAAATACACTAAATAATGGATTCAGGATACTTGTAGGTAGGTTGAGGCCAGTTCAAATTACGTCTGTGGATGAAATTCGATAGAACCATGATAAGAAAACTAGATACCACTTGCGCTAACATAAAAAACAGGGACTCTAAAAGTAGAATGTATTCAAGTGTTTAGTGAAAGCAAAACAAGCCATCGACGTAAAATTCTTAAAAGCTTATCCAAACTATTGAAATAGTTAGGTGAATAAAATATGGGTATTCGTCGGGGTCGAATGTTTGCATGAATCTGAAATTGTCCAGTGAAACTGTCTTTGTCGCCTGAAAGAACGTTCAAATCGTTCACACTAGAACGAAAGAAAGCTTAAATCGTTTACATTAGAGTCAGCGAATAATCTAGCAACAGCACACCACAAGCATAATGGAATGAAATGGTTTGGAAATATTGCAAGTCGGTAAACGACAAGGTGATATTGTCAGTTAAATGCCAAAACTCGCCACACTTAACGAATACGATCAGAAAACAGCAAACAGTTTTGAACATGTTATGGATGAGAAGTTTTATTTTACTCCCCCCTAATAAGTGAATAATGTTTTGATAAAAGGAATAAAATTGTTAATATCGAATACAATTGACAGTATTTTACAATTAAATTTAATTGACAATTATGAAGATAGAGTGGTTGAAACGATACGTCCTCTTATTACGACGGGCGAAAACTCCAACTTTTATTTATTTAGAACAATATGCAACTGTAAATCATCCGGAAGGAACTAAAGTTTGCGTTGTTAGAGTTTCGGAGTTTTCGCAAGTCTAACGGATAAGTACCGATATTTCGGGTTTGAAAGCAAAATTTTATGTCGACTAAGTTTATCGTAAGATCTGGTTAAGGTGGCGAAGAAAGAAACTAATTCAAGACCATTTTTTCTTTGTGGAAAGGTTAAAAGTAAAAAATCTTGCAGTAAAGTGCGTTTTCTTTGGTGCTTTTCACTTTTCATTCCAGACATTGCTCAGATGCAAGTAATTACAAAATTCTTCAGGGAAAATAAATTTACAGGTAATTGATTCATGGCTACGAACCTTTTCCCGCTTCAGGTTCGGTTCCCGGATTGTCTCGGCGACCGTGAGTAGCGCCCACACTAAAAATTACACCGCCTCTCTTCACGAGCGAATGCCGAATGAAAATACTCACAAGTGGAGGCTCCGTGGCGAAAATGCGCGTAACAAAAATCAGTGAATATCAAAGTGTGTTCAGTAAAGAGTTGGGTGTTGTCTTTAATCTTAATCTAAATTCAACAATTTTGCCGGAATTATCACAGTATCCTTTCGCGCATACATTTTTTGTTTTTGACAAATTAGTAGGAAGAGCATTTCACTTAGATTTCAGTGATATTCACGATTGAATAACGTAGGAAGATATGTATTGAAATACTTTAAAGTTTGCAAGGACGTTTCGAAGCTAACGTAGAACTATTTGTTCGATAAGCAACGTCTGAAACTGTTTTACTGTTTACTGTTTTCACCATAAGATGCTTTTTATGTTTGCTACTTTCTTTATTAACTTCCCAGTATATGGGAAGTTCTTGTAATCGCCTCGAAAATCGAAATTGAAATTTTCAACATTTCTTTACGTTTTGAGGTCTATAGAGTATATATAAAGTGTTTTTAGAAAGGGAGATGTATGTGTGTGTGTGTACGTACGTACGTACGTACGTTCGTGGACACTTTTTTCTACGAGCATAACTCACGTAAACAAAGTCCGATCGACTTCGTTGAAGGTGTCAATCGAAGCGTCTTTGCAATCTTAAGAGCTGATTAGTTTTTGGGATACTTCGGTCGGGGGGTTTGCTGTTTTGACCCTTTGAAGGTCATTTCTGTCAAGCGTTATATCTCGCGAACAAAACAAACGATTTGCATGATAAAGGTGTCAATCGACGCGTATTTGCATTCGTGTGAATCTATCAAAAATTGTTGGAGCCGTTTTTTTAATTTAAGAAAAAAAGTGCAAAAAATTAGGGTTTTTTTCATAAACAATAAATTTTAAACCTGATTTGCGTAATTTCGTAGACAATGTTTATAAAATTTATATACTCCAAACAATTTGTGTAGAACCACCATCAAATATTTTTTTCATGATTACGTAAAAAATTAAATAAAAAATAAAAAATTATTAACAGTCATCATGATTTTCAAGGTCATTTTTATCATTCACTATATCTCACGAACCAGATAAAATATTTGCATCATTAAGGTGTCAGTTGTCGTGTATTAATATATTTGTGAAGTTTTTAACATTATAAAAATTCGTTTCAGCTTTTTTTTAATTTAATAGCAGAAAATGCAAAAAATTATAGTTTTTTTCATAAAAAAATATTTTTTAACCTGATTTGCACAGCACAGTAATACCTGTTTATAAAATGTATACATTCTTATCAGGTTTTGAAGAGAAACCGGCAAAATTTTCTTCCTTGATTATGAAAAAAACTAAATGAAAAATGAAAAATCATTCAAAGTTACCATTTAAAGAGGGTTCATACGAATGCTTTTACTTTATTTTTTTATTCTAAAAAATTGTTGTAAATTCAATCAAAGTTTTAAAATATTTGCATAATTTGAGCAGATTTTAAATAGTTTTTATAGTCTTTTAATTAAAAAAAATGCTTAAATTTTTAAAAGCAACAAAAATTTTCAAGACCAAAAAGGCCCCCACCGATTGATCCGCGTGAATATTCAATCTGTCCTCATCGACCAAAAACCTTACGTAATTAATGGACCCTCCCGTAGACGATATGATTCATATTAACTCATTCCTGTTACTGCTATTAATACCTCTCATTGTTGTAATGTTGTTGATGTTTATGTAGATATTACTGGGAAGTTGACCGTGTGGACCTCAAGGGTCGCGGCTTGTTATTAAATATATTTGTGATTAATATCTATGGTGAATATCAAAGTGGATTTAGATCCGACCAATCAAGTATACGACATTGTACAAAATAATGCTTGGTTTTGAAATAACTACCAAACTAGTTCAGATGCCTTAATTAACGATGACCGACAAAGAGTCATAGTTCAAGCAAAATTGACTAAAAGCTTGAACACCAACTCGGGTTTTGTCATTGGTAGATCATCTAGGGTAGGAAACAGTTATGTGAAAATTTTGCTTTATCTACGGTCATAAAATCGGCTAAGCTTTGTGTGTACAAATATTTTTTTATGATTTATTCGATATGAATATATAAAAGGCATTTTCTTCTTTCTCTTTTCCGAGGAAATCCATATGCCGGCTTCCCACGGCGTGTAGAATTATGCTCCACGCTGTGCAAAGCGTATGGTTTGCAGTGGTGTGCACGTCCTATCCATGAAAATAGCAATCTTTATATCAAGGCCTGCATTGAAATGTTGTGTATGAATCTTTTGCTTTTATTTTTATTCAACATGTGGTGTGTTATTTTGTAATCCTCTGGAAATCAGTTCAGTTGACAATTAAAATGCAATTAAAAATTTCGTTTGATAATCTCGAAATAAAACCATAAGACCGTCTTATTTTCTCCCTTGCTGTCAAAAAAAAAATTTAAATTTAAAGTGGAAAACTCTGATCTGTCATCACTGTGCTGAACTATCACTTTGCAGAACTATTTTGAATTTTCTCTGATCATTGTGTGAGTTTTGCTTGACTCATAAACCCACCACATCAGCTTCATCTTCCATCCACCTAATATAGATTTATACATTTTTCGCGTTATAAATACCGCGAAGCAATCATTTCGGGTTTCGAGCAGATCATCTAGAAAACTACAAGGCTTTGTCAAGAAGATGGAGCGAAATTAAGCAGCCCTTTTTAAAAGAAAATATGCGTTTTTCGTTATCAGTATTAAAATTATGAAGTGGTAGATACCAGACAGTATTTTTTAGATCTTCTGTTTGGTTAGAAGCGTGGTTTTTGTATCAAGCATGTATAGGGTGATTTTTTGAAGGTATAGAACTTTTCAAAGAAATAAAACACAGATAAATTATTCAAATCGCCAATTTTTGGGCTTTGTAAGCAAGCAAATTTCATGGCATTTAGTGTTGAAAATAGATTTTGGCAGATATTCACTGTGATTTCGTCTTAGGAAGGCCATCCTGTCGGTCCAATTTAGCAAAAAAATCCAACATAGCTAGCCTTATTTCACCAATAACGTTTCAAATATTGGCTTCCAAGTCACAATCATCAATAGTTGATGATTTTTCAGAATAGACAAGTGATTTGACGTACTCCCCTAAAAAGTAGTAAAATGAAATCGAATCACGTGATCCAGGTGGCGATTTCACAGGTCCATGTCTTGAGATGATTCGTTCACCAAAGTTTATGCTCAATATAGTAATGATTTCACGCGCTGTATGGCATGTTGCGCCATTTTATTGGAACTATTTGTCCCTCAAACGATTGGCATTGATGTTGGAAATCAAAAAAATACAAACCATTTGTTAGTAGTGATCGCCAAACGTTGATTCCCTCTTCAATGTTGAAAAAAGGACCAGTTATACTGCCGGCATACAAACTGCACCATACAGTGACTTTTTCGGGCTGTAATGAGACTTCTAAAATCTTTTGAGGAATATTTTCTCACTAAAAACGGCAATTTTGCATATTTACGAACTTACAAACCCATTAAGCTAGAAATAAGCCTCATTCCTGAAAACAATTTGAAGGTAAAAATGGGCTTCAACTGCAAATTCTGTCGCAACCCTTCAACGGAACGAAATGGCTTCAATGTCTGCACTAGTTGGTTATTAAAGGGCGTTAGTCCAAGAACTTTCTTCAAAATTTTCCGTGTAATTGATGCATAGAATCAATTTGTTGAGAACGGCGTTAAATCGATAAATTTGGATGCTCAATCATGAGCGTTGTGTGTACAGCAGCAACAGCTGTTTTGGTTTGCACTGTACAAGCTCGTGTTGGATGAACATTGTCCAATAGAGTATACGTTTTTACATGGTAATTTGCCAAATTAATTGAAACATGATATGGAAATAGCAAAAGTGGACAGCTATACTGACAGATCGGAAGTACTGTTCCTCTGAAAAACACCTTCTATGTGTTAACAACTTATTTTAGACACTGACAGGCTGGTGAAAGCAAAAATAGTGAAATAATGCGAAACTAAATAAATGGAGGTATGTATTTTACTTTTAAAATATTTTTTAAAAAAGTTATCACACCGCATTATTTACTTGCCTTATATGCAGTCTGTTACGGTTTTTGGAAGTAATTTTAAAGAATGAGTTGATTTTTAACTTCGTAAACTAAGAAACTTGCATCGTTTCAACATATCGTGTGGAATAAATTTCTAATAATCGAATGAATATTCATACAACAAGCCGCGAAGTGCGACCCTTGAGGTCCACACGGTCAACTTCCCAGTAATATCTAGATAAACATTAAAAATATTAAACACAATAATAATTTTGAAAATACTACTACTTTAAATAATAATAGTGAAAGGTATTCGTAGCAGTAACAGGAATGAGTTAATATTAATCATATCATCTACGGGAGCATCCACTGATTAAGTAAGGCTTTTGGTGGATGGGTGATGATGATTGATTACCACAAATGCAAATTTGATTGGAATTTTGATGGTTTTCAAAATTTAAGCCGCTTTTTTTTAATTAAAAGCCTGTAAAAAATATTAAAAATCAGCTCAAATTATCCAAACATTTTAAAACTTTGATTGACTTTAGAACAAAGTCTTTAGAATAAAAGATATAGGTAATATCAATCGGAAGAACCCCTTTCATATGGTAACTTTGAATGATTTTTTATTTTTAATTGAAGTTTTTTCAGAATCACGAAAAAAAATTTGCTGGTTTCTCTTCAAAACTGATAACAACGTATAAATTTTATAAACATTTATTACTGCGTTGTGCAAATCAGGTTAAAAAAACATTTTTTTATGAAAAAAACCTAAGTTTTCGCATTTTCTTCTATTAAATTAAAAAAACCGCTGAAACGGATTTTTATAATGTTAAAATAATCAAAGAGATTTTAAAACACGTCGATTGACACCTTAATGATGCAAATATTATATCTGGTTCGTGAGATATAGTGAATGGAAGAAATTGCCTTGAAGATCATGATGACTGTTAATAATTTTTTATTTTTTATTTAATGTTTCTTGTTATCATGAGAAAAAGTTTTGATGATGTTTTCACAAGCACTGCTTGGAATGTATAAATTTTATCAAAATTGAATACTGTCTTTCGTGAATCTGGTTAAAAATTTATTGTTTATAAAAAAAAAACCCTAATTTTTTGCTCTTTTTTTTCTTAAATTAAAAAACGGGTCCAACGATTTTTTTCAAAATTTGACAGATTCACTTAAATGTTAATACACGTCGATTGACCCCTTAACCATGCAAATCGTTTGTTTGGTTCGCGAGATATAACGCATGACAGAAATGACCTTCAAAGGGTCAAAACAACAAACCCCCTTGACCGAAGTATCCCAAAAACTAATCAGCTCTTAAGAATGCAAAGACGTTTCGATTGACAACTTAACGAAGTCGATATGACTTTGTTTACGTGAGTTATGCTCGTAGAAAAACTGTCCGCGAACGCACGTACGTACGTACACACACACACACACATCTCCCTTTCTAAAAACACTTTATATATACTCTTTAGACCTCAAAACGTAAAGAAATGTTGAAAATTTCAATTTCGATTTTCGAGGCGATTGCAAGAACTTCCCATATACTGGGAAGTTAAAAATGGTTCAAACATTTAGGTTCATAGTAATGTCAAAGAACGATCAACTGAAGAGTTGAAGAATTGAAGAATTTCTTTATGGAACCAGGATGGTTCACGGAGTGATTTAGAAGGTTCCCACGTCTATAGGGCACATGGTCTAAGTGAGGTGTAAGCCATTTGAATAAGCATGTTCTTAACCTTACCTTGCCTTACCTTGCCCTACCTTAACTCAAAGAGTTCGATGATGATTTTCGGTCCAGGTTGCTGGTTTTTTATATGGTTCAAACAAATGTAGTCTCCAAAATTGCGTTCTCATTCGAATGACTGTTATTTGGTAGTAAATTGGTCCAAAGTTTAGCAGATAAAACTTAATTTTTATATGATTCTTTCAAAACTCCTATAAAACTATGATTATCTCATTCAGGATTTATGATATGACTTTTGTCTGGCTATAAAATCACAGTTTTATGGCTGTTTGTACGACGTAGCCCACTGGGTCTGAAAATGGATATGAAAAATAAATCAATATCGCCATCAAGCGTTGCACTTGTGGGTGTTTTTCAGCTCTTTTGCGAATTTGCAAACCAATGATAGCTTTACGATCGATAATAATCAATTCAAAACATGCTTGTCATAACAATATAGTGATATATTCATTTCATTTCCCGAATCATTCTAAATGGAATATACTTTTGAAAGTCACCCCTTTTATGGTCCCACGCTTTATACATAAAAGTGGACAAAATTACAAGTAACAAAGCTACAAACAATCAATAAACTCATAATGGACTGGCTGTTGGTTTTCACCACCATTTTATTTCGTGTTTGTACTAAAAATATAATACCGAACGTGTTGCATTGTTTAACGCCGATACGTAAGGTGGTTCAACTTTCTTTGCTTTCATCCGCCATCACACGGTTATCTGCTTAGGAAGCATCTTGCATTTTTCTAGCTTTTCACTGACTATCCGTGCAAATTGATTACTACTGAATTTCTAATTATGTACGTGCTAATACATCATTAGCGGTTACATATCGCTTTCATTATTTTTGCACACCTTTGATTATTATTATTATTAAGACCAAATCGATTTTCAATCTCAATTGAGTAATTTGGAGGACGAAAAAACTGGCAATCTAGTAACTGATAGTACGCAAGCAACTGCACAATGCTACAAAGTGTTCAAAACGAAAGGAAAAGTTCGTCGTTAGATGTACCACGATTCCTTTGATTGCAATGAACATCTTCTCTAGATGTTAAATCTAAAAATAATTAGTTATTGGCTTTTCGTGTGAGGTTTTCGCTTCAAGTTGATTTTTTTCTATCACTTCCTATTCAAAAGGTTAATTTGAAGTTAATAACAATGTGGTCGTTGGTTTTTTGCACTTGTGCAAAATTTTAATGATTATACGAATTGTTTAGTGGTTTTACTGTGATCGATGTTGATATCTCCTTCAGTGAATTTTTTTTTCGGTTGGAGCTGAAAAGTTTTACTGAGTTATTGAATAAGAAAATTGTTATTAAAATTGTATTTTAAAATTGTGTGAATGTAAACTTCCGAGTAAGAAAATAGATCGATGACATGAAAATGTGCTGATAAGTGCATATATTTTCGGTTATTTTTTAAATTTCGAAAATATTTGAAGAAAACTAGCTTTGAGTCAAGCGTAAAGCTATGTCAAACTACAGCCATTTTTATATAGACCAGGGCGGATCTGTTTGCAGTTAACCGTTGAGAAGGCGACACTGATTTTTGCAAAAAAAAAAACTTGTGGATTAACTCGAATAACAATAATTGACATTTCAAAAAAAATCGAAATATTTAAAAATTAAAAAAAAACCTTTTTTTTTCTACTTTTCTTACTCTTTACTTAAAAACGGCTCATTTAGGGTAAAAGTTTTGTATCAATAAAAGTTTCGTAATAAAATTTTCTGTAAGATAGGATTGGTTAGAAATCTTTAAACATTTAACCCTTGCCGCAAAATTGCAATAAATTTAAAAAACAGGGAACAAAAAGCCTTTTTTTATTTAATTTTTTACCACTTAAAATGCACTTATGATCTTCATATTTCGCTTAAGTTTCTGACTTGCAAGCTTTCAAAATTTTTGATTTTTTTTTTAAATAAATTTAGATTGCATAATTATTTTGGGCAATCTACTGAATCGATTTTGATGTTTGCAATTTTATGATATTGTACAATTTTTTAAGCGAAATATGAAGGTTGCATTTAAAGTGGTGAAAAAATTAAAAAGGCTTTTTCTCTTTGTTTTTTTTATATTTATTGGAAATTTTGCGGCAAGGGTTAAATGTTTTAAGATTTTTAACCAATCCTATCTTATAGAAAGTTTTATTACGCAACTTTAATTGCTACTCAACTTTGACCTTAAAGGAACCGTTTTGAAGTACGAAGTGAAAAAAGTATGAAAAAATCGTTTTTTTCAAAAAATTTAAACATTTCGATTTTATCAGATGTTCCCGACTTTTTTGAGTTTTTGATAAGTCAATTATTTTTATACGAGTTATTCCACAATTTTTCCCGCAAAAATCAATCAATTAACAGCCAAATGTAGTCGTTTTTTTACAGATCCGCCCTAGTCTAGTATTAGGCACTCTAAGTACGGTGCCTAATAATAACAATAACATCGAAATCCTGAAGGATTGTTGATGTTATTGTTTTATGATTGCTTCCGGGCAGGCCGACCCGAAAACTGACATCAACAGATCGTTATGCAAAGAATGTTTCTTTAGTTTTGGGTGTTATTTATTTTTCCATCAGAAATGCCTAAAAAGTTTGAACTGAGTGCAGAAAGGCAGTATAGAATTAAATTGTTAGCGAAACAAAAAAATGTCGCAAACGTCGCCGGGAGAGTTCACGTTGTGCTGTGCAATATATACAGTGGATCAAAGTAAAACTCGGACATTTAGATATTTCGCTTTATGAGGCGAGTAGTAGTGTAAGGAAAGAATTTAAACAAAAGAGAATTTTTTTTATTTTTAAATTACATTTACATGAAATTTAGCCGGAATATCGAGAGAGATTGAAAGTATGTGCTTGTGCACAATGTGGGGATGGAGAATAAAAACGGAAGGAAATGAAGAAACGATTTATGCCGTTTGCTGGTGTTGCAAATGATTTTTTTGACTGTTTCGCATGTTGAATATTTGGCAGATTTATGTGGCCAAAGAGAAGGGGTTGTAGTGGGTGTAGCTGCGGATTTTTAGGGAAGAGTATCATGAGTTTATTGAAATAAGACATTGAAGATTATGGTTGAATTAAATTCATATTCAAACAAAGAACCAACAACTTATTCGTTCCTTTAATTTTCAAATATCAGTCAAGCGTGCAATAAAGTATTTAAACACTAGTGCGCGTCGCCCCCTACTCGCTGCGCTTGCCAATTTTCACGCGATATTCAAACCTTTGACTCGTAATTTTTGTAGACGTTTAATATTGTAATCGTGCATCTTATGGTGATTGAACTTTAAGCAATCAGCAAGAGCGAAGACTAAAGAAAAAGAACGACGGTCACATTCTTTCTGTGTTGAGCTAGTTTATCAGCAATTATCAACCCTGTCGGCTGTAAGCTGTCCAAAAAAAATGTCTAATTGAAACGTTTATTTAATCGTCCTTGGATGGAACCTACTGTAAGTCGTTGAGGCATTAATTTTACTTCATTCCAATTCATGAAATTGGCAAACAGGTTTCTAAAAGTCATTCAAATCATTTCTGAATAGAGACACAAATTTAGTCAGACCCCACTAACAAATTTTAATAAACAAAACAACACAATTGAGAGGATTCTAAAGTTATAATTTCACTACCTCAAAACTCAAAATCAAAAACAACACTGCCAACCTGAAAAAATTCTCATTTATATGATCCCGTTTTTATGCCTGCAAGAAAGCAACGACATTCCTTTTCATCTTTATGGATTAACTAATCCCAAACTCACATTAACCACCTTTAATTTTCCCTCTAAACACGACACCGTCTAAATTCTAAACCTCTTAATAATGACACGATTAACTATATATAGCAATGCAGACATTCATTCACCAGAGGTCACTCCCAGCTGTAATTCTAAAGACCAACCACCAACCCCTATGCAGACCAGGATAATGAACAACATAAAAAATGTCTAGTACTAGAGGTACCCGACTACAACAAAATGAAAATGAAAAGGATCTCTTTAGACAATCCCGGCAACATAGTCACCAAACTTTATGCAAATTAGATGTCGCCGACAAAGAGTGATTTCTTGTAGAACCTTCCCAGTAGGACCAGTAATGCTTACTGCATCGATTCCGTAATCATTCTTCGGAAGCTAATACGGATCGTTTTCGTAATACCGCATCGATTACTTTAACATGGCGATGTCATTGGCAGGATCCGTTCTAAATCCATTTCGCATTACCAGGAAGCGATGCTGGAATCAATGCCTCAGAATGTGTTCCGTAATGCTTACTTGGTAATCGGTTCTGGAAGGCATCCATTCCACAGAATATGTTACTATCGCTTCATTTTTGCATTACTAGGTAATGTATAGAAGTTTTCAATCATTCAATGACTACTTTTCAGATTCCCTATGCATTCCTTTGGAATCAATTCCATTTTCCGACATAAGCATCGATGAAATCATACATTACCAAAGAATTGATTCCAAAAAGTCCGACTGGGTTATGACTCCCAAAGGACTACACAAACACGAAAAAGCGCTCTTTTGTTCTTCAAGTATGGATATAAAAATAACAAATAACGAAGAAAAGGCTTTGACACTTGCCCCGCCGCCCCCCCTTCATCCGCGTGAATATTCAACCAAACCAATTCCCTTTCCATCCACCAAAAGCCTTACGCAATCAATGGATGCTCCCGTAGATATGATTATTATTAACTCATTCCTATTATTGTTATGAGAATCTCTCATTATAATTATTTAAAGTAGTATTATTTTCATAATTATTATTGTGTTTAATATTTCTTATATTTATGTAAATATTACTGGGAAGTTGACAGTGTGGACGTCAAAGGTCGCACATCGCGGCTTGTTTTGAATTATTTCACTAGCGACAATCTGAAATTTCCAAAAATATTTTCGCGGCTGTTTCTTTGAAAAATTTTGCTTTCAAACATTATAATTGCCAAAACTATTTTGTGAATGTTTTCGTTGTTTTATCATGGATTTTTTTCTAAGTGAATTTTAGTCGAAGCAAATAACACTTACCCCAGCATTATTGCAAGCAGCATCATTTGTACTAATATAAAGGGATATAGCATTAATGAATGTTATAAAATCAAAATTTGCCAGCGAACCTTTTTACTAATGCAAATTCAAAGTGTGAAATATTTGAATTTAATATATTGTACTGTCGGAAAAGATAGAGCTCGTAGTACGCTGGCTACCAAGATTCACAATTTTCCATTCAAAAGTCGGCTTGAACTCAAACGAACACACACCTGGCCTTCGTATCGGTCAATCAAAGTGGCAAATCTTGAGATACATGTCTGAATTGCTAATCAGTTGAAACTGTATCATGTCTTGCATAATATCATCATAGCTCAACAAGCGTGAAATTTCATATGTATTCACCTTCATTGTTCAAAATATTGCACTGAGTTTGCAATTAAAATTCATTGAAACACGCAAACAAGCACGAAGATGGTCAGTTAACTTTGCTACGTTTCGTATCTCATTAATTTGACTTGAATATATCTTTGAAAAAGAAAAAAAAACGAGAGAAAAATAGAAGATTTCTACGCATTCATCGCACGCTAACACGTTTCAACTTTAACCAATCGGGCCGGTATACATATATTTAAGGTGTGTTGTCTGTAAAATAAAAGAAATGAAAATGTTAAATACTGAAACTGGGAAAAGAAGCACAACCGGTAGATTAGCATCATTCCGATTGTGAAGAGTTACCGTTTATGAGGCGAATGCAGGTAGGCTTTTGGGCTCTTCACTTTATCACAAGAGCCTTTCACTTGGACATCAAAAATATATATGCTGAAACGAAGTCAGTTTTGATTTGGGAAACCTATTTTTTTCTTGGTTTGAAATAAGCAATTTGTGTGCTGTTGACCCAATTCATCAATGAGCTGTCGTTTTCGTAGCCGCGATGGTAGATGTTTATTTTGAAGCACTTTGAATGGGAGATTAGAAAGCTGAAGACTTCATTTTCAAGTCTCATTAGTATCGAACAATTGCTAATCACATCTATTTCGAGAAGTAACAAATAACCTCTCAGAATCAACTCATCGAAATAGATATGGCAGCACCTTCAACCTATAATAATCGAGGTCCGATTCAAATGCAAAATAGTTAGAACCGGATTGATAAATCTGAACACCAAATGCGCACGGTTCTCATCAATTTATTTTGTTTAATTCTATACGAAAGATATTTATTTATATCTTTTTGGTAAGGTAAAGGTGTAGCAAATGTTTTTGGGTCCAACGACCAGCACAGCAAGTTTTCTACCCAAGTCATACATGCAAAGAATTGGCGAAATGCACGTCTTCTGATGTGGCAACAGTCCAAGATACTTTTTGGTCTTATAGTTAGTCAAAGAAGTTGAAGTGATGTAACGGACATTTATACTGGTTTTTGCTCGTTGATGCACATTTTAAAAGAGCTGTGCAAAGTAAATACAAGAAGAGATAGTCGAAAGCATGGTTGAAAAGTCATCTGCTTCAAAATTAAGGTCAAAATAATGTAAATCGGGTCCCTCTTCATAGTCTACAGACTGCTTGGGCATTTCCTTTCGATGTATTCTTTGCGTACTACATACCGTCAGACCTCACATTATGTCTTCAAAAGAAGCCTTTCAAGGGTTTCATGCTTGTATGAGCACAATCTACATCTTACTTGCATTGGTACGGAACAATTTGTATGAGGAAGCAATTTATCGTCGGTTCGTCGTAGGATACTTAATAAAAACAAAATGCATTTGCTGCTTATGAAGAACACTGGACACCATGTGTGTTCGGCTTGCGTGAATTCAATGCAAATGAGACTTACAGTATGTAATTTTTAGGTTGAATGATTGTGAAACTAAAGAAGTGAGTATCACATGCACGGACAAGTTGAAAAAAATGTACCAAGTGCTTCGAATCTTCACTTGGAAACTTTCGCTAGACCTTCAATAGACGAGGGATTCTTTCTGTTCGGCGAAAAAGCAGGTCATGCATCAATAGACTAACGAAAAACTGGAAGAAGACATCTAAAAGTATTTGCCTTTTTCGGTTCATTCTGATGAAATCACAAAAGCATATTGTTTGAATCGAAAAACATGATAAAACTTTCTTCTAAAAAAGGTTTGATGGTCTTCAGAAGTGACTTGCTACTTTATAGAAGAGGATATGGTTGATTTATTTTAAGGGAGTAGTAATATCAAAGCATATATGAAGACAATGCAAGGCTTTCACTATCATGATATGAAATTAGATTGAACTTTCGCCTTCTTGTTGTAACTCATGGAAAACGTGACTGTTGCTAATGATAAAGGTGAAAAGTAGAATGCTGACTAGCAGCGATTTCAAGGCAGAAACTGTGAAAGTATAACTACTCGTATCACTAAAAGATCGAAAAAACTGGCTAAAATTTCCACATCAACAACTTAAGGACATTTAAATCAAAAGATTTCTGCGAAATATTTAGTAATTTACTCGAAACAGTGTCCAATATGGCACAACGTAGCAGTGCGTTTTCAAAGTTTTCTTAAATTTTTGGTAAAAGTAATTTACTGTCAGGTATTTTTGTCTCTATAAGTTACTTTACTTGGTTTTTTTCTTCTGCAATTGTACGTTGAAACAGCTTATCACTCGCTCACCAGCTGCATTAAAACAAAGCCAGCTTCATACGAGAATCTAAATGGTTCTCGTCATCCTGTAGGTTCTAGTGCTGTCCAAATCTTTTGTGGTATCGCAATGGACCTATCATCATTCCAATATTTACAATATTGGCGAACACTATCTTCACTGCGATAGCCGTGTATGTATGCATTTTTCTCCATCAAACCTAACAAAAATGCGTCACTTCGATGAACGAATGACCCGACAGCGTAATTTTGACATTCCAAGGGAGAAGATCGCGTACATACTGAATATTAGCAACCAGTCAAACATGCAGGGCGAGTTTGAGAGGAGTTCTGATTGTATCTAGTTCGGAATAAACCTGTAGAAATAATCTCTCAAAAGTTCAGCCTAGTCAAATAGATTTTTCAAAATCGTGTCGACAATGTCAAGAAACATATATATATATATATCATTATCATCATCATCATCATCATCATCAGCTTGTCAACCATGTATATGAATCATGGTGTAGCCTCCCCTATGTATTGACTTCTCATTGTCCTCCATGCTTGTCTATTTTTTGCTGTACGTGTCCAGGTGATGGTGGCTAGCTTCCTTATTCAGGTTTATCTTATTCTGCATCTCCTTGTCATGCCCAGCATACATCTCTCCATTGCTCTTTGGGTAACCTGGAGCAATGATGTCTGTTGTTAGAGTCCATGTTTCACAGCCATAGGTCATGACTGGCAAGATGCATTGATCGAAAGCTTTCTTTTTCAGGTAGCATTTTATTTTTGACTTCAATATTATGGAGTTCTTCCCAATTGCACTCCATGCATGTTTGATCCTTCTGTTAATTTCCGGTATTAGCGAGTTGTGTACTAATTGGCCCAGATACTCATATTCGTCTACAACTTCCAGTTCGATGTTGTTATTTATAATACTTCATCCTGCCTTCCCGCTACGAACTCAGTACATAACTTTGGTTTTACTAAGGTTCATTTTTAGGCCAGCTATCTCGCTAGCTGCGCTTAGATCTTTGAGCAGCGTCTGTAGCTCATGTTGGTTTTGGGCGATAAGGAGTATGTCATTTGCGAATCGTAGGTGGTTTAGTCGCTCTCCATCTATGATTAGTCCTTTAGTATCCCATTTTAGGTCTCGGAAGATTTCCTCTAAGGTGACGTTGAACAGTCTTGGCGATATGGTATCCCCCTGTCTGACCTCTCTTTGCGTGGGAAATTTCGGCGTATCATCAAACACTTTAACTTTCGCTTTAGCGTTCTTGTAGATATTGGCCAGTGTTTCTATATAGGGTTTCTCAATACCCTGACTTATCAGCGCTCTTATTATTGCTTCGGGGTATATTGAGTCGAAGGTCTTTTCCAAGTCGATGTACGCCAGGGCTAGGGGGAGTTCGTATTCTCTTGCTCTGCTCATGACCTCTTTTAATGTGTGGATGTGATAGACAGTGCCAAAGCCACTCCTGAAGCCAGCTTGTTCTCGTGGCTGTTCTACATCCAGGGCCGATTGTATTCTATTATTGAGGATCTTGGTGAACACCTTGTAGAGCACTGGGAGCAGACTTATTATAGTCTATAGTTTTTAATGTCATTCCTGCTGCCCTTCTTGTAGATCAGAATTATGTTTGCGCTGTTCCACTGGTCCAGAATTTGCCTGGTTCGGATACAGCTTGTGAATATGTTCGCCAGGAGCTTCCATGTTTGTCTGCCCGCTGTTTTAGCAGTTCCACTGTGATGCCGTCATTGCCAGGTGCTTTATTATTTTTCATTTGCTTAAGCGCCAGTTCCACAACGCCAATGCGGACTTCTGGTACATCTTCTTCGAGTTCCGCTGGTGTAGTCGATGTAAATGTGTAGCTTGTTTCGGGAGGTTTGTAGAGGTCTTGAAAGAAGTCGGTTATAATTTCCAATATTCCTTTTCTATCGGTTAATCTTACGTTCTCGTATTGCATAGCAATGACTTGCCTTCTACCAATCATCAGTGCCCTTTTCGCCTCCTTGAGGCTGCTGTTACTCTCGATAATGTTCTCTACCAGTTTTTCGTTGTATTTCATAATATCTTCTCATATTTTCTTTCTGATTGTTTTGCAGGTTTCGGTGTATTCAATCCTTTGGATGTTCGAGAATAATTTCATTGCCCTGCGTTTTCTGAATAGAGTGTTGGTTTCATTTGAGAGTTTGTGGTGTCTGCTGTCCACTCGTAGCCCGCCTATTTCTTCAGCACATTTTATGATAGCGTTTGCGAGATATAATGTGTCCTTATTCCGCATTTCAGTTTCCAACTTTTCTTGGTAGAGGGTGGCGTTGTCTTTGATATAGTCTTTCTGATTTAGATTCAGGCCTATCAGTGCTTCGTGATCCTTTCTTCCTTCTACTATGGCATTGAAGTCGCCTATTAAATATTTAAAGTGGCTGTTGTTGTTATCCCAGGTCTGATCTATTTCACGATAGAACTTTTCAATCTCATCGTCAGTGTGACCAGTTGGTGCTGGATAATTGCATTGTGTATCTCTGAGAGAGCCTGAGAGTTAGGCTGGCTACTCGGTCTGAGATACCTGTGACCTTAACAACCTTGTTTGCCCATTTTTTGTTAATCAGGAAACCTACTCCGTTTATCCTACCTGATTACGGGACCCACGGGTGGTATAAGATGTTACCCGATTTCAGTATCAGCATGTTCTCTTCCTTGCGTCTTATTTCGCTGAGGCCAATGATGTCCCATTTAATTTTGGTTGTTTCCTCCTCTATTGCGATTAGTTTTGCCTGGCATGATAGTGTTCGGCACTTATATGTCGTTATATATATTCGACGACCAAAATGAGAGTTTCTATACTTTTTCGACATATATATAATACCGAAAAATTAGGTTTTTGAAAGATTGATTTTTTGAAAAAATAAAGACTGTCCCCTTAAGAGAACATGATTTTTTTATAATATTTTTATACTACGTTTTTGCCAAGCAAAAGAATATCATAAAGTGTTTTACTTTTCTTCAAAATGATCTCTAAAATACGTAAGCACTTCAAGCAAATTTATTCCTGTAGAGATTACAGTCTCTTCTTCACAAGTCTTTGCTAGACTCGAATCGAAGACAACACTGTTTGCCGCTACCGACAAAAGTTTAATAGCTTTTACAAATTTTCGAATCGAAAGTAAGTACTCAGTGAATTCCGATAAATCCAGTTTCTATGACTCAAGAACAGATAAATACAAAATTAAATTCGTTTATGACCAACGTGCACAATCATCGACCATAATTAGCCCGGCCAAGCTCCAGTAGTTTCTAATTTCCGTAAGTGTTTTCACATCTCAATTAGCTAGTCAAAAAACACTTAAGACCAAGATAAATTTATCTGGGATTTCGGTTTTATTATTGCCATTTTCCACAAAAACCCCTGAGGCGTATCTGTAGCAGGAACTGAACCGATCTGTACTAAGCGGAACAGCGTTCGGCTCGGCATGGTATGGCATTCAAAAAATAATTACAAATGGTGCGAATTCGCGGAGATTTGAAATGCTCTCAGAACAAGTTTGCAATATCTGATTCTACCAGTCGATCCATGCCCGCGTCTTCATCTCTGACCTAGTCAATTGCTAGCGAAAATCTCGTTTTGCCAACCTGACTACTCACCACTAATCCTTGTAGATACACAGATACGACAGCAAATCAGATACGTACGTTGGATGCATAGCAGCATTGTGTGTTGTCTTTTTGTGACCGCCTACGCGACCCAATTCCAAAACTTTTGTAACAATAAGTCATCTGGCAAATGGCGCATTGTGAAATGCAAAATCTAAGATACCTTAAGTATATTTCCTTTGAATAAGATATTCCGCTGGTGTTGACGAAAGTGATGCAAAAGTAATATTGGACAGTAAAAGAGATTTCATTCAAACGTAAGTTTGTTTCTGCAAATGTTTGTCGGTTTAAAAAGAAGCCTTGCCATTTTGGAGATGCTCAAAGTATCTTTCCTTATGTATACTATGTACACTTTCGTTAGATAATCAAAATATCATTTGAGAATTCCTCTGTCAAATTACAGCTACTACAGACTGTTATTTACTACATTCAAATTGATCTAAAATAACAATTTCGCAGTCATTCGTTCCACAAAAGTCTGTGGCCCACGTTTGCTGTCGAACCAAGAAATCCTATAGTAATTTGGAGAAAGTCTGAAAGGCCAAGTCCCCGGGCGGCGCAAAAACACCTCCAGTTCTTGCTCTACCTTCGAAAAACTGTTTGTTTAATTTGATATGCATAAAAATTGTTGTTTTTTCGAGTAGTTTGTTACCTGTACTGTCATTGCAGCTATCGTCTTTTTTGACTGGCCAGACAGCACTTTCGCTTGCAGCTGTTTGTGGTGGAAGACCCTCTTAGCCGAGTTTGGGCCAGGAGAGACCTTCATTTGGGGAGCTGTTGTTGTTCTTTACGATGCCTACAATCACGTGTCCCTTCCTCAAGTCCAATTATTTCGTTAACAATATTATACTGTATGTGAAAGGACTGAGCACTGGCAATTGATTGGCATATACGTCGAAGTTTCCGGCATCGCGAGTTCATGTGCATCTCAAGGTGAGATGGTATTCTTAAGATGGCATTAACTTTAATTGCTAGCTTGGTTTTCGGTATTTACGACCATCATTAGTTGAGGTGACTACATCGCCGCTTGGTGCTCCTGGGAATTAATTAAAAATGCCTGCGTCAATGATTGCCCGCTTGATTTGATTGAACCGGACGCCTAATGAACCTAACATCTTGAAAAATCTGTTCAATATGGACTCCAACTATGTAACCTCGCTTCATCAGTCGAATGACTTTATTTAATGAGGTTTCGCGAAAGGTTGCAGCACTTTTGGGTTTTAGCTAGAGCCTTTCTCTATTTTATTGAAATTGGTGAACATGCTAGGAGGTCCGACGATTGCTCCACTTTTTCTATTTTGGATGAATGGTACTTTCGAAAATTTTGTGCTGGACAAAAAGGGTCAAATTGTTGATGAGCTTCTTAAATAAATAAATGAATGAATAGACAGTTTTGGGTTCGAGGCTAGTTGACGTTGTAGACTAGCAACGAATGTGAAGATAGGACAAAGATACGCATCATTAGAGCCGAAATTTTCATGGGGCTGTAATAATTTGAGACGATTGAAGCTATTTTTTTCAACAATAATTGCAGATATAATTATAAAAATTATTGAGTTAAAGCAATAGCTGAACCTCACTAAATTGCGTCAAAATAATTTTCTTGGAATTATTTTTAAGTAGAAAAATAGTATCTAAAATATTTCGTTCGTGTTTGGTCGCCTCAATTTTTTTATGAAATGAGTTTAGCGGGGCTGTTGATTTGCTCGCGGTCTGTAATCTAGCATTTTGCTTAGCACTGTACTCATTCAAAAGATGAATAAAAAGATTTTGTTTTCATAATGTAAATAAACTGAATTTAATCAGAATTTTCACAACAATGACATATAGAAACCAACAGTTAAAGTTATTTCATAATTTTCCAATCAAGTTTCAATTACAATGATGCTGCTTAGCTGCACTGATATCAGAAAAAACAATCTGAAGTTTAAATACATGTTTGTTCCTTTGCTTAATTTGCATATTTTTTTCTGATAATATAAAAAAGATTGTAAATTCTTCGCCGTGTGCGTATTTTTCTTAATTTTTTTCTCACACTACATAATAGTTTGCAAATTTTTCGCCTTGTGCGCAAGCGTCAACCCCATACATATGCACCATTGCTTACAAATTAGAAACATATCGGTGCTACGCTGGAATGTGATTGCGTTGCACGCTCATATGCGACATTTTGCCTTGACCGGGCATTGATCGTGGGCAAAGATTGACCTTGAACGGGGAGACGTTAAGGAAATTCATCTGTGGCGTCAGAAAAAGAGGTTTTAGCCACGGATAAAAGCAGTTTATAGTTTGTCAGATTTTATATCACTGGTTGAAAAATTGTTCTTATCATCGAAAAGAAATTGGGCTGTGAAAAAAAGTAATGTTAGAAGCTTGAAAATTTACTGCCTTAAGGGGGGAAATAGCGTTAGACGGTTCAAAACATTGATTTGTATTTATTTCATAAATTGTTAGTAAAACTATTGAGAAATATGTTCCCAAAACTTAAATGGAAATTGCGACTCGTTCTGTTGTTATCAGCCATTAAAGTGAGTAGCTCTCCTTCAGGCCCCGAGCGCTACTATTTTTTCAAATGCGTTTTTCTCAAAACGACTTTTTTTGAACTTGCATGCACGCTAGTTTGAAAAGTTGTCAACCAATCGTAAATGGCATGTTAATTGGCAGTTACTTTCTTCATAGTATGGAGCTCTAAAAACGGAATATTATCGTCATTTGAAATATTTTCTTTTGCAAAAAAAAGTTGAAAAAAGTGGCAAAACATCAAGTTTTTCTGTTTTGACCCCACGTTAAAAATTCAATTTCCATTTTTTCATATAGAAGAGAGGCATAGAATAAAAGAAAATTCCAATCTCGTTTTGATTTCAGATGAAAATTCCAGAATGTACGCAAAATGCTGACTCTGATTGTGACCTGCAATATGGGGTCGCTAATATCTTGTGTTTTTAATGAAATTCTTCAAAAAAAATTATAGTATATACATAAATATATGTATAAAATATTCTCAAAGTTTCAATAAATTATATTCATTTTTATACTACAAAAAAATTCATGAAAATCATTGAGAAAACGCTGTTCTAACCCTACTTCCCCCCTTAAGTGATCAGTATGCCGACTGAAAATATTTGAGACTAAAATTATTCATTTTGTGAGTAAATTTCAACTGAGCCCATTCGTAGTGGAGAATATTCAGTAATATTTAGTTTCAAATTTCACGGACATAAATTAATATGTAAACGTATGAAGTTTTAAATCAATATTGCAGTAAGGGTTCTACGACATTATTCTATTCGGCAAGATATTGCAAAATTATATTCGTGAAATGTTTGAAATTTTATTTTTGAGTAACACGTTATACATAGGAAAGTTTTTCCAGAAACCAAAACATCCGAAAAAATCATATTTTGATGAAGAAAAAAACTGTCCAATAAATTGAAATGAACAGTTAAATAATCACTTGAAACAATCAAATCTACTGTTTTGAATCCGAAAATTGTCGATGCTTTTGTAGCGGTTAATATTTTCAATAGAAATGAATCCCGGCAAAAATCTTCTTCAGCTAAAAAAGCTTGGAAACCTTCTGCCAAGATCAATTTGAAAGAAAATGTAGATTTAAGCAACACTTGTTTAATCAAAATATAAAATATAAATTGTACTTGTCGCTATTTTTTAAAGTTCAACATTTTGAAAAACATTGAAAAATTCTTAATTGGAAGATGCAAAAAATTAACATATTGTAAATGAATTTGCAGAATAAATGATTTTCTTTAAAAAAAATTATTTTTGAAGAAACGATAAACTCAATTTGTGAAGAAAATATAACAAAATTTTCCGAGTTTAATCGTTTTATGAAAGATTATCAAATTAGTCAAAAATCTGTTTGGAAAATACTAAACAATTTATTTTTATTCAGATAGTAAAAGTTGAGAGATCGTTTTTTAAGACTGTTTTGATTTAACTTGTAGCAAGGCTTCTTCGAGCCAGGAATAACATTGTTCAAAAAAGGCTAAAGGGTAAGATTATGGCTCCCACCCCCAAGTATGGAAGAGTGGAAGTAAGGGGGATCGAAAGATGGAGGTTCCCCTACTACTATGACATAAAAAATTTGCGGCGGTCATGGCCCCATAAAAAGTTATGGGGGTTCCATCACTAAAAAATGATTATTTTGCCTATTTCCGGAGATCAAATGAAACCGTAAACTTGATCTGGAAATTTTTTTAGACTTGTTCGAAAGTTGACAAAATTGAAAAAAAGGATTTTTTTTTGTAAAAAATAAAATAAATAAAAAACAAATAAATTTTTTAAAAAAAAAAATCATCAAAAAATTAATGAATGCCATTCTTACCATAAATGTAATGTAAATAGGGTTAACACTTTGAACACACGTTTTGCTCCTCTCACACCGCCCCCCCCCCCAAAGTAACAAAAGTTTTTCTTCATTAATAAAACACCGCAACAATATGTGAAACATATAGATCTTTTTTACCATACTGATCTATCTTACAACTAACAAGATAGGATTCATAAGGGCATTAAACTGTTAAGCAACCGTTGCAGATAAAATTAATATAGAGAGTACTTGTTCACAATGTCCGATATCAATCTGAGTTCTTCATTTAATTTCCGCAAAAATCACCATTCTCTTTTTAAACAATACAGGTATACGATCGTCATCGCTAATCTCCGCTATTTGTGTATATATGTAGATACTGGTACATTCCACATTCGCCATTAATGACTGCATGTTAACACCTTTACCTTTTCAAAACAATTAAACCCATTTGTTTCTTATTAGGAAACACAAAGTAAACACAATGGCGAATACGTTGAAGACCCTTCACCATTGTACGCGAATTCATTCATACCATTCGTGGAGGAACAGCTATTGCACAAATGACTGAAGCAACCTGGGATCGTGATGCAGAAGGCAAAACTGGCGTATCACAAACTGTAGGCGGTGGTGATGTGTGGTTTTCCACGTGAACTGATGAACAATGCAACCATATAACGCCTCCACTGAGAACTGGACCAATTATTTTGCAGCCTTACCGAAGATATGCATCAGTTAATTAGAGAAGTGCACGAAGAAATTGCAACGAGCTGTGAAGAATATCCTCGGTGAAATGGAAAAGTGGCTGGAAGATGTTCTCTCAACTTCATGCAAGAATGACTATGTGTATAGCAATGTTTGCATGTTAACCGTTATCAGCACTTCATGTGTAATTAACTTAGGTTCCAGTTGAGAAAATTTTCTTTACGTTCTATTCTTGAATAGGTGGCGGCGGCCTTTTGCGCCTAGTCTAAGAAATACAATTAGTGTATCCATGTGAGGCATCTAGTCGTGAAGTGCATTTGGGACTCCAGAATCGTTAGGTTGAGTAGAACTAGTAATGAAATTCACAGACAAACGATCGAAACATCAAAAGATATTTGAAGTGTTGAGTGTCGACAGCTATGCAAAAATTCAATATGTTTTGTCGTCGAAATAAAAAGATTTTCATGTCCTACGATTTTTTCCATTAATCCACATATGAAATCTACTGTTTATACGCTTAAGTGGCAAATACTCGCAATGTTGATCTACTTTTGTATTGAATCATCAACTCATCAATACCTTGAATTTCTCGAGATGGGTTATCATTATATATGGTGTTTTATAAAGAAGTTAAAAGCAAACTTTAACTAGTTATCAATATTTTCACATCGCTTGGTCTGACCAGTATTGTAATTCAGATGCATACATCCTGAAAACTATGGCAAATAGAAGGTGTTTCTAGAGATATAGAACTTTCAATAAGGATATCTGTCTGTCTAATTTATTTGCTCACAATCTTCCTTCTGAGCAGCTCATACTCAATACGATGGAAAGCTTTATGTCCAGGAATACTGTATTCGACAATATTCATCCAACACGAGGTGGTACAGTGCGCCCCGAGACAGCTATCGCTGCTGTTGAGGTTAGTGAGACTGATCATCCAAATTTATCGATTCGATGCCATCCTAAACAACTTGGCCACTATCCGTCCACCATGTACATCTCTGGAAATACGGTGAATACGACTCTATTCATCGCGTGGTGCAAGATTATTTCAAAAACCATCTGTTTCGACCACAACGTGTTGGCTCTACGGTCATAGAAAATTTATTTGACCCAGCCTTCCAAACCCCTGGCGCTAATATGCCGGCTAAGGCTCAGCACGATGTACGTGCCGATCCATCCTAGATATTAAATTAAAAAAAGTAAGGAAATAGAATTGAAGTTGGGTACTGATGTTCAGCCTCACTCCGTGAAAAATGAATCATCCATGGTTGGTTGGTTGGTTGTAGTGGACCTCTTTATCAAAAAGGTTGCTCACTTTGGCCAAGATAGGCCCATTGTGATACCACAAAAAGGTAAGGGTGGCACTAGAACCTGTGAGATGACGAGAACCATTTCGATTCTCGTATGAAGCCGGCTATGCAGCCTATATTAAATCAGCAGGCTTTCATGCACTACTTGGATAGTGCCGGGCATTCACTCAGAAAATGTTGGATTGTCTTTTCCTCTTCTTCCCATCTGCAACTTCGGCAGAAATCTTTGAAGGGAGCGCCCAATCTTTCCGCATGCCTGCCAATTACACAATCCCTCGTCAGTATGGACACGATAGAACTCAAGGCTTCACGACTCGTGTTCAGGAGCTGCTTGGTGCGTCTGGGATTCAGTGCGTGCCAAGTTTGCCTGATTGTCCTGCAGGTTTCTTCCAACAACCAGGCTCTATTTGCAGCCTTGATGTAATGCTGCTTAAATCCTAGCTTTATAGAAGCTAGAGGTTGGCCAACTTTGGGTGTGAGTGTAATACTCTTGGAGCACAGTGCCAGCTCTCGCTCGCAATTTCCCGATATATCACTATGTGCCAGTGTAGAGTCACTTCACAGTGAAGTGACATCACGTTCAGTTGTGTACGGCATTCTATTACCATCATGTATGAGATGTACACGTTGGATAGTGCTTGGATAGCAGCTTGACTGTCAGAGGAAATATTCAGGTTTCTTACGGAAATTTTCTGATTTCTGAATCATCCATACAAGTAAAAAATATATTCCTCCTAGTGGCGGTTTCAATAAAGAAAAACAAATAATAATAAATTTATATGTGTAATTTAAATAAAACTAATTAACACAGGAAGGTAACTCAGAAAGACAAAACAAAAATAATACAAAAAATTTCTTGATTCGATAAAAATAATTAAAAGAAAGATGCAGTGAACAAAAATTTTAAATAAAAAGACAAACAAAAAAGGAATTAAAAACAAACTGGCTGGATAATCTTATATTGAGAAAAAACCACTTGCGTCCTGTGATCAGCTCCAAAAACTTCCACTAGACAAACTCCGTCTGTTTCCCAACAATGCATCGTAGACTGCCTTCAGCAATGGTACCGACGAAGGCATCCCCATGTTTAAATGCTGCTGGGCATATACACATACTTCTGTATCACAAGGTTATGTGGAAATTCCGTGCAATGCTGACTTGCGTCCAACAATCCACAGAAAATTAGGGATTTCGTCCCGAATTGGCCCAGATAGCAGTCCTCATTCTCCTGAACCAGATGCCCACACCGAAATGTGGCCATTCGGAAAGGAACTGTCTCGAATTTTTGGTTCATCGTCGTTGCTTTTAAAAGTTGAGCGAAAACTCTTCGACACTTTCGTCATACCAATAACACAAACTAAAAGAAATGCTTTTCTTTCACTGAACTATAAGACACTTCCATGGCAAACAAAACAGGAAACGACCCACTTCTATCCACGATAAAAACCTTTTTCCCTAAGACATCAAATGCTCCCGTCGCTGACACAGCTCCGCCATAGCCGGTTACTGTCTTCTTTTTACACATTCCCTAAAAGGATATCGTTGGAGCAATGACCCACGTTGACCAGTCTCTTGTCATGAATCAGGAAAAAAACATAAATAGAAGTTTACTGTTGGCTAGAATTGATCCAGAATCTCTCCAGTGCATTTCATAAGCGCTAGCGCTAAGCTATCGATTGAATCAAAGTAAATAGTAAACAAGTCACCTAGTATCGTCAACCGCAAATGGGAGAATTTTTTTTTATTTCAGCGATAGCTTCCGTGGTACGCACTGTACATGCTCGTGTTGGATGAAAATTGTTCTATAGAGTAGAGTAACTTCGGATAATATGGCACACCATAAGCTTTTTTGGAAATAAATTACAAGATTTATGAGATCAAACTGTTTTTATTGATTAAATCAGTTTTTTGAACTTAATAGTAATCAACAATTATAATTTGAAGATTAATAACATCGAAACAAAGCTTTAATAAAGTTTTTTTAAACTTAAGGAATCATTAAAATTCAAACATGGTAGGTCAATATGGCCTTGGGCCATATTGGCCACAATTGAAGTAAGCCATATTGTCCATCATAACAAATAAAATCAAAAAAAGAACTTTGCATTACTTTGCAGAACAAAATTCGCAGAAGAAAACATCGGTTTCTACTCCTGAGCATTCTTCGTGAACCCATAATTTACAACATAGGCATTGGATCCATGGTTCGCCTCTGTTATCCATAGAATACAGACCCTCACAATACAGACACTTTGCATCCGAAACATTGCTCCTATCAGGACTTTCGTCAGAACTTTCGACGTACAAAGGTTCATTTTCTTCCTCCGAGCTAGACATTTGTACCTCCTTAAATTTTGACTTGGTCTTTTTGCCCTTCCCTTTTCTTTTTTTGGCTTTTTTCATAGTCTTTTCGATTTGGTCTTTGTTTCTTTTTTAATGAGTCTAGCAATTCATTTTTGTACGGGGATAAAGTAAGTAACGTCGACTTCGCTGCTCTTCTGCCTCGGTTAGTAGCTTTCCTATGTGCTATTTCTGGTATAGGAGATAATTGGAATGGCGTTATGAAGTTATGATTTCTTGAAGTTGATGGCTGTGGCAACGTCGCAATGGGAACTGCATTTTTTTCGAAATTCCCAGGTGGAACTTTGTTCTGGTTTCTTAAAACCGAGGTAGCATCATTAGTTGTCGCATTACTCATATTAAGTTCACTTATGGAAGGTGTTACGTCAAAAGATCCATTTTCTATTGTCCACCTGCCTAGTGAGCCATAATAGCCGCAGGCACGGTTTTGATTAAAAAAAATCTAGCCTAAAAAGTAGTGAATAATGTGCTTCTAAAATGTTACCATACTATATACTAATAGTTAACTTATAACACTGTGTACTACTAATACAAAAACAAAGATTATTTGACTAAATAGAATGAGTAAAACTTACCAAAAAATAACATCAAATTCGAAAATTTTCGGTCGTCGCGAGCTCTGGACACACGGCACTCGTTGGAATACAGTGATCGACTGAGGGGGTCGGGGGAATGGCCGCGAGAATATAGCAGATACAAACGCCGCTAGTGTTCGTTAGTTTCGAAGAAAATAATGTAGGCCATATTGGCCGACTAGGCCATAATACCCGAAACTACTCTATACGTGGATATACATTTTTCCATCACTTTGTGTATAAACTGCTCAGATAGACGATTATGAGGAGTATAATTCGGACGAAGTGCTCTACAAGTTTGGCATACAAAACGCGAATTTCGAAACTAAATTGTCACTTTTTCGAGAGCTTGGATAGGTCTTTGTCTTTGCATGATAAGCTGCTAAAGTAAATCATATATAATGTCAAAATGACAGCGAACATTAACGGCTACAATGACAAATATTCGTATGGAAATATCTGTATCTCTTAAAAAATATACCTTGTAAATAATTCGACGTCTTCTCCATGTGCAGATAAACCGGTAGAGATAAATTGAATGTCCTTAGTAAGAATTTTGTTTAGTCATATTAGTTGTATTAATCCTTGTCATCAACACTGCCGCAACTTTTTCACTTTTGTCTACTTTGGTAAAATTTGACCAAATGTTATATAATCGTGGTGACATGTTTATAGTTCAATAAAGTTTTTTAAAAAAAGTAAAACAAACAAGGACACAAAATGGCAGTATGAAAGGCAGACGGAAAGACAGCTGAAAAATAATTAACAAAAAGCATAAAGACTACTCCCCGCCAGAGTTTTCACTGAGGACGTTGTCGAACTTTCAATGTTTTAGAGAAAATAGATTAAATCGTACGTCTGGTACATTTATGTGAAAAGGGTGGTATGTGATGCTACCTCCGATATTAAATTCGCTACTTCGAAGTGAAGCATCTATACTTTAAAACTATTGGAACGAAATTCTGAGGTTATTGTGTTGTAACTAACGAATTTAAATTATCAATACTTCGGTATTATCTTAGTATCGTTCATGTTGTAACCACTAGTTTATAAGGGTTTAAAAAGAGTTTTGTTGTTGTAAAAGCCTAGAGGCTGATTTTCGTTCCGTTTATGTCATCTTAGAAATTTCATTTATTTGTTGAATGCGTACTTAAATTGATGGAAACTATTTCAATGAACCTTAGAAGACTTGGAGAAAATGCCCAAATTAACTCTGGTTCAAAAAACCCAATTGTAAACAAATGTGCAAAACCGCATCAGAAAACACCATGTCGAGTTTCATAGAATCCACATAAAACGTTTTACTCGCAGTATTTTAGATATTTTGCGGTAAAAATTGACTTAACACCATTCGCTTCACGTTCTTCCATTAAAATTACTTACAGTTTAAAATTTTGTTGTCGATTACAAGAAATCAATGTTGCCTTTGTAAGTAATAAATGTTTGCTTGCAACGATCGTTAATGTTATTTTCCGTCTAACGTTGTTTTTTTTGGAAATCTCGAAGAATAAAGATATGGAAAGCAATAAGCTATTACCACCTACTGTTGTTCGTAGAAATGAACATGTTGTGTATTTCACGAAATAGTTCGCCCCGGAAGTGTTAAAGATTCTTCAGACTAACAGCATTCTCTATTTCAGCAACTCTTTATTAACGATCGTTTGACTTGCAGCTAGCGAAATAGCCTGAATACGAATACAAGCTGATTTTGAATTGTTCAACAGTTTCAATATACGAAAAGCTGTAAATGTGTTAATTTTAACGAGAATTAATTATCGAATCGATTTTTATCTAAATACATGGGATTTGGCAACTATCAATGCAATGCTTTTTTGTATGGTGGCTAGAATCCATTTACAATCGCAAAGTTTTCTACTGCTACTTAAATTTTTGTTAAATTAACGGAATCGGGGAAAACATACGAAAATTTTTTATGGAAGATTTAGTGGGAACACGTGTAGATAGTATGAAAAATACGCGGATGATGATTATATCAGTATTATAGGCAGTCAATCGATAGCTGAGTTTTTTGTTTGATGGTTGGTTGTTTGTAGGTCAAAAGGCGGCTCACTTAGGCCAAGATAGGCCCATTGTGATACCACAAAGAGATAGGGTGCGGCACTAAAACCTGTAGGATGTCGAGAACCATTTAGATTCTCGTATGAAGCCGGCTGTACAGCTAATATTTAAACTGTCTACTTCCGTGAGGCTGTCCAGGAAAGGCGATCCTAAAGTTTACATGTGTTTCTTGGATAGTGCTGGGACATGTCCTCCTTTTCAACCAGGTTGAAGGATTGGAGAAGGTCTACAGCCAACTTTCTAGTGGAGGTGTTGCTTTTTCCGTCGTCGGAGATAAGATCTGACTCAGAGAGGTCCACGGCCGGGTCTACTGTTGCTTCCACAGTCATCTCACTCCCACTATCCTTAATCGGTTCCCGTACTGCCTTCCCAGTACGTTCCTTGCGATATACTCGCAGGGTGATAGCCGAGAAACCGTAGCTTATCACTCCGCCCTTTGATTTCAACGGAGCTAGCGACTTCTCGTTGAGGATTATGAGGGTCTCTCACTGTCCATTGCTGGGCTCGCTTACCTTGGCCACCTTTCAGTTGTTCACCGGAAGAGCTTGAAAAGCTCAACAAATTCCTTTGGTGTGGATGGCTCCGCCGGTATCTATGCCCTGGATCGAGGCCAATTCGGGATGTTTTCCCTGGTGACAGCTTCTAGCTTTGCTCCGTCTGAAATTTCTCCCAGTCTGGACCTGTTATATAAAATCCGCTGAGCGTTGATCTGTGCAGGCTATCAGCTTGACGTGACCCTGGTACCAACCAGTGTTTCGACAACCAGGAGGAGAGTATGGGCTTGTACACCTGAAGAAGAGCGATTTCCACCATCTTCCAGATTAATGGTAAGATGGTTCCATCCCTGCTGCTCCTCTCGATGACAGCTCATACCAGGCTGCCCTGGGCCACTTCGCTTTGACAGGATTGGGCGCGACCAATCTTGATCTTTTGGTGACCTACAATAAGGCACTCGGTTGATTCGGGGCTGCCTCATCAGGTCTCCATCTTTTGTGAGTTGCTCCTTGCTTTGCCAAAGAGGCTTTATGAGCCTCTACTGTAGTTATTGCCCATTCAAAGGAAGTTTTATCCTTCTGGGAAAGCGCCTCAGGAGATAAATCTTTCAGCCTTTTCAGGACTTAGATGTTCAGAAAAACGCGTTTAAAGGTTTTATATAATGATTTTTACTTGTAAAACGTGTATAGAAAATTAGCCATTCCAAGTGCATAATGAAGGTCTTCTAACTTTGTCAATTGTTGCAAACTATCTGCTAAAGTTTTTTTCTCTCTCAATTCGTGTTTCCTTCGATTGATCAGTGCTCCTCCTGTTTGCTTACAATATACGATTCTCATAATTGTTTTTTGCTCAAGTCGTTACAGTCTGCCCGATTTTTTTACCTATTAAATTCACATGATGACCAGATATGTTTTGGCTCCTTCATTGAAGGTGCATACTACGATACAAGCAGCAGTTTCTACAGTTTCTCTTCTAGGAAATGTGGTTTGTGGAATAATTTTCCTTAATAAATTGTTGAAACTTTCTTTTGGGGTTTGGGTATTGCCACCGAAACATCTATTTTGTAATTCATTATCACGAAGTGACTCAAAAACTAACAAAACATTCTATAGTATACTTGGTTCGAGTGCTGATTTATGCCTATATGGTTCTTTTTTTCTTTGTTTTTTGAAAACTCGCACCACTTTGGACTGCTGTATTCATGTCCCGGTTTGGCGTCTGTAGAAATCCGGTGGTTATAACCGGCAAGGATTTCTTTTTTCATATTTTCTATGAAATCTCGATATCTTTTTATTGCAAGACCATAAAAAAGCGACGCTTCTCTAATCAAATTCAAAGTGAATTTATTTGTTTTAACGATGGGTGCTGAAACTGAAGAATCTGCTAACTCTGCTTTAATTTTAAGCCTTTTTTTGTTGATTTTTTTTGAGTGCACTCGTTTCTTGTTCTTCTCGTATTGTTGCTTTTGTCTTTAACTTCCTTTAACCGCCGATACATTCTTTTAAGTGAAGGACGCACTGGATTTTTTTTTGTTACAAATTCATTGCCGTTAAGTTTTGAAGCTATAAAGTTTGTAAAAGATTTGCTCTCTCTTTTGCTCTCACCATAAATAACGTTAAGCAAGTTTTTAGATCTTTACTTTACTTGATAATATCTCAAAAGTGGTTTCGTTACTAAAGCACACCAGCATAGGTTTAGAAATGATCATTTAAGATCCCCGCGTATAATTATTTAAGATAAATACCGATTTCCAAAACATTAAATCTTTGTCTTTGTGCTCTCTAGCCCATTTGAGACGCTCCGATTTCATAGCCTCCGCCAACTTTGGGTTTTAAGCTGGTCTGCAGGCCCTAAAATTCAAATCTGAGAGTCTCCGGCGCAAAATGCGTTCAGATACATGAACATTGAACTCTTCTAAGTATAAATTTATTTGCTTTGTGGTCGCAACCCTGTTATTTAAGCAGATATTCTTGGGACAACGTTCCGACTGCGGCGTAAATAACACACATTGCCCCTTTCTTTTGGGGCGTATTTTTTGCCCTAAATCAATTTTCTTTTCAATGCGTCTGACGCTATTTTCTGAGACGCAAGTCTTTCCCGAAATTTCTCGGATTGAGTAAATTTTCGTTGTTAAAAGGACTTTAATCTCAGCCATCTTGGGCGGTGGTAGATCAGTCTGCTTACCCGTGTTTTACACTGCTCAATTTTCATTAAAATATTTACAAATCATCCCAATTACACAAACAAATAACAAACGTCTATTGAAAAACACTAAATTAACATTTAACTTAAATTCATGCGTCTAAACTTTGCCTATCGAAATTAAACTGCAACATGTCGCGCAGTCAGAGTCAGACAGTCAACATGTTTTTCATTTGAGATAATAATGTGATATATTGTCGAACTACCGTTAATCCAAAAATATATAGGGGGGTGGGGGAAAAGAAAAGTCGTAATTGTGATCGCAATTTGACACTTTATTTAACATACTTAGAATTATCCGATTTAAGTCAAATATGCGCCGTTTTGTTCGCAAACTTGTTGTCATTTAGAAGGCAACTTCATTATTTCCCTTTTATAAAACCCCCCCTCCTTGTTTGCAAAAAACTCAGACAGCCAGTTTTCGCAAGCCTCGTTTGAGGCCAACTTAGTATGTCCAAGAGCGTTTTGCATGGACCGGAAGAGTTGGTAATCACATGGTGCCAGGTCCGCACTATACGGTGGGTGCGATAGGACTTCCCATCCGAGCTCCCGTAGCTTCTGGCGGGTCATCAAAGATGTGTGAGGCCGAGCGTTGTCCTGGTGGAACAGAATGCCACTCCTATTGACCAATTGTGGCCGCTTTTGGTCAATCGCCTGCTTCAAACGTTCAAACAGCTCACGGTAGAGGATCGAATTGAGGGTTTGGCCATAGTTGAGCAGCTCATAGTGGATGATTCCCTTCCAATCCCACCAAACACACAGCAAAACCTTCCTGGCCGTCAATCCGGGCTTGGAGATGGTTTGGGCCGGCTCGCCGCGCTTCAACCACGATCTTGTTCATTTGACGTTTTCGTACGTGATCCACTTTTCATCACCAGTCACCATCCGCTTTAAAAATGGGCTGAGTTCGATCCGTTTCAGCAGTGCATCGCAGGCGTTGATTGGGTCCAAGAGATTTTTCGCTGCCAACTCGTGTGGCACCCAAACATCCATCTTTTTTTTGGAATCCAATCTTCCGCAAATGGTTTCAAACGGTTTTATGGTCTATACCCAGTTCCTGGCCAATCGAGCGAATGCTCACATGCCAGTCTACTTGGATGATTTCGACGATTTTATTGGTTTCTACGACGATTGGCCTACCAGTACGGGGTGTATCTTCGACATCCACTACACCAGAACGGAATTGATCGAACCAACAATGTGCTGTGCGAATCTTTACAGTATCGGGCCCATAAACTTCACAATTTTTTTCGGCCGCTTTCGTTGCATTTATACCTCTCAGATTGTAAAAACGTAAAATATGACGAATTTCTTGCTTGGTGGACTCCATCTTTGTCGCGCTATAACTTGAGACTGAAAGTACGATCACAACACTGTCAAACAAACACTTGTAGCACAGATTTTTGTCTTTAAATCGCCGTATAGTATGACCAGATGCAATAAGTACAACACAAGATATGTTTAAGTGTCGCCATCTATTGACAAAATACGACATTTCTTTTTCCCCAACCCAATATTATGTGATTAATGACAGATAAAATAAATGTACAGTTACTTACCAACAGTCAGCGCCATAATTATGCGCCCTAAACCACAGATTTTATTTCAATCCCAAAGTGCGCATAATAATTTGGCCAGGGACTGTATACTCTTCATACCATATAGAGAACTCAATCTCATCTTAACGATTTATTTTGATTACAGGTATGACAAAATGATGTTTTGACCTGTAAGTCAATGTTTTTATCTGAGAATTTTTCTCTATTTTTACGATTATCGTGAAACACGTGTAGAATCTATTTTAAGACATTATTGATAAAAACGAACTTACGGCAAGATTATGGGTACAATGCTTCAGAATGGTGAGACTATTGCAGCTTTTGGCATGGTAATTAGTCCGAAAATTATCCCCGTATATCATGCCATCAGGCAGTTGTTGTACGCCAAGTCAGCTTACCTTTATCTCCAGGACATGGAGTGAGGAAAGTTTTTGAGTGACGAAAATAATACAAAAAAAATGTGGTCTAAGTGCGACCCTTGAGGCCCACACGACTAACTTCCCAGTGGGGTGAATAAAAAGCTATAATTTGCTTTTATTAATAATTACTATTATTAAACATTATTATTCTAAATTAATATAATTACTTTTATTATTTTTATAAATTTTTTATCTAACCATAAAAGCTTTGGTAGAGGAAGACTTCTCCACCACCTAGTCATCCTCTACCAAAGCCTCGGCAACCTCGTCCTCTTCGTCCTCGTCATCCTTCTTGTCCGCCACTTCGTCCTCAACCTCGTTCTCCATCTCGGCCTCGGAATCCACAACTATTATTGAGGGTATTTAATTATTATTAACAATAATCATTCGTTATTAAGAATGTTTGACCGTTACTGAATAATTATAATTGACTTGATATATACAATATCAGATTATAACTAATATTATTTGATCGTTACTAACAATATTAAATAATTTATAACAATATCCAATTATTAACTGCATTAGCGTCTCTACTTCCATTCACCCAAACCTGATAATATAAGTTTGGAATTTTATAAATTAATCTTTTTTTAAATAACATTTTTTACAAATTTGATCACAATTTTGCTAAAACGCACAATAATAATAACATTGCCATGAAGATATTTGGTATCTGCACGAATTAATAGTGCGTATCAACAGTTTAAAAATAAGCAATTTTTAGTCGTTTTTTCAGTTTTTTCACCCTAAATACAAAACGGCCCAACAAATTTTGTTGAAAAGTCATTCAGTTCTAAGCTACGTAATTACGCGTCGTTTAAAACCGGTCCCACGTCAATCCGATCTTTGGTTCTTGAGATAATCGAGACGAAAAATTATTCCGAACGCACATACGCACATACGTACATACACACTCACAGACATCTCTCTAAAAACGATGGATTAGGATTCTAGAGACCATAAAACGTGGAGATATGTCAAAATTTGGGATTCGCAAGATCGACCCCATTACAATAACTTCCCATAGGGAACTGGGAAGTTAAAAATCATCCACTTTCTCAAAAATGAATTATCTGATTCATGTTATAGCATTGGGCGGGCGGTTGGAGACTCAGATTCATTTATCGTTGATCCATCTCTGGAATTGAATTACTCATGAAGATACCGAGGCAAGAAGACCCAGTCTTTGTTCTTTGATATGATCAGAGTAGCAAGCAAAACTTTCGCTTGGTTCGTAACCCGAATTGAATGGATATCTCATATCGTTTAATAAGACAATTTTATTTTCTTGCATGTACGGATCCTTTTTCTGGGAAGTGTATTTTATTTAAACTTAGAAAAATGATCACGTTGCAATTTAGCATAAAATTCAAATAGTGAATTCTTCGAAACGGGTAGGCGTAACATACTATTCTCACAAGATGGATAGCTTTAATTACCATTAAAAAAATTAATGGTATAGATTGTACCTAAAAACATTAACGTACGTAAATTTTGCACCAGACACCGATGACCTTAATATTCTTCCGCCCGTTACCACTCATCATCGTCTTCATTGTTCATAACGGACGAAGTAATAATCTTTTGCACGATAAAGTGTTCGATGATAACATCAATAAAATATCTAATTATCTTAAAGCCCATTCATATGTCGAAATCTATTGTTAATCGAAGCTATTTTTTTTACGCATAGACATAAGATTTTCTAAAACGTTCGGGGAAACTAGGAGATTGCGCAGCCTACCTTGGTGTTGTCCAGGCGCGATTGTTGCAGAAAAGTTTTAATTTCACATTGTGCTGCCTTCATTGTTGGCTGTGTCTCGAAAGATTTTTGCAAGTTCAGCAAAAAAAAACCAAAAGTAATTTCCAGGCATTTTCATCTGGTTTCTTGTGGCAAACAGCATGGCGATGTTCTCTCTTCGATCCTTGCATAACTTCATCAAGCGTTTGCTTCATATCCGCAACTAATAAACTCATTGAATGCAACAATTGCCTTCAATGCGCGAATTTTTTTTGTTGCTAGCCGAGCTAGAAGTGTATCTGCTATGGTCATAACCACTCTTAGCAAACATGAAAAAAACACCATGCGAACTGATAGATAGCAAATACTTCAATTAAAAGTCATTAGATACAATTCCCATTCAAGTCGTGCTACCTAATTGTGTTGGGGCTGTTCGTAACTCGTCAAGTATTTCGAGTGCAAGTAGTGCAGGCACCTGTTATTTGCTGACGTAAAAGTATCTGTATCTTATCCATTCAGATATAGATACGTAAGGTGGGTAGCTAATGATCGAATGGGCACTTTATCGCCGAGAAGTTTTGGTCAGTCATTGAATTCTATTATGTTGGCGACAAAGTTGTCGTTGTCGCCCAAGCGTAATTAGTCGCCGATTAGCATGGATAGGTTCCAGCAGAAGTGGCACCAGAAATATCATAGACTGCTCCTGAGGAACCAAAGGTGGTATGACTGGCAGGCAATAAAATGCATTTGTAACCGGAGAACTATTCTTTCTAATACAAATAACGTACTCAACAACTCTGACCTGCAGACAGACACTTGTTTTTATATCGGGCTGTTGTCCCATTTTACTTCTTGGAAGTCGTCCATTTCCGCGTATTGTGGCAAAGGTGATTAGGTTAATGTTATTATGTTGTTCACGTCAACCGTTTTGCAATTCAAGATGAAGTGCTTATTGGATTTATTGCTCATTGTTTTAAGCAGTGACCATATATGTAAAAATCAGTGAATTCTACATAAATGCGATCATTATATTAGATTTTCAAAAGAATCATCTATTGGTGTTTGTATTAAGTGCGTATTATTTCGGAATTTGGAAGTTGTGTTGTGTTTTCATACTAACAGATACACTAGGTAGCATAATTCATCGTACTACATCTTAAAACGCTAAAGACTGCATTTACACAAATTAACACAGAGTATAAAGTACAAAAAGAAAAAGAAAACAAATTGTATTATATTGTACTATAAACTCGAATAAAACTTGCATTCATTTAAGGGGTAACACTACTCTAGAGACCCCCTTTTTTCATGATTTTTTGTAAGTAAATAAATTAAAAACACCAAATCCGTTTATGGTAGTATATTGTCTAGCTCAAAAAAAGCAAAAAAATAATATTTTTTTTCCAAAATGGCGGCCCCAGGACCCCGTATTCGACTGTTGTGTGATCCACCTTTAAAAAGTTACCGGGAACTTTTCCTTCAAACGGTCGCTCCTAGAACAAAAAACTAAATTTTTTCTTGAATTGCATACTAACAGCTAGTGCAGTACTAGTGAAAATGGCGCTGTTTTGAAGAAAAAAAAACACGATTTTTCACAAAAAATTAGCCGTAAATTGTTTGTAAAATTAACAAGCCGCGAAGTGCGACCCTTGAGGTCCACACGGTCAACTTCCCAGTAATATCTAGATAAACATTAAAAAAATTTAACACCATCATAATTTTGAAAATACTACTACTTTAAATAATAATAATTAGAGGTACTCATAACAGGCATTGGAATGAGTTAATATTAATCGTATGGGAGATGATTGAATATTGACGAGGATTAATCTGGAGGGAGAATGGGGGGGGAGATTACAAAGCCTTTTCTACGTTATTTGTTATTTTCATATCGATGCTTAAACGACAAAATAGCGATAGCAAAAATGAATGCAGTTTTTGTTACTACGCCCACTGAAGGGATTTTGAATAGTTGCGTTCGAAATTGCCATGACTTCAGCATAATCACTGATTTTAAAAAATTTCACGATTTTACATCAATCAAATTAATAATTACTTTATATTTCTTATTGGTCTTGAAAAATTTTGTATATGCAGTCAAAAATATGTTCAATTGCATGTAAAAAGTAAAATGTATTACAAATGATGATGGAGGAAGTAATTGAAATCTTACGATTACTAAAAAACAAATTTACTAAAAACTACAATTTTTTTATTTGATGAAAGCTTTTTAAAGCATATGATCTTGCAAAGTATTGACTAAAAACATTTTACCATTCAAAGAGTTGATTACCAAAAAATGCAAATTTGATTGAAAGTTTGTTGGTTTTCAAAATTTGAGCAGTTTTTTTAATTAAAAGACTGTAAAAAATATTTAAAATCTGCTAAAATTATGCAAATATTTTGAAACTTTGATTGAATTTACAACAATTTATTTAAAATCAAAGATATAGAGTAATATCATTCGTATGAATCCTTATTCATGGTAGCTTTGAATGATTTTTCACTTTTAATTTAGTTTTTTTCTCAAAATCATGGGAAAAAGTTTTGCCGGTTTCTCTTCAAAAACTGATAAGAATATATAAATTTTATAAACATTTATTACTGTGTTGTGCAAATCAGGTTAAAAAATTAAAATATTTTTTACGAAAAAACCCTAATTTCATGCATTTTCTTCTATTAAATTAAAAAAACGGCTGGAACGATTTTTTATAATGTTAAAAAAATCACAAAGATGTTAATACATTATCTACTGCAAACTTGAAACGCGTTTTTCAGTACTTTTTCAATTTCTGTACAAAATATCTCAAAAAGCATTGAACCGATCCGGCTTAAATGTATACCACATCTACAAAAGTGTATTATCTACTCGTTGAACCTACATCGATTTTTTTTTTTGATCTAAAATTAATGTAAAAATTTAATTTTTCTTATAAATTTTATTGGTTAATCTATGAACTATATATTTCATTAACATATATTTTTTTCTGAATATAGGAGGTTCCCCGGAAAAGGCGTTAAGTCGTACGAGGCATTTTTTGATGTGTTTTCTTCATTGGCTCCCGCCGATGCCATTTTGTGTTGAAAATTTATTACAAATTTTTTTTCAAGTACCTTGATAAATGTACTTTAAGGATTTCATATTTAAATTTTTTTGAATAAACAATATAAATCTTTTAAATTAATCTAAATTGCGCATTTTTTTTAAATTTTGCATGTATTTTCCCCCTTAAGTTTAACGTCACGAAATACATATAATAAATGAATATTGTGATCGCTGTTAAATGATTTGATTTATATGCTTGATTCCACAAGGATAGCGGTTCATGCCACAAAAGCTAGGAACAAATCAAAAGGTTTTACAATACTGAAACAAACAAGGACTAATATCTCGAAGATACCCAAAATCGTTCGGAACGTACCGAATGCAAATATATATTTTGCAATCCAATTATGAGCTGAAATGGAAAATTATTGAATTAATATAATTTTAGGCAATTTTCAGACGAGGTCAAGGCTAGATTTGAACTGTTGTCACAATGTGGACGTATTCGCTAGACTATTTGCCGAAAGTCGCGCAATTTCACACAAAAATACGTTGGTTTCCGAAAAAAGGACTTGTTTTCTGAACACCTTGTAGAAGTGGATGCTTAAAGTATTAAGCAATAAATAGTACACATGAAAAGCAAATTACATCCCGGATCATTGCGCTATCTGTCGCTTTCCAAGAACAGGAGCATTTCTTCGACCTATATGTAGTTAGGGTCTTAATTATCGATAGAATCGACACTTAAACCAATATATTAATAGCCACTTTACTGTATCATAAAATGCTTTGCTTCACTTTACCAGAACTCTTCATCGCCACTGATTGTGATTCGGCAAATGAATGAAAGAAATTCAGCGAATACCTTTGTGTATAACACCTTCTTAAGCGGTGGAAATGTTTATACTGCTTATTTTAATGGAAACTTTGTGTATTCTGAGTTTAGTATTTTTGGACCACATCACCATTACCGACAATTTGGTCCAATTTAATAAGGGGTTTGCTTTTGAAAATTCCATTAATAAAAGGTTTTCATCACTTTAGTGCTCTGAAATATAGTTGCAAAATTTAAAACATTACCGCAGTTAAATGACAATTAAGAACAACAAATAAAAAACAATTATAAAACATGGTGCACATAATAGCCTTCAAGCATGACACAATCCTTGCTAAGGATGAAATTTTCTGTCTTACAGATATCTACATACAACTATTTAAATTACAAAAAGCAGTTTTTCATATTTCATTTTTGCCCCGACTGAAAAGAAATTCCACTGTTGCTAAAAATTAGGCTTTATTGAATTTTTGTGATTGGATGGATGAATTTTGTATAACGACTCAACACAGCTAAACCCTAGACCCCTATTCCTGCCCGCATGCCTTCACGCCTTTGATACTTGTGTCAAAACAAATAGAATTCGTGCCTTTCGCGCCTTGTTTCATGTGATACACTCATTTTACACTCTTTGAAAACAGTGTTTCACGCACTTATTACAAAAATAATAGTTCTAGCATCGTAGTCATCACACATATGTTTTGATTCGGATTGTATGTTATGTTTTGGCTATGATTCTTTTTCCAATAAATATAAAATGTACAATTCTGTGGACAGCCAATAATTACTAAATAAACTTTTATTGAATCTGCAAAAAACTTTGAAATAACTTCTACCTTTTTTTGGTTTCAGTTTGACTCGATTAGCAGCAACGCGTATGAAACAAATTGAATTAATTAAGGGTAAGTTTCTTCTAAATATTGCAAATTATATTCTTACAAGTAATTATACAAAATGATTCAGTACTAAGGATTAATTAATTAGAATAATAATTAAATAGAAAAAATATATGTACACTGAATTTTAAAAAAAATGTTGAAATCGAATTAAATTTATATGTAATCAAACCATTAAAAATTGCTGAAAACAGTAGTAATCACTGAATTCCATTTCAATTAATTCCAAAAGAACAATACGTTTTGAACCGTGTACAAAAATCGTATGTTGATCCAGGGATCGTAGTCATGTTATGTAAAATTGAAGATCATTTTATCATTTTTATTCTATGCACCTCACAGGTTGCCGTTGGTCTTCTTACAAGCATGTCGTGAAATCCTCACTATCTGTCGGAAACATCTAAAACTCACTCCCATTTTATCTGTGGCGAAAAAAGGTCTAATGGGAGTTTGACCGTGCATTTTGGGTAGACCTGTCCTGTCCTTTGGGCTCCATCTTGAAAACAAACAAAAAGTGAGGCACCCCTATATCTCCGAAACAATGGCCTAAACAAGAAAGTTGTGCATGACAAACTTGCGTAGAATTAAATTTCATCAATAAGTTATAGGCTTAAAACGACATCCAAAACGGGGGGAACATCTTTCGAGCGCCACAAATCCACTTTGTTGCAAGTCGTAAACGTATTTTTAGGCCAAATAATCGACACGCCACGTGTCTGGCACGCCCCGTGTCTGCCACGTGTCTGGCACGCCCCGTGTCTGGCACGTGTCTGGCACGCCACGTGTCTGCCACGCCACGTGTCTGCCACGCCACGTGTCTGGCACGCCACTTGTCTGCCACGCCACGTGTCTGCCACGCCTCGTGTCTGGCACGCCACGTGTCTGGCACGCCACGTGTCTGGCACGCCACGTGTCTGGCACGCCACGTGTCTGGCACGTCCCGTGTCTGCCACGTGTCTGGCACGCCCCGTGTCTGGTACGCCCCGTGTCTGCCACGTGTCTGCCACGTGTCTGCCACGCCACGTGTCTGCCATGCCACGTGTCTGGCACGCCACGTGTCTGCCACGCCTCGTGTCTGGCACGCCTCGTGTCTGCCACGCCACGTGTCCGCCACGTGTATGGCACGCCACGTGTCCGCCACGTGTCTAGCACGCCCCGTGTCTGGCACGCCCCGTGTCTGGCACGCCCCGTGTCTGCCACGTGTCTGGCACGCCACGTGTCTGGCACGCCACGTGTCTGGCACGCCACGTGTCTGGCACGCCCCGTGTCTGGCACGCCACGTGTCTGCCACGTGTCTGGCACGCTACGTGTCTGGCAAGCCCCGTGTCTGCCCCGTGTCTGGCACGCCACGTGTCTGCCACGTGTCTGGCACGTGTCTGGCAAGCCCCTTGTCTGCCCCGTGTCTGGCACGCCACGTGTCTGCCACGTGTCTGGCACGCCCCGTGTCTGGCACGCCCCGTGTCTGGCACGCCACGTGTCTGGCACGCTACGTGTCTGGCACGCCACGTGTCTGACACGCTACGTGTCTGGCACGCCACGTGTCTGGCACGCCACGTGTCTGGCACGCCACGTGTCTGGCACGCCACGTGTCTGGCACGCCACGTGTCTGGCACGCCACGTGTCTGGCACGCCACGTGTCTGGCACGCCACGTGTCTGGCACGCCACGTGTCTGGCACGCCACGTGTCTGGCACGCCACGTGTCTGGCACGCCACGTGTCTGGCACGCCACGTGTCTGGCACGCCACGTGTCTGGCACGCCACGTGTCTGGCACGCCACGTGTCTGGCACGCCACGTGTCTGGCACGCTACGTGTCTGGCACGCCCCGTGTCTTGCACGCCACGTGTCTGGCACGCCCCGTGTCTTGCACGCCACGTGTCTGGCACGCCACGTGTCTGGCACGCCACGTGTCTGGCACGCCACGTGTCTGGCACGCCACGTGTCTGGCAAGCCCCGTGTCTGCCCCGTGTCTGGCACGCCCCGTGTCTGCCACGTGTCTGGCACGCTACGTGTCTGGCACGCCACGTGTCTGGCAAGCCCCGTGTCTGCCCCGTGTCTGGCACGCCACGTGTCTGGCACGCCCCGTGTCTGGCACGCCCCGTGTCTGGCACGCCCCGTGTCTGGCACGCCACGTGTCTGGCACGCCACGTGTCTGGCACGCCACGTCTCCGGCACGCCCCGTGTCTGCCACGTGTCTGGCACGCCCCGTGTCTGCCACGTGTCTGGCACGCCCCGTGTCTGCCACGTGTCTGGCACGCCCCGTGTCTGCCACGTGTCTGCCGCGCCCCGTGTCTGGCACGCCACGTGTCTGGCACGCTACGTGTCTGGCAAGCCCCGTGTCTGCCCCGTGTCTGGCACGCCACGTGTCTGGCACGCCACGTGTCTGGCACGCCACGTGTCTGGCACGCCACGTGTCTGGCACGCCACGTGTCTGGCACGCCACGTGTCTGGCACGCCCGTGTCTGGCACGCCACGTGTCTGGCACGCCACGTGTCTGGCACGCCACGTGTCTGCCACGCCCCGTGTCTGCCACGTGTCTGGCACGATACGTATCTGGCGCGCTACGTGTCTGGCAAGCCCCGTGTCTGCCCCGTGTCTGGCACGCCACGTGTCTGCCACGTGTCTGGCACGCCACGTGTCTAGCACGCCACTTGTCTGGCACGTCCCGTGTCTGGCACGTCCCGTGTCTGGCACGTCCCGTGTCTGGCACGTCCCGTGTCTGGCACGTCCCGTGTCTGGCACGTCCCGTGTCTGGCACGCCCCGTGTCTGCCACGCCCCGTGTCTGCCACGTGTCTGGCACGCCACGTGTCTGGCAAGCCCCGTGTCTGGCACGCTACGTGTCTGGCACGCCACGTGTCTGGCACGCTACGTGTCTGGCACGCCCCGTGTCTGCCACGTGTCTGCCACGCCCCGTGTCTGTCACGTGTCTGGCACGTTACGTGTCTGGCGCGCTACGTGTCTAGCACGCCACGTGTCTGCCACGTGTCTGCCACGTGTCTGGCAAGCCCCGTGTCTGCCCCGTGTCTGCCCCGTGTCTGGCACGCCACGTGTCTGCCACGTGTCTGGCACGCTACGTGTCTAGCACGCCACTTGTCTGGCACGCCCCGTGTCTGCCACGCCCCGTGTCTGCCCCGTGTCTGGCACGCCACGTGTCTGCCACGTGTCTGCCCCGTGTCTGGCACGCCACGTGTCTAGCACGCCACTTGTCTGCCACGCCCCGTGTCTGCCACGTGTCTGGCACGATACGTGTCTGCCACGTGTCTGGCACGATACGTGTCTGGCGCGCTACGTGTCTAGCACGCCACGTGTCTGCCCCGTGTCTGGCAAGCCCCGTGTCTGCCCCGTGTCTGGCACGCCACGTGTCTGCCACGTGTCTGGCACGCCACGTGTCTGCCACGCCCCGTGTCTGCCACGTGTCTGGCACGCCCCGTGTCTGGCACGCAGCGTGTCTGGCACGCTACGTGTCTGGCAAGCCACGTGTCTGGCAAGCCCCGTGTCTGGCACGCCACGTGTCTGGCACGCCACGTGTCTGGCACGCCACGTGTCTGGCACGCCACGTGTCTGGCACGCCCGTGTCTGGCACGCCACGTGTCTGGCACGCCACGTGTCTGGTACGCCACGTGTCTGGCACGCCACGTGTCTGGCACGCCCCGTGTCTGGCACGATACGTATCTGGCGCGCTACGTGTCTGGCAAGCCCCGTGTCTGCCCCGTGTCTGCCCCGTGTCTGGCACGCCACGTGTCTGCCACGTGTCTGGCGCGCTACGTGTCTAGCACGCCACGTGTCTGCCACGTGTCTGGCAAGCCCCGTGTCTGCCCCGTGTCTGCCCCGTGTCTGGCACGCCACGTGTCTGCCACGTGTCTGGCACGCTACGTGTCTAGCACGCCACTTGTCTGGCACGCCCCGTGTCTGCCACGCCCCGTGTTTGCCCCGTGTCTGGCACGCCACGTGTCTGCCACGTGTCTGCCCCGTGTCTGGCACGCCACGTGTCTGGCACGCCACGTGTCTGGCACGCCACGTGTCTGGCACGCCACGTGTCTGGCACGCCACGTGTCTAGCACGCCACTTGTCTGCCACGCCCCGTGTCTGCCACGTGTCTGGCACGATACTTGTCTGCCACGTGTCTGGCACGATACGTGTCTGGCGCGCTACGTGTCTGCCCCGTGTCTGGCAAGCCCCGTGTCTGCCCCGTGTCTGGCACGCCACGTGTCTGGCACGCCACGTGTCTAGCACGCCACTTGTCTGGCACGCCCCGTGTCTGCCACGCCCCGTGTCTGCCACGTGTCTGGCACGCCCCGTGTCTGGCACGCAGCGTGTCTGGCACGCCACGTGTCTGCCACGTGTCTGGCAAGCCCCGTGTCTGGCACGCTACGTGTCTGGCACGCCACGTGTCTGGCACGCCACGTGTCTGGCACGCTACGTGTCTGGCACGCTACGTGTCTGGCACGCCCCTTGTCTGCCACGTGTCTGGCAAGCCCCGTGTCTGGCACGCCCCGTGTCTGCCACGTGTCTGGCACGCCCCGTGTCTGCCACGTGTCTGGCACGCCACGTCTCCGGCACGCCACGTCTCCGGCACGCCACGTCTCCGGCACGCCACGTGTCTAGCACGCCCCGTGTCTGGCACGCCCCGTGTCTGCCACGTGTCTGGCACGCCACGTGTCTGGCACGCCACGGTGGATTCGTCGGAATTGATGCAAGACTTGCTGGATGGATATTGCAATTTTACGAGTATCGTGTTTTATCTATTAAGATAAAACCTAACCGCAGGAAGTTAGAAATTTTCTATTTTCTTTCGCAAATATTCGAAAAAAGGAAATTCAAATACTTATATAAATTCCAAACTTCGGAAAGATCAGAAAAAAACATTCGAAACTTATATTTTGGAACACGCTTTTATTTATATTGTTGGCGATCTAGGGTCGCGTAATCCTAAATTACGACTAAATATTGCATATGAGGATTCTTCTAACGAAATATCGCACTCTTATTTAACTTACTTAAGAGGAGAACGTATCCTAATTTAAACTACCCATAAATAACATATTTATGGCGGCAGTCTTCATACAAAAAGTTCACGAGAACGACATTTATGAAGACAAACGCGACTTGTGCAAACAAAGCATAACAAATTGTCTTCAATGCAACGCTTAGAGTCCAGTCAAAGCATCAAAACAGAGAAAGCATTTCAAAGTTTTAAATAAAAAACAGGAACAGAAAAGCTATCTTCTATATTCCAAGCAATTATAATTACTTTAACAAAAATTGTTTATACTTGAAGTCTAATAGAAATTGTGTAGTATTGTATATTGAAAAAAGGTCCAGCATATAAGTTTCTTTACATTAGCACAAATTCACAGAAAATTAGTTAAAAAATCATTCCAGCATACAAACATTAAAATTTCTATTGTTTATAATATATTAATGCATGGTACGTCACGCATAAATATATTGTTTGAAATCTGTCTTTAGTTTAGTGCGAGCGATAATCTTCAAAAATCAAACATGTTCAACTAGTGCACATTATTTTTAACCATTCGTTACCATTTTCAAAAACAATGCAGAAAAAATTGCATGTGAACATATGAATTCTCGCATAATGCATGCGGGTAGTTGTAAATTATGCTTGAATCGGACTTTTCGCTGCATTGTTATGGAATTATTTATATGTTTTTAATTAAGAAAAAAACCTTGTCATAAAGTAACCGCAGTAGCAACAAAAAGCATTGACTAAATGAAAGTGTTTCTCGTTTATAACAATGTTTGCTCGTTTAGCAATGATAATAAGTCAGGCCTTACCATTCATGAATTCGCACCTACGCTTCGCTATCTTTTGAAAGTATCTTCGTCAGCGTTAGTTGTGAGGCCAAGATAAATGTCATCGTACGAAAAATATTTGATTGATATTATAAATAATACAGTGGTTGCATCCATCACTGTCACTTATGGCTGGTAAGTTGATGGCAATAAATTGAAAGAAAGCATGAAGATCGCTCAAACAGATATGGAGGCAACATGGCTATGTCCTGAACTTTCTTCAGGGTTTCGTAGTCGTTTGTTATGATGTGATTACGATTTTTTTTACAAAATGATTGATTTAGAAGGAAACGACACACATGAGTGTGTTAATTATTGGAGTTATTTGTGGGTTTTAAGGAACATTCCCAAGCCAAATATCTGAAAAATTTAGCCTGCAGCAAAAGCCAGAATCATTTTTTTAAATATGTAAATTGCAAATTCGTCAAACCCTTCTGTCGCTGGATAATAGTGTAGAAGAAACTTTGGAGAAAATTGCAGATTCGTGATAGCCATATCCTTTTCTTGGTAGGAAATAGGGTTTGGTAAGACATCTTGAATAAAACTGAGCAAAATGTTGCGCTATTTCGTTTTTTTAGCTTCATTTAAACTCGCTTAGAATTATTGAGTTCCTGAGGCAATGAACTCTATGGCAAGAGCAATTGCATCAGATTAACTGTAGATATATGTATGTAGGATTCCATTGAAGTAGTATGTAAGCAAGCAATTTGGCAGAGTAATTCTGCTCACCCCTGATCCTTTATATTGTAATTCTGCGTTTATGGAACTCAACTTCATTGACGTATAGTTCTTAAACCTAAAACGTTAAATTTTTCGGGACGAGCACATTTTATTAATAAAACATGGAACGCAGAATATCATCTGGTAAACAGTTCATGTGATGGATAAAGACAAAAAAGCTGTGAAAGTGTTGAGTGACAAAAGTCGTTAGCTACACTACTCATTAACAAAAATATCTTGGCAATGACCATAATTATTGAACTGCTTTACAAAATTTACGTTGTAGTTGTTGGCAAATCCAAGTCACTATGGAAGATAAAAGAGACAGAGTCTGGTTTGGATCACCAATGTCTGCATGATTTTCTGTAGATAGTCCAGTCTCAGTATAGTATTCCCAATTGCTTAGGACCTTTTCCCAAATGTTTGAACCTTTTCCCAATTGATTGAGACTCTCTTCCAACACATTTGAACTTTTCGTCAAAAAGTTTGTACTTTTTCTCCAAACATATAAACTTTTTCCCAATCGATTTTAGCTTACAGCTAATCAACTTATTGGAGATAAACTAGAAGCTTAAATCTGTTCGGAGTACAAACCATTTTGCAAGATTTCCAAATGTTTTGGGAAAAGTCTAAATCAATTGGGAAAAATTCCACTTCATTTCGAAAAGGTATAAGCCAATTGGAAAGACTTTGTTTTGTTCAACAGTCCAAAGTAATTTCTTCATTTCTTGAAAGATATTTTTAGTACAATGAGACTTCTTTTTTGCAAAGTTTTACCTGGTAAACAGTTCGTATAATTGATATACATATGTAGTCCAGGGCGGATCTGTAAAAAAAACGACTACATTTGGCCGTTGCGAGGGGGCACACTTATGCTCCCTCTCAAAAAAGTCGGGAACATTGAAAAAAATCGAAATGTTTACAAAATTTAAAAAAAAATCTTTTTTTCCTACTTTGCTCATATCTACCTTTAAAAGGGTTCATTTTAGGTCAAAGTTGATGGCAATTAAAGTTTCGTAATAAAATTCACTATAAGATAGGATTAGTTAAAAATCTTAAAACATTTAACCCTTGCCGCAAAATTGCAATAAATATAAAAAGACAGGGAGAAAAAAGCCGTTTCTTATTCCATTTTTTTCTACCATTTCAAATAAACTTAGGACCTTCATATTTCGCCTAAAAAATGTTTACGATATCATAAAATAGCAAACAAATTTCCAGCAAAATCGATTTAGTCATAGGAGTCATGCTTACATTGTTGAGGCCGCCCTAATAATCCGTTTTTAATTTTGTAAAATGCATTTGATAGGTAAAGTGCTCTTTTAAATGTGAATAAAATTTCAAACTTTTTTAAGCTTAAGTTTCTGACTTGCAAGCTTTCAAAATTTTGATTTTTTTGAGAGGGTTTAATTTAGATTCGATTTTGATGAAAATTTGTTTGCTATTTTATGACATTGTAAATTTTTTTTAGGTGAGATATGAAGGTCCTAAGTACATTTCAAGTGGTAAAACAAAATTAAACAAAAACGAATTGGTTGTCTGTTCGAGCTTTTTGGTAAATTGGTTTAATGATAATGAAAGTTTTTCTTTTACCAAATTTTATTTACGACTTTTGAAATATATATTTCGGCTACTACTTGTAGCCCTCAAAAAGCTAAGAAAGGCTTAAATGTTCAAAATCACTACCCACACTTTTAATTAACAAAAAACAGCTTGGCAATGATCTCAATTGTTGAACTACTATAAGAAATTTCTGTTGCTGTCAAATCGAACTACATTTAGAAGATAATAGAAACAAATTCTGATGTGGATCTCCAATTGCTGCAGGACTTCTCGTAGGTATTCCATTAAAAATTTTGTTTCTTTTTGTCAACATTCAAGCATAAGATCGTCTTGGCACTAAGACAATAAGTTTCTTCGTTCTAAAAATATTACAAATATAGTGAAGAAATTACGTTGTACTAGTGAAGAAAACAAAATAGACACCGCACTTCCCAATTGGCTTAGACCCTTTTCCCGAGTGTTTGAACTTTTTCCCAATTGATTTAAACTTTGTCCCCAAAACAATTGGATATTTCGACAAATGGCTTGTTAAATTTCTGCAAACATAAGATTTAAGCTTACGGCTGCTTAAAGTACATATCATTTTGCATTGTTTTGAGAATAGTCTAAATCAACTGAGGAAAAGTTTACACTGTTTGGGAAAATGTCTTAGGCAATCGGGAAATATTATGTGTAGTTTTTTTTCTAGGACAATCCAACGTAATTTTTGCATTGCTTTCGTGATATTTTTATCACAATGCGATTTTTTATGTTACGACTTTGTTCCTTAACTATTGACGGAGAAAAACAATATTTTTTTAATTAACTTCCCAATTTCGGGTGCAACATCATATTATCGCGGGTGCAACCCGTCTGAATTTAGTGAATATAAAAATTAAAAAAATATGCAACAAAAAAATAATAGATCAAAGAATGTTTTTTACTAATTAGTACACTTCTTCGTCACTTATTAACTTCCCAGTATATAGGAAGTTTTTGTAATCGCCTGTAAAATCGAAATTGAAATTTTCAACATTTCTTTACGTTTTGAGGTCTATAGAGTATATATAAAGTGTTTTTAGAAAGGGAGATGTATGTGTGTGTGTATGTACGTACGTATGTATGTACGTTCGTGGACAGTTTTTTCTACGAGCATAACTCACGTAAACAATGTCGTATCAAGTTCGTTGAGGTGTCAATCGAAGCGTCTTTGCAATGTTAACAGCTGATTAGTTTTTAGGAAATTTCGGTCGGGGGGTTTGCTGTTTTGCCCGTTTGATGGTCATTTCTGTCATGCGTTATATCTCGCGAACCTAACGTACGATTTCCTTGAATAAGATGTCAATCGACGCGTATTTACATTTATGTGATTCTATCGAGTTTCTAAAAAATTCCTTTGAGCCGTTTTGTAATTTTAAAAAAAAATGCAAAAAATTAGTTTTTTTTTCAAATGTTCAATGTTTATATAATTTACATACTCCAAATAGTTCTTGTGAAAAAACCAGCAAAAGTTTTTTTCATGATTACAAAAAAAATAAAATAAAAAATAAAAAAATCATTAAACGTTCAAGGTCATTTACGTCATTCATTATATCTCGAGAATTAAATATAATCTTTCCATCGTTAAGGTGTCAATCGACGCGTATTATCATTTTTATGATGTTTTTATATTTTAAAAAAATCGTTAAAGCGTTTTTTTTTAATTTATTAAAAAAAATTGGAAAAGTAGTGTTTTTTTCATAAAAAAATCATTTTTAACCTGATTTGCACATCGTAATAGTAAATGTTTGTAGAATTTATTAAATTTTATCAATTTTTGTAGGGAAACCAGCAAAAACTTTTTTCATGATTACAAAAAAAATTAAATTAAAAATAAAAAATTATTCAAAGTCACCATGTAAAAAGGGTTCATTCGAATCATAATACCTTAAATCTCTTATTCTAAAGACATTGTTGTAAAGTCAATCAAAGTTTATTAATATTTGCAAAATTTGAGCAGATTTTCAATAGTCTTGACAGCACCATGTTTTAACTTTATTAAAAAAACTGCTGTGTAACCTGTTTCCCCTCCGATTGATCCGCGTGAATACTCAATCAACACCTCATCCACCAAAATCCTTACGTAATCAATAGACGTTCCTGTAGATGTTACGATTAATACTAACTCATTTCAATTACTGTTATGAGAAACTTTCGTTATTATTATATAAAGTAGAATTATTTTCATAATTATTATTGTGTTTAGTATTCTTAATATTTATATAAATATTACTGGGAAGTTGACCGTGTGGGCCTCAAGGTTCGCACCTCGCTGCTTGTTTTTTTAAATTTGTTGCGATTATGCGTCCATTGAAAATAGTAAGTTGCAGCAACTACAGTATAATTTCGATAGGTTGACCTTTCTAGAGAACGAATGAATGCTGGATTAATGAAAAAATGAAGTAATCATCCGAAATTGTCACTTTAATAATCGTCAAAAACGATGCCAGTCACAAACTTGTAGAAGTCTGATGCGTATCTGTGACAAAAAAAAAATGAAATCGAGGTAATTTTCAAGGACTGTAAAAACAACTCAACAATACATTGTTATAACTAGACATGTTGACTATAGTCAGAATATTCTCATGATTTTCTAAAAATTTGCTCAATGCCTCCATCTCAAAATCTGTAAAGTGATAGGTCAGTATCGAATGATCCTTGATAACAATTTGTACACATGTTCATAGCAACCGGCAATTTGCTACCAATTCGTAATCGCTTCAACAAACTCTAAAACTCTTGTCTTCAAAATGTATTTATTTTCAGCCGTAGATAAGATAACGCGGTCGTCATAGAAATCATCGATTTTCATTGAAAAATTGCATATACATTATCAGTGTTTCCCACACTAGAACAATTTTTGTCTAGTAGCAATTAATCGCGTTTGCTACCCCATCGGGCGTCTCTCTCAATATATTTTCTTCGCGTTCTTTAAAATCTATTTGGTTTCAAATATATCTTAAGGTAGCCGAGTGTCTTAATTCGAATGGAATTTAACAGGTGGCTACTAACGTGTCGTAATTATCATCGGGTTGTAAATATGAAGTTTTCAAGTGTACACTCAATCTGGTTATGTGGAAGTGTAAATAATTGTCAATAGGCATTGTGATAGAGTGTTGCGAAAGAGTGGTTTTGTGACTGTCTAAACAAAAATAAAAACAGCTGGCTTTTGAATAGTGTCTCATCCTACTATTAATTGGGAGGTGTTGCTAATAGTTTCAATTTTATCCGTTTCAACATATCCTGCTATCACCTTTGATTGTGCATCAAAATCCGACGAATACTTCAAGAAAAGGATAGTAGCCTCAATTTATGGTGATCATTGGATATCCAAAAAACTATGGTAATGGTAATTCTAATGTTTATTTATATTTTACAATCAATAGTGTGGAGACCAAAATTTGGACTAAGTAGTCTTTAAAGTCCATCACTATGTATCCATAATGCCTTTGCACGACCAGATCCTTAAATCGATTTTAGTTTCACTATGGGAGAAGCACAGGTTCGTTTGTACTAAGCCGTCTTTCTGAGGAAACATAATGAGATCCCAACGTTGTATTGTGTCAACAGGACTTTGGGAACAACGATTAGTAAGAAGATAAAATCTTGGGCGTAGAAAAAAACCGCTAACTTCAGTTTTGACTGAAAATGAATAGTTGTTTTGGTTCCCCAGTAGGGATATTACCCGGAAAACGGTCTTTCTCCAAAAAATCAAAAACTTTGGATAATAATAATTCAGGATGACTTTTGATGGACCAAGATATTTCAGTAAGAGCTTCAGTTAGAATATTCTTTTCAATTATGTCGTATGCCCATTCAAAAATAAAAACCCCTCCCTCCTCCTCTTTCCTTATATATCTTTTTCATAGCTAGTTTCTTATGTATCCTTTGGATCTATTCGATCGCTCAACTTTGAGTCTCGTGGCTATTTGCTATTTGTAAGTCAAAGAAGAGTTTCAACTTAATTTCTGTGATAATTCTTGACATTATTAAGGTAGCTAATAATAAACAAAACAATACTTTCCGAACAGGATATTGGCCCTTGTAAGGCCTCTTGAATAAAACTGAGCGATTAGGCTCATTTTTGACTTAAGGGGGGGGGGGGGGTAAGGTTTGACAACTTTTTTCTTCTTCCATTTTTGTTTATTTTTTTCTGAAAGTACAACATCTGAAGAATATTGTATTAAATTTGTAGGTCATTTGGAGTAAAACCAACGAAGTTACAGTAGGTTGAATAACCGTACCTCTTAGGTTTGCGCGCCTTTTAGCTACCTGCGCTGAGCGGCTGCAAGCGGCAACTGTTTCGGTCTCTATTGTATTACTTTTATCGACAGGAGCAAAAAGATGCCTTAGATGACGTGAATGATAGTGATGTACTGTATGGACCCGGCATCGATGATGACATGGACGTATTTTATAAGAAAATCCAGTTTTTCTCAAGATGTTTTCATTTTTCAGTGTACAAAACTCTAAATCGATTTTCCCAAACATGTAATTTTTAAAAACGGTGACCAATCTACAGAAAAAACTACTGAACCGATCGTTTTGAAATTTTGTACACATATTTTGCATATATACAGCTCTTCAGCTACGTTGAGTTTTTTTTAAAAATCAATTCCTAACAATTTTACAATAATAAACAGGTCGATTTTTTTCGTCAAAAATCGTTATTTTGGCTTCAAAATGGTGCCAAAAATTAAAAAATTGAATAATTAAAAAAACTCGACGAGACTGGAGAGATAAATAATAGTAGTAGTAATAAGAAGAAAACATTTTGATTTTTTGGTTTCAAATAATCAAGTGATGCTGTAGGCTAGTCACCGCACAAAAACTTTTTTCTAGGCACCTACGGAGATCTACAATAAATCCGTTATTTCTCTCTATTTTTGAAGAAAATTTTTCCTAAATGTTCTTCACATGTTGTTCTTTCATATAATAATAAGTAAAATAAACCTACAGTAATATTTTTTCAAAAAAAAAAGTCATGAAAAAAGGTATGTTTTAGACGAAACAAACCTTACCCCCCTTTAATTGGTTCGTAAGTTCGTAAATAAGCGAAATTTTTGGTGTGAGGATAACTCTGAAAAGACTTTGGAAGCCCCACTCTATCCCGAAACCGAAGATGTGTCTTTGCGTGCATTTAATAGAATTTTTTTATAGCAGTTTTAAGCGATGCGCGTCTACGGCTCTTTGTACGCTCTTTCGCAGCTGTTATATGAATCCCTTCTGCAAAATACCGGTTCTTTCTTAATGTATGTGTATTGTTAACTTTCTCCTTCGTCCTTAGTGTCTATTTAGTCGTGTACGAAAGCAGTTATTGATAAGATAAAAGTGATAATACCCGATTTTTCAAAAATTAAATGCAAAAAAAAAATTTTAATAAGTTTTTCTCGAAACGACCTATTTTCAAACGTTGCAGAGATTATCTCCAAAACTACTGAACCGATCTGAATGAATTTTTTTCAGGGCAATTCATCTCAATTAGGCCAAAAAACAAAACAAAAATGGATTTTTAGTGAACGAAAATTGGGGCGTAAAAAGGGTCGTTTTTTGAACATTGTGTTCAGGCAGCCGGCATTTTTGTCTTTTTGCCGATTTTTCATTATCGGAGGTGAATTGCTCTATGAGAGCGTTAGATCTTCAAAGCTTCCTTTTTGATTTTTTGTTTCAGATGTCCCAATCATGAGATAATCCCTGAACAGGAAGGCAGTTTTTTTGGACTCGACTTTGGCACCAGCTGTGAGCAAGATACAACGTAAAAATAAAAAATAAAAAAAGTGTTTAGACACTTGACGATGTAAATAATGTTATGTGAAAATATTTGTATTGATATCTAATAAAGGAGATCTGAAAAAAATTCTTGAAAATTATCGGTTTTTTGGCCCTGAGAAGTGTAACATCACTTGTCACTTGTCTTTGCGGATAAACCAGCTACTAGTGATGACTTGGAAGCAAACACTCGACGCGCTATTGGCAAAATAAGGCCAGCTATGCTGAAAAGTGGTGCAAAATTGAACCAACATGATGGCCTTCCTAAGGCGCACTCGCGGTGGTCATTAGCTAGAAATAATTTTTAAACACTAAATTTGTGAGCTAAGAAAGTTGAAAAATTGGTCACTACAATAATTTATGTGTTTTATATGTTTGCAAAGTTCTCTTCCTCTAAAAAGCATCCTGCAATAGTATATATATATATATATATATATATATATATATATATATATACTACAATAAGTTCTTAAGCAGTTAACATTAAGATTGAAAATGCAAATAAGTTTTCAGTAAACTAAAATGCTCCTTGAGTTTCGCAAACGGAGGTTTGCCATGGGAAGCCAATTACTTAACCTAAAAATTCGGTTTCCACGTGACTTTTCTCTCCTTGGGATATGCAATAACTCCTGCTAATGTACAGTGATTAAAATAATCAATACCGCAAATGAAATGTGACGAAATTGTCTAGATGCTTTCTCCATTTCTCTTTAATAGCAGTCTCCGAATCTTTCGCAATATTTAATTTATCTTCCAGCAGTATATGTAGCTCACGTCAATAAAGAAACAAACTACACATGAATGTGATAATAAATATATTCAGCATAGAAGCGTTCCTGAAATTGTCCTCGATTGGTCAAAATCAAATCGATCGGGTGCGAATCATCAATGGAGCAGACTGTTCCTAGTGTTTAACGCGGCTACCTATCGAAGTTATTTAAAGCCACGGGCCTCTTTGGTTGCAACCATGCATCCTCCCAACCATTGTGGGTGTACCAATTTGCCTACTGAACACAGGCTCAGTCGCCTTACTGGTAAAAGCAAGACCTATCTGTACATACCTCTGCCAATCTTTTGGTTTCAGCACCGGGTTGAATCGCAACTTCACGTTGAGCCTCAAAGAAGCTAAAGAAGTCTCGATACTTGGAAGTATGACGACTTCAACGCGGATAGTAAACCACAACCACCACGTACACACCCCCAATAAAATGGGTTCTCATCATGAACGAAAGTAGTATAGGAGTAAGTATAGGACCAACCTGAACTCCGGTCTCCGTGGTATCAGATTGATCCCTGGTATGGCTTTGTGGATTTGAGGCCCTCTTAAAGGGGAACACCACTGTAGAGGTAATAAAAGTCATTTTTTGGAATTGCTTTCCTCAAAAACCAAACAACAAATATTTGACACCTTCTTTGATTTTTTTTTCAGAACTTTAAAAAACAAAATGGCGGCTCCCTAGTATTTCTCCAGAAACGCCTTATTTTTTCATGGCTTCGCGGCCGGACCGTTTTCTCCTGGAATGTTAAGGTTATGGCTATCAAACAAATAATTGTCGATATAGCGTAATAACAGCCAGAGAAGTACGTTTTTTTTAAATTGCTTTTTAATAAAATGGCGTCATTTTGAACAAAATGTAAAAAGCCGCTCGAAAATTGTTAATAACAATTGAAATATGCAACATTTAAAAAAATCTTACGTACTTCCTAGCAGGCACTTGTTTTGAACATACTGTAAAAATTTCAAGTAAATCGAACAAAAACTGTTTGAGAAAAGAATCCGGCCAGTTTGAAAAACGTTGTTCCGAGATAAACGCGTTTAAAGTTTAAGTTATTGAAAAATCATGAATAAATTTGATATACCTCTAGTCTGCAAAATACGTACTTCAGCGTTCTCTACTAACGTTCAACTAACAAAGAAGGTGTACAGTCTTGAAACCGCGCGGAAATACGCGCGGATTGCACTCCGAAAGAGCAGTGGGAGGCGCCGCGCTAATTTAAAATTTGGAACACTTAGAGATTTTTCCACTTTATGAAACTTTGCTACATGATTTCTATGATGATGATGATGGTATACTTTAGAACAACAAAAAAAATTGATGTTTTGAAAATCCTACAATGGTTTTCTCCCTTAAGCCCATCTGTGTTCGACTGTCGATTTTGGACCGATCTTCAATCTCAGATACATGGGAATGGCACTCCCCGAAGGCTGCGCTGGAATCGTCCAAAGACTTTCACCAGTGCTGACGCTCCTGGCATTACCTTCCTGTGGATACCCCGCTCTAACAACTTCTGGCTGCAACCGCTGGCTGGGTAACACCATTTGGGGTATCGTGCAACTACAGTAGTCGTCGCTTAAAGTCAAACACCCGGCGAGTAACCTCGTTCAACAAAGAGAATCCTTTACCAACAAGAAGGATGCTTCGGATATGCACATGCAAAACAGTAGGAGCGAATCTAATCCGTGTATTCAAGTATCTGGACAGTCGAAGAACATGCTACCAGTCTTCGTCCGTGGAGCGACGTGCAGAACAAACAGGACTTTCAGCTAATGCCCAAAACGCGTTCAAGCTGCCGTGCTAAGAGAAAAAAAGCCCTAGACAAAAGTCCAGGTGTAAGCCCTCTCGTGCAAACCGGACATCAGGCAACTATCTAAAGGTGATGCGGTCCTTGAAAGAGTCCAGCCACCAAGCATTCCAATGAGACAAGACACATTCTAATCCGAGACGTTTAACTTGACGCCTAGTCAAAGACAACACGTTGACAAGCACTAACCCGCATAACACATCGGTACTCCTACGGAATTAAATCGGTATTCCCTATGTATGGGGCAGTACTGATACATGCAGAACTGTAGCGGAACATTTTGGATACTGGATAAGTTTCTAATATCGACACAGATACAGTATTGCATTAGGAACTGGGTTCTATACTGCGTCAGTACTAAATCACTGGTACTGGTGAATTTTGTGAAAGTTCTGAATGAATTCAGTTTGCGGATTCTGTTACAGTATTCTTCTCATAAATAAATAAATAAAAATATTAAGTCAAAACGTAATCATTTTTTCTTTTTAGTTATTTACTTGGTCTTTTCTGTATCATATGTTTGTACAAATTATCAAATCTATGTAGTTCGGTTTGGACATATGTTAAATTTCAATTACCTTTTTATATGAATTCAGCTGGGATTGAACACGTTGCTTTCGTTCCTTATTGTCAAGAAGGGAGCGCGCATCGGTCTGAGCCACTGACACTTACAATCATCTTATTAGTGAAAGATATATTTTAAAAATGCCTAGAAAAATCAATTTTGATACAAAAGTCAAAGTGAACCCACGTGAGAATTGCTCCGAACATATGTATCACAAAATACCGCCTACAGATTCAGAAGGAAGCCACCCTCACGGTAATTTAACAACATTTTAAGGCAGTTGTAAGACTAAAGTACCCCAATTTAGCTGATTATATAAACGGGAGTGGCATTCTAAGTAATGAGCACGAAAAACAAGTGGTGGATGTCGCAGAAGACGCAATTGAACGGAGTCCTGTATCATTTGTAGATAGGATCAGAAACTGGGCATGTCTCGTGTCAATTAGTCACAGTGACATCAATAAGCTGCTGAAAATTCTCTCAGAAGAGTGTAATTTTTCTTTTATGGATGTCAGATCTATGCTAGAGACTCCAAAAAATACTGGAAAGGATTACATTGAGAACATAGACAAAGGTCAATATACTCACTTTGAGATGAAGGACTCGTTGATCTCATGCATTGAAGCCGACATGCGCACAATTATAAAGAACGATATCACGCATTTGCAAATTTTATTCAACATTGATGGAACACCTTCTTCAAAATGTAGTGGCCACAGTTTTTGGATAATTGCCGGATGCTTCAACAATCTATGTAATTCAGTTTTTCCGATAGGAATATTCAAGGTCTCTGGTAAACCGAAGAATTTTAATGTGGTGCTGGAAAGGTTCGTTGCTGATGTATTACAGCTCCTTAAAGTTGGAATTAACGTGCAATCAAAGTCGTACACTATTAAAATTCATTCATTCAGTTGTGACGCTCCGGCGATGGCAGCTGTGGAGCAAGTAAAAACACATGGTGGTTACTTTGTTTGTCAAAAATGCTTCACGAAAGGTCAAAGATTCATCACAGCTAGTGGAGAGAGCAAAATAGTATATCCAGAAGTAACAACACCCTTGCGAAATGATGAATGTTTCAGGAAGAAGTCAACTTTTGACGGAGATTCCGATGTTAGCCGTCATACAGATTTCCGTTCTATTTTGGAAACGTTACCGATTGATATGATCAAGCAATTTTCAATAGATAAAATGCATTTAGTTGATGAGGGTGTTTGCAAAAAGAATATTTCCATATTACTGAAAAAACCTCATAAGCAAAAATTAGCAAGTAGCCAAGTTATGAAAATCAACAATCAGTTGGAATTGAGTTTGAGTTTAGATGAATCTACGAATTTCAGTATTGAATTTGCCTTCAATTTTGAGTACTGCTTAAGTTCTGATGAAGTCCAGAATTTTAATATCGCATTGCCTTGAATTTTGAGTACTGCTTAAGTTCCGGTGAAATCCAGGATTCCAATATTGCAGTGATGCAGACATTCAATACCGCTTCAGTTTCTATTAAGTTATGACAATCGGTAACAAATTATTTTGAGTTTTCAGTATCACCTAAGTTCTAGTTTTATAATGAATATCAGTATCGTATTGAGTAACTTAGCCGGGATTTATAATGGATTCGCAGTGCGTAATAAAATCCGATTTTCAGTACTTTAAAATTCTATACGGGAAGTGCTTTACGGAAGGCTAACGAGGACAGACAATTACTGAAAACAGACGCGCCATAGGCAGCGCAAGCTACAAGCAAACCATGCTATATCGCTCTGACTGCCATACGACCAAGACATCATATTTTCCTCGATATCCTCCTAATGGAGCCTAGAACACTTACAGGGAGACTTGACAGCTTTTAGTTGAAGCAGGAAGTTGAGGCGCACTCCAACAAGGATCCACAGATATTTAACAGAAGTTTCATACTGCAGGCTCCTTACTATACATACATACTACTACTCTTCTCCATTGAAATGGAGACGCCAACGCTCGTGCCCCATCATCAATGGAGCAACATCGTTTATCGTACATTCCACATTTCATATCTTAATTTCTCAATGTCTCATAGATCAACGTACTATTCAAAACAAACACCTCTGCCAGCACTCCATCCCACAGGTGGGCGCCTTCTTCGCGGTCCACGCTAAGAAAACATTAAACTTAATGCGCGCGCATCTTCATTTAAAGCAGACATTTCAAAAACTTATAATTAGCTTTTGAGTGGAAGATGCCTGCTGCCAAAAATCACGTCATAGCGCGGTTTAGTGATGCTCCGGCAACGAAAACGATTCGATATTTTGGACAAACGTCCCGCCTGCTGGCGCGCAAGCAGTTTTAATAAGTAGATAGATACATATTAGCAAATTGTGTTGATAAGACGCTGCAGTCCTGTTGTCGCTAATCGATATGCATATCATATGTGATTTCATGTGCACAGTGGTGTCAGATATAAGAGACAATACACGGATTGCGTCAAATTTGACGACAATGAGTTTCCAATCTAAAAATAATTCCAGGCGAAAGTACTTCAACTTGGCATGAGATACTCAGATCTTGTACGACAAACGCGCGTGTCTTTCTTGTTTGGGGGTACGTCATGATCGTTCTGTACAAAACAAGGGTGGATTCGAGATGGTTTTTGAAAGGTGGAACAAATGTGATGCATCAATGACTAGTTGTTTCCTTATGAATTACAAGATTACTAAACTATACGATAAATGCCTTGCAGTTCTTAATTTATAATCCATTGTCTTCTCTTTCGTTCTAGATTCAAAGTTAATTTCAAATGAGTAAAACACCGATGTATCTGTCAATCGTCGTCATTTTGAGATTGAAGACTGCAATGTGATAGTATCGTGTGTCACAGATAAATTATCAACACTAATGTGGAAAAGAACTAGAAGAAGAATAAGTGGCACGTAGAATATACTTAGAGATAGTTCTTAATAATATAACGAATTCATTTGAAAATTTCAATAAGATTCGTCCTGCGATGATGGATCCACTGGATTACAACGGAGTGTTTTCAAACACAGATACGCCGACATGGATGCTATCGCCGTTCGATCAACAAGGTAAGTAATTTTAAGAAATTTTAGTCTTTCTAATATATCCGAACGAACATGGTCAATAAGAAAGCCACCTTAATAGTGTGAAGTACATGTGGACGAACTTACTTGATTTTGTAATCAGTTTCCATTATAGTGAAATTGGGTAGCGTTTTAAATTGTATCTGGATGGTGATGCTGAAAGAATTCCGAGTTAGGTTCGAAGGCTATCTACTAGTCACATTTGAATTGTCGTGCTTTAGATAGCTTTCTTTTTTATATTGCTCTGCTTTAAATTCCAAACTGAATAGAAATCGGCGATTGTTTTTGATAGTCTTTTAAAAATACCTACCTAACCAGTTGAACAATAAATTATAAATACCCCTTGAAAATATAAGGTTTTCAAGCTTATCGAAGTCCAAAGTTGGATTTGTTTTTTTGGTGGAATATATAACAGGGAGTAACAAAAATAACACAATTTATTTGAAAGAGTTATGTATTCAGATCAAAAAAAGGTGAACCATCAAATTTAGAAGTTCAAAAAAGCATATATAGCCTAATAAATCAAAATATTTGACGCCGCAAAAAATACGAAATTAAAAAAAAGTTTAAATGTAAGAGAGAGAGAGGGCTGGGTTGTAGTTTGGGCTCTAACTTTTCACAGGATAACGATTTTCGAATGATTCAAGATACCGTTGGAAAGGTGAAGATAAAATGCAACTTTTTTATGTGGACGGATTAGCGTTTTGATCAAAATTGAACTCTCTGCGTCCAATTTTCTAAGGATGTGATTTATGACTCTTCAAAAAAAATGGCTGGATTGTGAACCATCTGGAAAATCCTAATAAAAGTCGGAAAATACGAAGTGAAACACTCATAATTAACTTCCCAGTATATGGGAAGTTCTTGTAATCGCCTCGAAAATCGAATTTGAAATTTTCGACATTTCTTTACGTTTTGAGGTCTATAGAGTACGTACGTACGTTCGTGGACACTTTTCTACGAGCATAACTCACGGAAACAAAGTCCGATCGACTTCGTTGAGGTGTCAATCGAAGCGACTTTGCAATTTTAAGAGCTGATTAGTTTTTGGGATACTTCGGTCGAGGGGGTTTGCTGTTTTGACCCTTTGAAGGTCATTTCTGTCATGCGTTATACCTCGCCAACCAAACATACGATTTGCATGGTAGAGGTGTCAATCGACGCGTATTAGCATTCGTGTTAATCTATCAAATTTTAAAAAAAGTCGTTGGAGCCGTTTTGTAATTTAAAAAAAAAAGTGCAAAAAATTGAGGTTTTTTTCATAAACAATAAATTTTTAACCTGATTTGCGTAATTTAGTAGACAATGTTTATAAAATTTATATATTCCAAACAATTTGTGTAGAAACACCATCAAATTTTTTTCTCATGATTACGTAAAAAATTAAATTAAAAATAAAAAATTAATAAAAGTCATTATGATTTTCACGGTCATTTTTATCATTCACTATATCTCACGAACCAGATATAATATTTGCATCATTAAGGTGTCAGTTGACGTGGATTAATATTTTTGTGAAGTTTTTAACATTATAAAAACCCGTTTCAGCTTTTTTTTACTTTAATAGAAGAAAATGCAAAAAGTTATAGTTTTTTTTATAAAAAATATTTTTTAACCTGATTTGTACAGCACAGTAATACCTGTTTATAAAATGTAAACATTCTTATCAAGTTTTGAAGAGAAACCGGCAAAATTTTCTTTCTTGATTATGAAAAAACTAAATGAAAAATAAAAAATCATTCAAATTTACCATTTAAAGAGGTTTCATACGAATGCTTTTACTTTATTTTTTTTATTCTAAAAAATTGTTGTAAATTCAATCAAAGTTTTAAAATATTTGCATAATTTGAGCAGATTTTAAATAGTTTTTATAGTCTTTTAATTAAAAAAAATGCTTAAATTTTTAAAACCAACAAAAATTTTCAAGACCAAAAAGGCACCCCACCGATTGATCCGCGTGAATATTCAATCTGTCCTCATCGACCAAAAACCTTACGTAATCAATGGACCCTCCCGTAGACGATATGAATTATATTAACTCATTCCTGTTACTGCTATGAATACCTCTCATTGTTGTAATGTTGTTGATGTTTATGTAGATATTACTGGGAAGTTGACCGTGTGGACCTCAAGGATCGCACCTCGCGGCTTGTTTTATAATAAGTTCAGATTTTATTTATTCAGAAGGCCTCAAGAGGCAAAACAAGTTATAATGACGCCACTCAGGCTGAAACAATCATAATGAAAGGAAGTGTTTGATAATCATTTTCTTCATCTTAATCGGTGTTGCAATGTTTGCATGTGAAATACGAACGCGTTCTCACATGGAGTTTTTGCGCATCAGTTCTTTAGGTAAAATCCTGAAACAAATGGTGGAAAAATCAATATCCTCATCAGATGTTTTTGATGTTTTTTTTGCTTTGAGACGCTTGGGTGGTGCTGGTTGTGCCTTCTTCGGTGCTACTTTTGCTGGCGGTTTCGACTTTGCTACTGCCCATTTCTGCTTTCGATCATCAATTTAGTCTGGAGAGAAATATCTTTGATGGCAACCAACAACGCAACAAAGTTAATTTCTTTGGCTGAGGCAGCTTTTTTTGGTAATGTGGCGTTTTTTTAAAAAAATGACACAAAAATTTAGTGAAATGACATACAAACAATTAAGGGTCTACTCTCTTTTAGCAGTGTAAAAAAGGTTTCAATTATAAACATTGATAAAAGAGGGGTTACACTCAATAAATACACTCTCAAGATGCACTAAATTTTTTTATTCATTTATGTGAGTTGTTATCAATGAAAATGCTGGTTGAAAAAACATCCAAAAAAGGAGAGGGGTGATCTGAAACAAAAAAAGTCAAATAGTTTTAGGTTCAGTTTGTTAATAGCGCGAATAGGGCGATTTTTGATTTTGACAAAATTGCGGAATTTTTGGAAAAACTACGAAAAACCATGCCTATTTTCACCGTTTTTGGCCAAAAAATTATATTATATTATATAAAATCAAAGTTTTGAAAAACGGAATGCCTGGTAATTTTTTTTTGTGAAAATCGGTTCAGTAGTTCCCGAGATTTCATCAACGCGGCGTCGAAAAACGTTGTTTCGAGAAAAACGCGGTTACAGTTTTTTTAATGGAAAATCGCGCTCAGATGACAAAGTTAAAGTTGTCCAAAAATACAGTTAAACTGCTCCGATCTTTATAAAATTTCAATATGATATTTATGTATATATATATACTTTCCATAAATGTTATAAAAATCAATTTTTTTGAAAATTATAAAAAGGGTAGACCCATTAATTTTGATATATTCGACGATGAAATGGATAGTACATAACCCAGCCGCCAGGGTAGACCACAATCCAGCCATGACGGTTTTTTGGAAACGTCAAAAAAGACGACACTTCCAATCATATTCCGACGTAACCAAATATAGGATCGTAAAATAGAATCGAAACATTAGGGTAATCGAAATAAGTAATAGTTCACTACCCAGCCCGGTTCACAACCGACTCCTCTTCCCTAGATAGTAGAAACGGTTAACTTTCAGATAAAAAAAATCTTTACATTAGGTATGCAATTTTGCAGAAATTCGCTTTTTTACTATATTTTTTTAAATAGTGAAAATACACAATTAATTAAAATTTATAGCTGAAGAATTTATCTTTAAATTTGTCTGCATTTTTTTTCTGTAAATATAATATTCTACGAGATACGATTAATTTTATTAGAGATCAATTGACGGGTGCGTGCACCCGTCCTGCAAATCGATTTTTTTATCGTTCGATTAAAGAACCAATAATTTGGGACTTTTATTACTTGCAAAGAATAAATGAAGTTATCTCAAATGTACAGAAAGAACTCAACTTTCAAATTAATATACATACTTTCATGTTTGAAAAAATTAGTTGTCCAACTGTAAAATTTATTTATATATGAAAAAATATGTCCTAAAATGACAATAAACTATTTCAACTAATATTTATTTAATAATTATTGCAACGAAAATTCCTTTTGGATTAAATATTTTGCATTTTTTTGTACCAATATTGTTTCAAAAAAAATTGGATGAATATTATAGAAGAAAAACAATAGCTTATTGAAATTCTTGTTCTTAACATGCTTAATTTTATTGGTATTTTTAGAATACATTTAATCATATCTTTTTTATGAATTAATGTTTTAATGAAAATTCATTCATGAATACTTCCAAGTATATACGTTCGAAACTATTATACCGTTTTTTTTAAAAATATTTTGCAACTATTTTTAATTCATACAAAAATATGGCAATTTTTAGAAAATATAATATAACTTCTTCAATATGAAAATTATTACCTAAAATTGTGTGAGCTTGGAAATTTATATCTATAGAAGCCTTTGCGCTAAAAATGTAGTATATTAACTAATTTAATTTTTAATTTTTTGATTGTTTTTAATATCAAAGAATTGTAAAAAAATAACTTTTTCTTGGAGGTTTACGTAGAAAATTGCTAATATTTCTAAGAACAATTAAAGTATTGGTAAAAATATAAAGCAACATTCTAAGAATATCAATTAACAACATTCATTAAAAAAACACTTTTGTTACACAATCTAAAAATATGGGAATTTCGACGCGAGGTTTTGGAAAATTGTGTGAATCTCTAAGGAAAATACAGATTAGACTACAACCTTTGAAATGTAGTATATTAAATTATTGAATTATTATTTTTTAATTGTTTTATGCCGAACGATTGAAGAAATATTATCTTTTTATTGGAGGTTTACGTGCAAAATCGCTAAAACTTTCTAGTAAAATGAAAATATTGGTAATAATTCAAAATTTCGTTGTAGAGACATCGTTGTACTGCAACTTTTATATGAAATATTTTTTTGAATGTGCTTGTTGAAAAACTACAACAACAAGAAACGTCAAAAATGATAATGTTCAAAAATGGTACTTGGAAAATATCGAAAAATTATTCAGATAAATTTTACGATTCAACAGACATAACGATCAATGGTTGTTTCGACGAATGCCGAATTATCAATTCCAGTAGCTGTAATACAGCCCCAAACAACTACTGAACCACCACCATGCTTTACAGTTGGGACTACGTTGTCAGGATTCGTCGCCTTGTTTTTCGACGCCAAACTAACTGTTTGCTATCGCACCTAAATATATTAAATTTGCTTTTGTCAGACCAAAGCGTGTTGCAAAATTCCTCTACATTTTCTGCGTGAGTTCTTGCGAATTGCAATCTCTTCCGGCGATTTGTCTCTAAAATCCACGGTTTTTTTCTTGGAACTCTGCTATAGTATCCTTCGTTTTGATTAATCTTGATTATTTATAAACGCTCTTATGAATGAAGATAATCTCAGCAATGTCTTTATTCCTCTTGAAAACTAAAGGGAAAGTCGATGAAAATACATTTGTAGCAGTTCGTTGCATTCACACCTGTTTGAATTCAGTTTATTTTTCTTGCAGTGCACATACTTCCGTCAAGAAAACTGTATTTCCTGACATAAAGTGTCAAATAGAGTGGTGAGTTCAAAAATATCAACTAGCGATATCTATTGTATATGTCAACATCGATTACAAGGTTGTTTTGATCCGTTATTTTGTCCAAATCATATCCCGGAGTTAATTTGGAAATGTATGGAAAACTATCTGTTTTGTAACACGATAATGTCCAAAATCAAAATCGTGCTATTTAACTATGTAATTTTAAATGGCAGTTTAAATAGGTTATTTCAATCACTTAGATTGTTTTTCTCCTGCGACGCTCAAAGAATCGCCTTTTTTCGAACTTAGTTTCGTTGTTCCCAATCGTCATATTGTGTCTGTTTTACTTCAAGCTATTCGTGATTTTCAAAGAATTGTGAACTGTATCGTTCTTTTCCTGCAGTCATCATATCATATATCTTTAATTACGTGAATTATTTTGATTATTAGTGTAACAGTATTACGGTTTTATTACGTGTATTACAGTTGATAGTTCTTCATTTGGTCTTATATTGTTCTGTGCAATTCTGCCTTATCTTTTTCTGTTGATGGAATGTTCATATCCTGGTTGAGATCTGAACCTGGATATTTCAGATCCAGTGTACATTACTTTAGATCTTTAGCCATAGGACACGTGTTAGAATCAAGAAAATGAAGAGCATATCACGTGGTTATGTTTGATCCCGTTGATTCGTTTCAAGATTTGATGAAATTAATGTCGTATGTGTTGTTCATTAATAGGGTTTCATGGGTTCTATACAAGACTTAATTTGATACACAGTTAATAATGTTTTTTATCGTTCCGTAAAGATGATGGTATCGACTTATGTACATATGTACAGTGGCGGACAAAAGTCTACGGCAACATCTTATATTGGAAGCTTTAATCAAAAAGCATCAATAACTGCTTGCAGTCATCGGGGCATAGAAGTGACTAAATGACCAGTTTTTGCGGATGTAGTTTTCTCACATTCTGTAATGAGCGCTTCCTTCAACAAACTTTTATTTTTTATGCATCATTTTCGAATTTTCCGCTTAAGAAGCTCCAATACATGTTCTATTGGGTTGAAATCCAGGCTTTAGGGTGCCGTTTTAAGCTGCCTGGGAGCGTAGTACAACAACCAGTTCTTGACGAAAAGTGCTGTGTTTCTGATCATTGTCCTGTTGGAAAATCCAGCTCCTTCCAAGGCATAATTTCTCAATTGATGGCCTTGAATGTTGTTCCAACAGGTTCTTGTAAACATAGCGGTCCATAGTAGTTGCAACAAAAGTCAATCTGCTGACCCCAAATGCAGCTATGACTCCCCAAACCATAACATTACCTCCATCGTGCTTGACAATAGAAATTTTAAGTCTCTAAAGCCGTATTCTTTTTTCTCCATATTTAACTGCGACCATCACACCCGTACGTAATGTATTTCGACTCATCGGTAAAAAGGAGTCGATTCCAAAAATCATTGTCCTTGTTGATATAGCCCTTGGCGAACTGTAGGCACTGAAGTCGGTTTTTGCGGATATTAATGTTTTTTTACATGAAGTTCTGCGTTTAAACTTAATAGAATTCAATGCTGTCGAGATTGTTCTTGCATGTACATCCTTTTTATCTACCGAAGGCACTTGTTTCGCCAAATCTGGGACACTTATTTATGAATTTTTGTTCACTTCTTTTAAAATTGAACTAGTGTCTCTGCGCGAAAACTTTTTCGTTCGTCCAGTTCGCGGCTTATTTTCAATGGAACCACTGTTTTCAAAATTTTTGATAATGGTATAAACGGAACTTCATTTCAGTTTCAGTAATTTTGCAATTTCCGAGCACGATTTATTGTTCTTTTTTATACTAGACGACCAAATTTCGGACATCATTAGAAATTTGTTTTCGCGATGACGTTTTGCAGCCCTTACAGTTCGAAACTAGCGATAAACCTATAATAGAAATGAAGCTGCACATGTACTGGATGGTAGTAAGAGCAAATAAACAAATTTCGAAGAAATAAAGTTAGGCTTAGTTGGAAATTTTTCGTTTATAAGTCAGCCAGCACTGACTGTCGTATACTTTTGTCCATTCAATTTTTTATGTTTTTATGAATTTCTCTTTAAGTTTGTAATGAAAAGTTTTGTATTTTGCTGTTTTAAAAATATATTTACGTTACTAAATAAATGTGCATCAATGGATTTTTGATGAAAGCTTCCCATTAACCAGAACCTCGATGTAAGGTGTTGCCGCAGACTTTTGTCCGCCACTGTATGTATAATTCCAATCAGAGAAATCATTTCAAAACAAGTTTTCCTCATTATTTTGATAACCAAAGTAATTTTATAAATATAGTAGCATGTGTTAACATATGTAAGACATGGAATATACGAAAACTATATTTTCAACCAGAAAAAATAAACAAAACAAAGTCATTTTTAATTAATAGGCGTTCACTGACGATCTTATAGTATTTTCTCTCTCTGAGGGTACCATTCTATTGTATTACAAACAAACTCGATCAACAAAAGAATAAAAACACAATCCATTCAAGGTTGAATATCTATGCCTGTATGCATGCACATTCCAATCTAATGTCCAAGCATTCAGATACTTTTCTTAGATGGCTTAGTCAGATTACGATTTTTCTCTGGAAATATACCGCTATGTGGACTACTCTTTGCTTACATTGTACTATTTGCTTTCTTTACACGCTTTGCAGCTGCCAAGCAAGAAAGTATCTTTTCACCACCAACAATCTTATTCACCACAAGATACAATGGAAAGCTCATAGTTTGTTCGTTTGAAAGCTTCTCCATTTTAAATCTTACTAGATTCCAATGGAAGCTCATTTCGTTGCCTGCAAATATGCAATTTATTTTATTTTCCAATTTTCTTAAAAAAAAAAGTTTCCTTCAATTTTCAGATGCACAATATCTTTCATCTTCGCGGCAAATGTTGGAAACAATTGTTGAGGAAACATCCGAAGACGAGGAGATCCACCAGAGTTGGTCGCAATATGAAAATGTTTGGAGTGAAGAATCCGATACCGGTTCGGTAATACGAATTGAATTGCATAACGGTGAGTGATTTTCAATTAATTTTTACCCCCCAAACGTTTTTAACACCTGAATTTACGGCAAGCGCACATTAGGTTGCGTATGAAAATTGTTAATTAATGGATTTTATTAATGCATGAGTACGTATTGTGGTTGTGTGCGAGCATTGCATTTTGAGTAGCACGCGCAAATAAAATCTTATTCGTGCGCATGAAGACATCATAATTGGGTAATCGTTGCAGATTATCAGTTTGTTGAACTTAATTCGGAAAGATATTCGATTGGTGGAGGTATTGATTTTTGCCAGATTTTCCAGATTAGGAGCAGCTATTGCGTGGAAATTATTTTCGCAATTGGAATTTATGTATATATTTCGGCATTAAGAACTGCGGCTCGATTCATACGATAACCACACATAAGATACATATTGTATCGTACGATGTTCTACACTTAAAACCAATTAATTTACCTATAAAACATTTCGGGTTTCGAAAACCGGAATCTGCTAGTGACCTTTTACTTGATTACGAAAATATCTTGGGTGTACACATATCGATTCGTGTAACCGGCGAAGAAGTATCTTTGCTCAGCAAACAGTGGTTGGGCACAACTTGAAAGTGATTCTAAGCCAGACTCGTAGCAAAATAGTTCTAATTTTTTTATTTATTTGTTTCCCCGTTTGAAATGGGCTTCCAAGTTTACAAATAAACAAGAGGAAAATGAGGAGTAAAATTTGTTTTATTGACTAATGCTAGTAAAATGATAAAAAGATACTTAAATTTGCCTCGGTATGAAACAACATTTTCAAGAATCTGCTTTAATTGCAACTTTCTTGGAAATATATACATCGGACAGTGATCAAATCAAACTGTGTTAACATATGCCAGCGACCTAAAACGTTTAGATAGTCTCATATAATAAAGGGTGTTTCTTTAGAGGCATACAACTTTTCAAACAAATAAAACACAAATAAATTATTGGAAATTTTATGGCATTTGGTGTTCAAATATAATTCTTGGCATGCGACCACCGCAACTGCGTCTTAAGGTCATTCTGTCGGTTGAATTTTGCATCACTTTTTTCCATCTAAGCTGTTCTTATTCCCTCAATATCATTAACCGTAACGTTGGTTTCGTCTTCAGATTTGAAAAATAAAAGACCAATAATGTCGCCGGCATAAAAACCGCACCATTCAGTGACCTCCAAAACCTCTTGAAGATTATTCTTCGACCAAAAACCAAAATTTCACTTATTTACAAACTTACGAGTTCATTAAGGGGGATAGCCACTGTGACGGCCGAAAAATTAATGATTTTTAAATTTTTTTTTGATTGAGTAAGTAGAGGAATTTTTGGATCGGTTTTTATTTTATTTTATTAAGTACACATTTAATAATTTTTCCACAAATTTGTATTAAAAAATATTAAATAGTTTTAACAATATAAACGATGCCGTAGCGCCTGAAAAAAAATTCCCCCTCCATGGTCGCATCGATTTTTTAAAAGCCGGTACTCTAAAAAAAATTGTAATCTGTATGAATGTAGTTATCGTTGTACGTAGCCGTTATTTTTAATTTTTATTTTTCACAAAATGGTGACCGATTGACAATATTTTAATTTTTTCGACTGTTATTTTTGGTTTTCAAATAGTTTAAAAAATAGTAAAAAACAAAAATTTTCAAATCGGCTACGCTTAACCTTAACCACTTCTAAGACGAACAAAGCAAAAACAAAAAATTAGACATCGGTTAATAATTGTTCGATTTATTGATGCGACCAGTTCAAAAAAAAGTCGTTACGAGAAAAATGCGTTTAAAGATTTTAGTCCATTTCTCTCGTAATGAAATCATGTATAAAAAAAATTTAAAACTTTCATACCTTTATTAATCTATCGAGATCTGGACCATATGGTGGTTCTTCCTCTTCATCTCCAGGGGTCTTGTTGACTTTCTTAATTTTTTTATTAACTTTTTCGATGCGATACTGAGCAGCTGATTGGCCTACCTGCTCTCACTACAATCATTGTAACTTAATCAATTTTTGAAATTTTGACTTGCAACTTTGTACATATATTTTTGAACATATAAACTTTGATTTATAACAAAAAATTTTTTTTTATTTTTTTTGACCCATCACAGTCGCTATCTCCCTTAAGTCAGAATTGGGTCTCATCGTTGAAAACGATTTGACGCTCATTCTCCGGATGTATAACGCAAAGGATGGTTCAATGTTCTCAATTGTCGTACAATATGGAACTTATAGGGATTTAGTCTAATATTTTCCGCCCAAATTTTCCATAAAGTGGATGGACAGAAACCAAGTTGTTGATAACGGCATCAAACCGATAAATTTTGATGGTCAGTCACACTGCCCTCTACAGCTGCGATACCTGTCTCGGTACGCACTGTACGAGCTCGTGTTGGATGAACATTGTCCAAAAAAGGTATACGTGGACATAAATCTTTCCATGGTATTGCGTATGAACTGATCAGATGAACAATTATGAACACCATAAATTGGACGAAGTGCTCTATAAGTTTAGCGCACAAAATTCGAATTTCGGAAATAAATTTTCCCTAGTTTGAGGCGGGTATTTTAATTTGCCAAAGTAATAATATAATAATGTAAAAACGGCAGCAGAATGTGACAGCTACAATGACAGATAACCCTATCGAAAGTTCTATACATCTGAAAAACACTCTCTATTAGCCGATTCATTTACTAAAGTATACTTTCGATTCTATCAATTTCAGTGGAATGTTTAGCAGACTACAGTTTCGAAATTTGTCAGTACTTGGTACTCCGAAATCCTTGTGTTCTAGTTGGTGTCAGAGAATGACCTAGTATCAGAATAGTTTGTTAGAATTTTCATCCAATAGAATGAGGCTTCAAGATCATTAAAACAAATGTCTTTACGTGTGTAACTGAGGTCGTCTTCTGGAGGAAACCTCATCTGCAAATAGTATGCCCCTTCTTGTCTGATGTTCAGTTTCGATTTATAGCAAATTGACTTATTGATAGCAAAATTCAGGCGTTTAGTATCAAAATCAACTATAAAATATAACAAAGCTGTAGTAATTTTTTTGTATTTTTTTTTGTAAACTTCTCTTCTGATAAGTTTTTTTTAAAAACCATGATAAAAATAGCATTTTTTGTTTAAATTTTTGTTTTGGATGGTGACAACATACTCCATTTTAAGTTTTCTCTTACTTTATTTGAAATAAATAATTCATTGATTCACAATTGCATCAGAATTCAGGAGCATTTCGAACCTTCCAGAAAGTTGAAATCCCATAAGAGTATACCAATCTCAGCGAAATTTTTCTATAGGATTCTGCTACCAAACGAGATAAAACTCCATTTATCAAAAGTCTCTAATCTGCTGCGAATGCTCCTGGCGAGTTTCTGAACAAGCGAGAATAGTCGACACTAGCTGAGACACTATATAAATGCGAATGGGAACACCTTCAGAGTGTGATGAAAAATTTCCAATCTTGCATTAAGCTCAGCTCAATCCAAGAAATAATTTAAATTAATTTAAATTAAAAAAAACACATTCAGGCTTAAAAAAATCAAAAGTATACCGAAAAAACCTTGAATTGAAGTTCTTTCAAACAACCCCAAATTCATTCGCGTAAATTGAAATACTGAACGGTGACACATTTTTACTCCTGCTGCAGAGTCCTAAAAAAATAATTGATTGCTGTGATACAAAACGTTGTAATTATGCTATTGTGTATTGTATTACTAATTGGACAATTTTTAAGTTCCTCCTAAAGAAATTCATCTCAAGCTCTTGCCGATCCCATGCTGAATTTCCGAAACCTTTTATCAATTTCTTGAAGAGAAAGATTTGCCTTGGAGCATTTTTTTGACGATTTATCTTTTGATAGGTCCAGTTTTCAAGCATATCTGTTCGGTCAAAATTTAAACAGCAGACCTTGCTTGTATATGTAAAAATGCTCCAAAAATTCAACACATAGTTTCAGAAGAACCTTTTACTTGAATTCAAGCAAGGTCTGCTGATTAAAATTTAACTGAAATTGGACCTATGAAAAGATAAAACTTGAAAATAAACAGTATTCACATCACTTTTTAAAATATAAATAATTATCTGCATTGATGCCGTTTCGTCTCGATCATGGATTTCAATTTTACATTTTTGATTCGATCCAATAATTTCAAAATTAAAGTAAGCCTTTTTAATAGGCAATCCTGTGTTAAAATTGAACTTCGCATAAAATCTGTTCCAGGAAACCTTCTGCCCGCCTATAGTCTTGTCGACAACATCGTCGATTAGAGCTAACACAACGCCCCTCATCGACAGCATAGTCTTGTTACAAGAGGCAATTATTAATGCTGTTTACGAGCTAAAAATCAACAAAGGACCCGGCCCAGACTTACTTCCTCCTGGTTTCTTGGTTCGTTGCATAGACCAACTTGTCACTCCTTTGCACTTCATTTTCAATAGATCTCTGTCTCTAGGTGTCTTTCCGTCCTCCTGGAAATCCTCGCATCTAATACCTATTCATAAAAGTGGTGATAAGTGATCTGTTGATAACTACAGAGGGATTTGTCAGTAATCCCTAAACTCTTTGAGAAGCTAGTCTGCGATATTCTCACTCCCATCGTAGACCCTCTCCTTAACGAACAGCAGCATGGATTTTTGTAAAGGCAGGTCTACTTCCACTAATCGCATGATCCTAGTTTCTAACGTCCTCTGTGAAATGGAAAAGGGAAACCAAGTTGACGCGGTCTATACAGACTTTAGTAAGGCTTTTGACCGGGTTGATCATCAAACTCTAATACGTAAAGTACGTAATTTTGGTGTATCTGGTTCCCTACTCAATTGGCTACAATCTTATCTCTGTGACCGAATTCAGATGGTCAAATTCCAAGGTCACTTATCTAAAAGAGTTTTTGCATCCTCCGGAGTACCACAAGGCAGTCATTTAGGTCCTTTGCTCTTTAATATATTCATTTCTGATCTATCTGCGACACTGGCTGACATTCCTCACCTATTCTATGCTGACGACTTAAAAATTTATAAAGCATCAAAACACAATCGGATGCAGCCTTCCTTCAGTCCAAGTTTCAAGCACTTGCACACTGGTGTAGTCAGAATAAGCTCTATCTCAATGTCAGCAAATGCCACGTGTTGAGCTTTTCCCGTAAGAATTCTTATTACCTTAACGACATCGTATTAAACAGGGCTGATCATGTCGTTGACCTCGGCGTAGTCTTAGACAACCAATTGCGGTTCAATCTGCAATATGACAAAGTCCTATCAAAGGCTAATAAACAGCTTGGCTTCATTAAGAGACGAGCCAAGGAATTCAAAAACGTTTGGGTTACCAAGTCCTTATACACCACCTTCGTGCGGCCTCTGATCGAATATGCTTGTATAATTTGGAACCCCGTTTTTGTGCTCCACAGCGACAGACTTGAATCTATCCAGAAACAATTCTTGCTTTTCGCCTTGAGGGACCTCTACAACCCGAGTGTTTTTCATAGTCTTCCTTCCTATAAATATAAACTAGACCTTCTAAATTTAATACCTCTTTCACATAGAAGAACACTAATTAGTGCCAGTTTCACCTTCGACGTTATCAGCGGCGCAGTAAATATAGTAGTCCTCGCTGATAGGATAAAATTTAATGAACAAAAACGACGTACTCAACACACAACCCTGCTTAAAGAATATCGGCATCACACGGTCTATGGTCATAATGAACCGATAAATAGATGTTGCAGAATATTCAACACTATTAGTAACCACTATTCTCCGGGTATCCGTAAATCGTCCTTTAAACGTAACTTGACAAAGGCCCTATTGTCATCATAACCACGCACTCCCCAACTAAGCCTGATTAAGTTTTAATTAGACTAATTTACTTTACTTTAACTTATTAATTATTTATGTATTTTGTATTGTTTACTTAATGCCTTGTTTGATGTAAATAAATAAAAAAAAATATTGTTGTAAGTTTTATTTACTGAAAACCTGTTGCGAGCGACTTCAAATTTTGAAGTTCAAACCTTTTTATTTCATGCGAACCGATTTTGATTACTCTTACCGCCGCAAATAAGTTAACAAGATCGTCCTTCATTTCAGTACTAAAAATCTTCGAAAGATATCCTCATGTTTATTTCAAATCACTATATATTTTTTATTTTCCACTAGTGAACTTGTTTAAATACCATTTACATCGTTAGGATTCTTAAAAGCTGTCTTCGTCTTCTCATTCCAGATCAAGACTCAATATCCGAACGAGATTTCGCTTGCCCACCAAAACGACCACGTCGCGATGATCTTCTCGTAGTGGAAGAACAACCCCAACCCCCATCCAATGTTATACGAAAATTTCCACGAAACGAGAACTTATTAATACCAGAAGTCGCTAGCATTGATAGTCCTGGCTATCGAAGCAAGCGATTCGACGAGCTCTACTCCGATTCCGACACGCTTTCCTACAATTCGCTGAGTCGCTCGTCCTCGCTGATTCAGTTTGAATCGTTGGAGCGTCAATTGCAAGGAGATCTAGCCGCAACAGCCGATTCTGCAATCGGTCATTCGTCGCCGTCTTTGGCCACCTACGATAGCAGGGGCGAAACTAAGGTGGCTGACGGTTGCATTAGACGATACGAAAGTTCCGACGGACGATTGCACCAAACCTACTATGATCTTGCCAAAATCGAGTTCAACAACGACCTGATCTTCACGGCGAAGAGTGACTCGGAGTCGAGCGACAACAGCATCTTGTCGCATGAGGAAAGGATCCTGAACCCGAAGAGTACCACTGTGAATGCATGCGAGGTGAACCGGCTAGGGGTTGTGCGAAGTGCCAGTGACCAGCGAGCGTGCTTCAAAGGGAAGAATTCGGCGGAGAATTTGAGCGAGGACAGCGGCTATGGTGAATATATCACCGCGTTGAAAATCAAATCGAAAAGCATTCCCAACTTCTTGCGATCCAACGAAAAGTTCTACGAGGAGGATGAGTTTTTTGAGAACCACAAAAGCCTTGAGTTAATCTACGATGGCTCCAGAAGCGGGAGTGCCAGACATGAGGACTTGGTCGCGGACACCCAATGTCGCAGTTTGACGACAAAAATAGCTGGGAAGCGCGACAGTAGTGCGGATCATAGCTGGTATAATGGCGACGTTAAAAATACATCACCGCGATCCACTTCAACGTCCCCTTCGCGATCCACGGCGTCGTCGCCGTCTTCGACCACTTCTTCCGCACCCCAGTCGGCGTGCTCTTCGAGGTCGTCGTCGTCGTCATCCCAACCCCAGCCCGAGCGGCTTTCCGCCAGTCTCCCAAACGTGCGTCTACAGTTTAATCACGCGTCGGACGCAATAACGCGGCCCATTCACGATCGCGATCACGCCAGTAATTATCACGATCACGATCAATACTCGCTGAACAATAGTGACGACGATTGTATGGAAAAATCACAATTGCGCGCGGTTGCAAGTGTTCCGAATGATTTGTATCTGAACGAGACAGGATATCAATCCGATCGAGCAGAACAGCAGCGAAACCACCACCACCACCATCACCATCAACTGCAACAACAATACGGAAATGGTGACGAAAAAGCGAGCATTCACGACGAAGACGATTTCATGTGGAATTTAAAATCGCCCAATTTCGTCCGATCTCAAAATAGATCGTCAGGCGGCAAAAAGTATCTTGCATCGAAAAAACTGTCCTCATCGACCGGGGGAGCTGGACAAAGCTATTTGAACGCCAGCTACAACAATCTAACCCTGCTCGACTATTCCGGAAATCGGAGCAGCTTCAACATGTCCGACTACAGCGGAAACTCGAAACGAAGTTCCAGGGAATTCGATTTGGGAAAGGGTAACTTCCTGCTCGACGAAATCTCCTCGCATTTCGATAAAAATCTGTCGATCTTGAGCGATCGCGAAAGGGACAGTGATCTGATCAGTGAATTCTTGAGAGGCGAGAGGAAAGATATTCAACTGAAGGATGAGGATGCATGTGAGCTGCATGAGGCTAGCGAAGAATATCTTGACAATGAGGAGAATGTGACTGTTATTGAAATGAAAGAAGTTATGGTGGAGGCTGTTAAGGTGCTGGAAAGTGAAACTCAGCCGAAAAAGACTCATCGAAAGAATGCAAGTTTGGAGACGTTCGATGTGAACCCCACAAACTTGAAAACTACTTACGCTGAAAGCCTCGAAAGCTGCACCTTTGACCTCGGCGATCAGCCCAACTTCGCACATTCCACCCCAATTAAGCGCAGCCTCGTCGTCAGCACGCCCAATCTTACCACTTTGAAGGGTAATCGCGAAGACATCGATGACCAGCACCTCACGACCTCGAGCGCCCACAACTCCATGGCTGCGATACCAGGCGAGAACAAACGCCTGGGGATCCTGGTTTCTGCTGGGTCAGTAGGATCGCGCAACTCCCTCGGCAAGGGCGTCAGCTTCTGCCCGATCGTGTCGGAGATCAGCTTCTGCGAGCAGTCGTCCGAAGAGGTGCCAGAAGATCCTGAATCGGGCGAGGAAGCTACTGTGATCGCGGCTCAAGGCGAGGCTGAGTCAGCTGATCAAAACACACCCAGCACCACCCCCGTGCAGGCGGATCGCGATCACTTTGTTGATCGCGCGAGTACAGCTAATCCGCGCGATCGCGTGGGCGTTCGGCAAACAACCGCGCAAGTACGCGGTGTAAGTAGTGGAATTATCAACAATAGAGCGTTGCGCGAAGACGGGCGCGATCAGTACAGCTACACTGGGCTCGAAGAGGCAGCTACCGCGGACGCAATCAGTAACGAGTCGGTCGTTGAAGAGTGCGGTCAGACGGGCGACGCTGGCGGTTTCGAGGACGCCGAGAATCCCGAGTTGAGCTACGATATTCCGATAACAGTCGAAATGTTCGCCAGTGATCTGCTGAATAACGAAGTGAGTGTGGCGAAAGCGAATAATAATGGCAGTGATCGTCGTGCCCATAGTCCGGCCAGTGTCCGTGAGATTGTGGAAAAGATTAACAACAACAATAATAATAGCAACAATAGCCATAGAGTGAATAGTAACGGGAACGGTAATCATCCGCCGCAGCAGCAGTACAACCAAAATAATTACCGAAACAACCAAAAAATGCCGAACGTTGAGGTAAGCACGATCAGCGGGAGCGCAAAACCCGCACCAACTACCGGAACAGACTTATTAAGCGCGAAATTCAAACCCAAGCCGGATGAGAAGCGACACAAAAATGGGTTCTTATCGCGTTTCGCTGGTGGTTTTCGTTTTTCGTTGCGCCGAAAGAAGAAGCCCTCAGGCGGCGACAAGAATGTCAATGAGCAGGCAATGAACTACCCTCCGCCGCAGAAACAGAGCCAGGTGACAAATGTGAATGCTGCCACCAACAAGAACTTGAAGTCGTCGTCGTCATCGAAACACACCCCCGACTATGTGTACATACCCTTGAAAGGACCGAATTCCAATCGGCAAATATCTCCGGGGCCAGGTGAAGTAGTGCCTGCAGAGCATACCACACATGCACCCTATAGCGAGTCAGCTGACACCGTGGATGCAACCCCTGAACGGCATCTGCCTTTAGGTGCTGGAACCAACAATATTGATAAGAACCACGTGTTGCTGGGCAAACCGCCCCTACCGAAGCTACCACCACGTGTAGTAGGAGTGTGCGAAAAGGTGCGCGCAGGTCCAACTGTCCCCTCGCCCGCCCAACAGTACCAAGCCACCCTCAATATGTACAATAGTGGAGTAAATAGCCCTAACGGAAGGCATGCGCAAGCCTACCGTTCGAAATCGCAGCCAAGAGAAATCGATGAGAGGTTCCTAGACGGCGAAAGGAGCTTCTACTATAGTAACCATAATCAGTTAATCGCGACTATGAACGGTAACGGTTGTACTGTCCCGTACGTATCGGAGAGTGGTGACGATACCCAGCCGGATAATGTGGGTGGCATGTTGGGTGGCAAGGCCACCACTCTTCCATTGGATGCAGCCAACTCGGGCAAAATTGGTCTGATTGAGACGAATCTTGATACGCACGAGACCATAATCACGGGCAAAACTCGCAGTTTGATGGAGCTAGGACCACAAAATCGTCACGGACTATTGGCCGGCTACCCGGGTCGTAACCATTTGCATCATCATCACAACCATCATCATGGAAATGGCTCGAATGCAATCGATGGTGCTACAACAAAACGTCCACACAAGAGCATGGAATTTCTGTTGGATAAGGAGAATCAAAAGGATATTCTGGTGAGTGTTCGAGACGTAAATGTAGTCATTGTTAGTGCTCGCATGGTAGACATGTTGAAAATTGAATATCCGAATTGTATGTCTATCCACAAATCAAAATTTAAAAAAGAAAAATTAACTTGAGTTAATAAAATTCTACAGGGATTAAACTTCTTATCGATGGATGTAAACAAAATCATTAAAATTAATAATCATTTGAATTGTTTTCCATTTCAATGCTATTTACATAAAAGTCCATAAAGCAAGCAGGTCTAGCCGGCTTTCACTTGACTGTTGAGTTTTCAGAACTTGTTTTCAAAGTATCTCAGAACATTTCCTTAAGTTATTCTTTTATTAATCGCGAAGAATTTACTCGAAACGCGCAAAGATTGTAAACAAAACTTCGTCAAAAATTCCATTAACATTCTTTCGCCGAATTCATTTTGAAGAGTTCAATCAGAACACTTGACTTTGACCGAAGCCAAGTGTGCTTTTCTAATCATGCCATAGTGTAACACAAGGTCAATTATGAATAAGTGAATAAGGGTGAGGTTAGTCTATTTGGGTGTTAAGATTCTAAATGACTTTTCAACCTTTCATTTTGGTTGCATCATAAATTATCAATTTGATAATATCGCTAGAAAATATTCAAAATATGACTCAAAATTTGTATATGAAATGTTAATCAAAATGACCGTATAATTGATGTTTGAAACGCTTCGCTCCGTTTTACGATCTATGGAGTGATTTAAAAGTATTTTTAGAAAGAAGTCTTCATATGTGTCTGTACGTACGTGCGTGCGTAATTATTTTTTCTACGATGAGAACTTTCGAAAGAAAAGTCGTATTGACTTCTTTGAGGTGTCAATCGAAATGTATACGCATTGTCTTGAGGTAAAGGTGTGATAGGGCAGTTTTTTTCTGTTTTCGCCAATCTAACAAGAAGAGGCTCTGACTTTGTAGTTTCAGATCTCGAAAAAATTTTTGGCACATAAGTAGACGACATCAAGGATAGTCGATCCTTAAAATATTAGACCGCCCCTTTTTGAGAAAAACGTTTTTAATGTCGCTTATGGATTAGTAAGCCACGTTGGGCGTCACCCTGGTTTATCGCTTTTTGCCGAGATGGCTTTTGAGACACGCAGAGGTCGCAGGATTAATTCTAGGAGCAAGGAATGATCGTACCGTCAACTATGGTTTCGCTTCGATTGCAACAGTTTCAACAATGAGTTTTTACTATAATTTACAATAATTTATTTTAAGTAAAACTTTTCCAAACGCAAATATTTTATATTATAATAACATATATATATTTCAAGGGTGAGAGTTCCCTCTTCTTCAGTGCTATTTTATTTTATTATTTTAAAATAGCACAGAAGAAGAGGCAACTCTCACCCTTGATATATATATATGTTATTATAATATAAAATATTTGCGTTTGGAAAAGTTTTACTTAAAATAAATTATTGAAATGGCGCAAAAACACCGAGAAAACGAAGAATAATTTACAAATCTAAATGATCAAAAAATTTGTTGATTTTTAAAAATAAATGTACAGTAGAATCTCGAAAAAGTTAACTCTCGTAAAAGTTAATCGCTCGGTTAAGTTAACCGAATTTCAGCTTCCACGTGCCGCTCTGAAAAGTTAACTGAAAAGTTAACTTTTCAGAGCATGAATTTTTCAAACCAACCGCTTTTTTCGGTCAATAAAAGGGGCAATTTGGCTCCTATCAATACGATAGTGAAGACGACATTCCGTTGTCTAAATTGATTAAATCAAATAGTGCCTACGACGATACACTTCGAGAAGTTCAATTGTTGATGTCGAAGCTGGGTGATACTGTTGACATCAGCATTGATGTCATTGAAAATTGGAACAAGGATCAAATTGCGGAAGATGATGATGATTTCGAAGTTACCGATAATGATAACGACGGGTCAATTATCGAGGAAGATATTCAACAATCAAAAGTGAGCTTCTCGAAAGCAGTTGAAAGCATCAATATCTTGATAAAATTGTTTGAAAACAAAAACGATGCAAATCAGGTGGCAGACCTTGTCCATATGCGTACGAAAATGATCAAGAGCTATTACACAAAAGAAAAGAAACAAACAAGTCTCGACTGCTTCTTAAAACGACTCCACAAAAATTAATTAATATATCGCACGAAAATGATCAAGAGTGACTGAGAACCATAAACCAGCCGGTACAAATTTTTTTTTTAATGATGAAAACCAAGTCATTGAAATAAATTTAACGTGTTATTTACGAAAAATCTATACTTATTATTGTTTTTTTTTTCAATTTTGAAAACCACTTAGAAAAGTTAATAGTTCGAAAAAGTTAATTACCCTTGGGACATTTCGGTTAACTTTTTCGAGATTCTACTGTATTTGCATTTGAGCATTGCTGATTTTCTTTAAACTTATTACATCCAAAATTATTCAAAAAATATCAATATTCACCGGTGATCGAAGACACGACGACGACAATTATTCAACAAAAAAAACATTACCCCGACCGGGGATCGAACACATGACCTCTTGATCGTGAGCTAGTAGCGCTGCTTCCTACACCGCACCGCTTCTGTCAGATGCAAAAACTTACTAATCCATAAGCGACGCTAAAAACTTTAGAGGCGTTTTTCTCAAAAAAGGGAGGGGTGTTGCCGTCTAATATTTCAAGTATCAAATATCCTTGACTACTTCTACTTATGTGCCAAATTTCATCCAAAGCTGAGACGACAAGGTCGAAGCCTTTCCTTGTAAGATCATTTCCGTCATGCATCATATCTCACGAACAAAACGTTGAAGCTAAGGTGACAATGTGTTATCCGAAGCGTAATAGCATTTGTGTGATTCGTTTGAATTTTGAATAATTTTTTTTAATGTAATAAAAAAAGTGTGAAAAAACTAAGTAATTGTTTTATAAAAAAACATATTTACACCTCGTTTACACTTTTGGCAATCACTGCTTATAAAAATCATATGCTCTAAAAAGTTTTTTTCAAAAAATAATCAAAGCTTTTTTCATGATTTTTTGAAAAAAAAAGTCACGCGATGTCACCAAAATTTCTCCCATGAGGTCCACACGATCAACGTTCCAGGAAAACAGATGTATATTTTAATAATGACCAAAATAAAACTATTGAGCAAAACAGCCATATTAGATAATATTATTCACATCATGGTCTGATTAATTGTAAATATAATAATATTGTTTGCGGTTTGACAAAACTATGAAGCTTTATATGATGGACCACTTCGAAGTATCGTTTCAATCAAAGCATTGCAATTTCTCAAAAGTTTTTTCATCAAATAAAAAATGGAAACTAGTTTTTTTTACTGAAAATAAAATCATAGCATCTAAACAAGATCAATTAGAAAAAAAACCTGGGATGTTGATCGTGTGAACCTCATAATTCGCATCTCGCGGCTTGGTATTTGTTGTGTTTTAGAATTTTTTTGTAATTTTAAAAAAACTGTAATTTTTGTTTTGTTGAGTACTCTTTAAAGCATCTGATCTTCTGAAGCATTGATTGTTGCAAGTGGAAATCAAATAGAAAATTTTTTTATTGCAATTTATAGCATTTTTATTCAATAAAAAACGGCTGTTCTTTACCAACTTATATATTTGTAAGATAGAAGTTTTGATCATAACCATACCGACATCATAAGAGCAAGTGAAATTAGTTTTTCTTATTTATACCAATTCCTTATTATACTTTTTTTAATTATGAAAATACTTTTAATTTTAAATTACTAAGGGCATTTAATTTTGTAAAGTATTGGCTGCTGGAAGTAGATTGTTTTTAAAGTTTTTAAAAAGGAAAACTATTTTTTCCAGTTTTTTAGTTAATTAGTAAACGGCTCGGTTCAATTTTTTGAAAATCGGATGTACTCATTTAAATGTTAACAAGCAGTACACTCAAAATGGTAATTACGCGTCGAAATCTAGTTCAATTGGCATTTAATAACTCACTAACTTTGTCTTCCAAGCGTATAAAAATAGCGTTTCAGGTAAAAGCACTTAGTCTCAGATTTTGTTCGAATTAAGTCTTCACTTTTTGAACCATTTCTGTTAAAGTAGCAGTTTTTTTTAAACTATCACCATAGAATTTTTTTTTGCTGTCAGTATTGTTGGATACAAAAAAGTTTATTCACTTTTAACTGTTGCAGTTCTCGAACGATAACTTATAGCGATTTTCCAGCCGAATGAAAATCATTAATATTATTACGTTCGATTCTACTACTTGTAAAATGTTTGTAACAAAAGCAAGCCACATATGCTTCGACACTATAATAAACCGTAGCTCCGTATCACTGAATCATCATCAATAGCGTAACGATCACGCCAGTTCAGCACGACGCGAAAAGCACGAATGTCGAATTCTATTTTATGTCACAAAAAAAATTGTGCAAGGTAGGAAAAAGACTTACAGTGCATGACGCTCGTAGTTGACGAAATATTTCAGGTACATAGGATATTATTAAATTATTTTTGATTACTTCCAAAAGAAGGCTATAAAACAACCTTGGCTTACACTTACTATTCGCGGGGCATTCTCTAATAGTCAGAGACGCAGAAAAACAGGGCCTTTCCTTGAACAACTTCTGCCGTAATTGCAGTTCGGAAGAAGAGTAAAGAGAAACTGTTCAAAATTTTCTGTACGAAAGCCCAGCACTAGCCAGAAGACGAACGCTAATTTCTCTTCCTGAATTGCCTCACGAAAGTAGCTAATTTAAATATTAGCTGCGTAAACAACTTCATAAAAGAATCCAAATAGATCTTAGCATCCTAAAGCTAGGTTCTATTGCCGTACCAATCCTTCGTGGGCTTGTCGCGTTCTAAGTGGAGAAAAGAGTGCAACCACCACAATCAGTCAACCAATCAAGGGTTGAAAATGTAAAATTCTGGAGTGGATATCTGTTTCCTATGACAAATCAATATGAAGGATACATTCCTCTATTGTATATTTCAATGAAATTGATTTAATCTGAGAAATTCGTCTAAAAGGGCCCACAGACGACCAACTTGGTTGTCAACTAAGTCGTCAACTTGCCATGTTGGTATCAATGTTGAACGTCTGTAGGCAGGTTGACGGTTGAAGTTCATGTTGTTCAGTCAAATCAAATGTTTGTGATTTTTATGGGAGGTGCATAATATTGACAAACATGTTTTGCCGTCTATGGCCATGTTGACAGACATCAACGTCAACATCATTTCGAGTCAAGAATTTGTAGATTGCACGTCGTAAAGTTTCAAAAGAAAAACCCTTCTTCACATAGTTCATCAATAATAAAATATGAGAAAAATATTTCATCACTCATTTTGAACAAAGCATATGAAAATTATCTACCGTACATAATTTGAGCAGACGTCTTCTCACCATGAAATTTTTGGCAAAGTGATGTTGACATTCAAGTTGACGATTTGGTTGTTCAGTCTGTAGTAGTGTAGTCTCAACCTCAACCAGGTTGACGACTTGGCTGACAACCAAGTTGGTCGTCTGTGGGCCGCTTAACGAACATTATTAAAGAAGGGAACATTTTTTTTACTCTCCTTCGTGCTAACAAGGATCTCGCTTCGAAATGGTGATATGATTCTTTTTGATGACTGGTGTAGACTTCTTCACATACTGCACACATATATTAGGGTTCTAAATAAATATCTTCCACCTTTTCGGCGCACACATGTCGTACGCATATGTGTAGTACTCATAAGACCAAAAACACTTTTTACACGTCACGGTGAGGGCATTGAAGTCAATAAAATAGTCGAAGGGAATTCTAAAGATACAAATAAATGAGTGAAAAAGATACGAATGAATGCGTGGCTGAATGAATGAAGAACATACTTTCCCATTGATGGGACGGGAAGCCAATGGTCACGTCTCCGACCTCTCCGTTACGTATACACGTTTCCAACATACATATGTGGCAGTCGATTGCACTCTACGCATAATTAAGTGCATCCGTTTTGTATCAAAACTGAACTTGTTATCACAATTTAGTCTAATTGAGTGGATTGGACCCTGCCTATATTATTAGATACTGAAACTCGACAACTAGAAGATACTAAAGTCGCATTAACGGTGTGGGAAGTTCGTAATTGAAGTGGTCGTCGCTTTGGCTGACCTTCAATGTCATCACTTTGTTCCTAGTATTTCGGAAAGGAAAAAAAAAGAAATGGGGATGGAATCCATTAGTGAACCTCTTTCTACTTCAAACAATATAAGAAGAAAGATGCTATTCACGTGCACTTTTTTCTTCTGATAAGCTTTCATCGCCAGTCATAGATTTTTAATTCGATTTCCCGCTTCGTTTGTTTCCTTAATTTTATGAAAATAGGTCAATTTTTTTTGCTGAGAAGATAAAATAACAAGGACTTCCCATATTTTGGGAAGTTAAAAAAACTGCTATCCAGAGCTACTACTCTGGATATTTCATAAAAATATTTGTTCTTGTAAATCATTCTTGACAGCGTCTTAGATTATTCGTAGAGTCATTTTATTTATTTCCTTTTCAAGATCTAAGCTACAACCGCAGATATTTCGATTAACCGATTGGTTTTTGAGATTGAACTAGTATTTATTTAAGCATGCATGTTTCTTGACCTATAAGTTTGTAGTACATTGATAAACTTGATTAATTTGCATTTGACTCACCAAAATTTCGCGGATGAATAGTTTGAACTTTTGAAGAAAAAGTTTTTTTGCTGTGGATTTCTCGGCATAGATTTTTGAATCATTTACAGTGAAGACAGAGGATTTCGCATCGCCTATTTTCTCTCTACAACCTATATTTTGACCTCCTCTTAAGCATCTTCAAGGACTTTGATTGAGAACTCTACCAAAGTCTGCTTTATTTGAAAGCGTTAGAACCTGCTTTCATAAAACTGAAATTATAGGACACTATGCAATCGAATTTAGAAGCTAACGATAGAAATTTTCTACAAAATTAGGTCCAAAAAGTAGGCAGGAATAAGTAAAGCTGAGGAAAGCTGAAATATAGTATAAATGTTTTTAAAATCTCTTTGATGTCTACTGAGTGAAAAGTGCAACTTCTGCGTCAATTTGGAGCATAATGGTACCTACCAAATAATCACCAATTCGAAGTATTCACGATAATAAAGTCAAAATATACAGAAGAATTGCTCTACAATGGCCAAACGTTGTTATTTACTCAAGAAAAGATCCTTTTTAGAAAATTGAAAAGCTTATAGGTTAAGGATCAACACCAATAGAAGGTTTTCCAGAATTCTGATCTCCTAAGAGAGGAAGCGCCAAAGTTCCATGATGATATTACGAGAGATTAGCCATCGTGAACCAGCGCGTCCAAATGTGCTAAAAAAGGTTGATTTTAGAGATTCAAACGATGGCATAGTTTACATAACCTCAAAGAAGAAACTACTTCAATAGATATCGATACAGGTGAAATTAACCCGATATTTTTTTGAAAATTATTGAAGATGAACGTTTTCAAATTGAACAGAAATCTATTGTATTTGTGTCATATTTATAATTGAAGAATGATTTAAAACAAAAAATGTATTTTTATCGATGAAACTGTCCATTTTTTTGAAAATGATTAGCCAAAGCATATACATATATCAAAGGAAGAGATTATGTTGTCGTAGCATTTAAGGCAGATTCAACATTATGCCTGGATTAAGCTAACCGGACGTCAAGGACCTTTCCGTTGTCTATGGGTGGCAACCTCAAAGCATATAGCAAATGAATTGAAAGCCAGGACACTCGCATGCTCCCCTTTTGCTGTTTCATGTACGAGAAGGTGATATTTTTATCAAAGAGCACACTCAGCAGAGTCACCAATTTTACTGAATATACTCGCTCTGCGGCAGTGGTTTTCTTTATCTGACTCAATTACACAGTTCACTGGATGTCGTACATTTCACCAACTATTATCATATATCATATACTGAGAATATATATAAACGGTACGATTGGTTTCTTTAATTTTACTCAAACTGAGTGCAAGTACAGTGAGAATCGATCCAAAGTATTCCCATCTCACATGTTCTTTTATTAGCACGTTGGATTCGGTCCATTGAATCTCATATAGTTTTTTTAAAGGTATAAAACCTACCATAAGTATATCTGTTATTTGAACTACCGAATTTTGCTTGCATTTTGACATAATTTTCACTTACTTTGGCAAATTACAATGCATAGATTTACACGCAAACAAAACAGTAGAAATTTGTCTCCGAAATTTACATTTTGTGCGTCTAATTTAAAGAGCATTGCGTCCAATTTGTGGTGCTCATAATCGTCCATCTAAGTAGCTCATACGCAATGTGATGGAGGACTTATGTCCACATATACTTTATTGGACAATGTTCACTCAACACGAGCTCGTACTGTGCGTACCTAGGCAGCTATCGCTTGTGCAGAAGTTAGTGTGATTGATTTATCGGTTCAACACAGTTCTGTCTGTCCACTACATGCAACATTTTGGGGATCTTGAACTTGGACTAAACCCCTATAAGATTAAACTAGTGCAGCAATTGAAGACATTGGACCATCGTTTGCGTCGTACGTTCGTTGAATGGGCTGAAAATAAGTTGGAAGTGAGCCGCATTTTTACCGTCAAATCATTTTCAGCGATGAGGCTCATTTCTGTCTTAAGGGGGGAGCCTGCTTTAGACGCTTCAAAAAATCGATATTTTCGTGAGAGAAAATTGGGAAGGAAAGAAATATCCGATTAAAACGAAACTTTCAGCGTTTATTATTACATATTTGAGGAGTCTTCTCATTTTTTTTGTTGAGATACATGTAATATTATTCTTCGTACAAGCATTTCGCCGAGGCGCATCTAGTATGTATTTCTCGTGTGGCGGAAAAGATCCTGGTCGCAATTTCCATCTGAAACAAAAGAACCAATTTTTTTTATTTTTCAATAGTATAGTTTCTAGTTGAACCAAGAAAATTCCAGAAAAAGTGAAAAATTCAAAAATTTTTCGCAAATTGAATAAAAAAATCATTTTTTTGGGAAAAAAATTCGCTTTGGATTGTTTAAAAAGTAGGTTAATCTTAAATTTCTTAAGGTTTTTTAGGTTCAACTAGAAGAAAATTTAATCCCAAATACAATGCACTTTGTCCCGTTACGATAGGACGTTTGTTCTTTTCTCTATCTTTCCCGCCAATTAGGAAGAATCCTAAAAATGAAAAGCCGAGAAATCACGCGTCAAAGTTTTCGTATGTAAAATTTGTAATTTTCTCGAACTTATTCTCATATATACCGTTGTTTTACATACTTTTATCCCTACCATAGCTCCATTAAGACCTTCTACGAATAGTTCATAGGGTCTCGAAGGACCGTTAGTCCCTTTGCATTATAATACGTACAATAGATCGATGAGCGCAGCGCGCGCGCTCCGACCGATCCGGCCGCTCGTATACCTGTTCGTCGCTTGCTCACTATTTCTTCGATAACTCCGAAAATATTTCGAATTTGCTTCTGAAATTTTTTCGGACACATTCTTGGATAGTGTAGGAAGACATTTATGCAAAAACAAAAACATCGATTTTTTGAAGCGTCTAAAGCAGGCTCCACCCTTAATGGCTTCGTGGGCTCGTAAATAAGCAAAATTCCTTTCGGTTTGAGGATAAACCTCAAGCGACTTTGGAAGTCCCATGACATTCTGGAAAAGTCTCTGTTCGTTGAGGTTTGCATGCTGGCGGCATAATTAGTCTTTTCTTTTTCAAATTTGAAGATGGAACCCACGTTACCACGATTAATTAAATTCATATTGACAGTCTCACTGTTTCAGGAATCATATTTCATGCGGGAATCATATACATATGGTCAAATATCAGAAGAATTTTATTAATGATTTCAAAACTTGTACGAGAACTGCCTGCGCTAATTTCTTCTGGGAGTGGAAACCTGTTAAGAATACATTAAGATTTTCAATAGCCCCGATTCCTGAGACACAAGAGAGTTGTGTCAGGTTAAGAGAGAATCAGTTTAACTGTTGCACAGAACTGGAAAACTCGTCCACTCATAGAAAGTGTCTGATTAAAGAGATGTTTCTGTATATGGCGTATCTTAGAATTTCAGCACTAATATTAAAAATATCGTCATTCTGAATGTGTTGAATATCTCTCTCTCTCTCCATATCTTCGGTCTTGGCTCTTTTCTAACGATTAAACGATTCTTCCGCCTCATTAGAAAATTGTTTAACAAAAAACAAAATCCGTCACTTGAAAAAAAAATTCAACTAAAAATGAAGTAATCCAACAAGCGTTCTAGAAACCAAAACCTACTTATATTTTCCATAGTCATAGATCAATTTCCGTGTCATAGTTCAGTTTCACCATTGTTTTACTTTTTCATCTTAATTACAATGCTTATTATCTGATGCGTTTTCAACGCCCATATAATCGTTCCACTAGTGAACCGATTCAAAAGATAATCAGAATCATGAAGTCTTGAGATAGAAAAAAAATATTTTCTTACAACAAATTACCTCCTTTAGTATGCAACGCGTTAAATTCACTTTTTGTCTGCTTGGTTAGAAAGAGATTAACGCGTTTTGTAGGGTAATCGATTGTTGCTCCAGCTAAGTTGAGTATGTTTAGTAACACCAGCGATTTCGACGTGATCTAGATACAAAATATTAGATTAAATCGCTTGAAACTGAGATGACTCATTTCCGGTCCAAATATAAGATCTCAATCAAAACATTACAATATATAGTATGTAAATCTTGATGTACAGTGGCGAGCAAAACTGGATAAATGATATTCGAAATCCATTATATCTACCTATGTAATTCTTATTACAAATAATTGTAGAAGAAAATCTTTATAGTTATTAGCAATTGCAGTTTATCAATATAATTTAAAAAATATCGGAAGTATTTAGATGCGGTAACACAGTAGCCATCGATATACTTCCACTTCTCAATGTATCCAGTTTTGCACGTGCTTGTAATCTTTTGTTTACAGTTATTTTTTTTTGTGTTTTCGATTGAATTTCACATTTTCACTGTTTTAGTTTGTTAGTTTCATCAGATCTGCTTAGATGATAAGTGAAGGTTGGTCAGATTATTCTATTATTTACCTATTTTGAACATATAGTCAAAATGAGGAAAATTTTACCGGGTTTGGAAAACAGCATCGTTTCTTTGACTCGAAGTGGGTATTCTTCGAGAGAAATTGCTGGAAAGCTAAAAATCTGTCACAGAACGGTACTTTTAGTAAGAAAAAGGAAGAATATTTCATCCGCAAGAAATCTTGCAGGGCGACCAAAACTCCTATCGGATGCCGACGCGTGATTAATGAGCAGACTACTAAGGAGTGAAGATTTCAAGGAAACAAGGACACCAAAAACAGCAGCACAACTTATAAACAAGACTGGTAGCGAGTGGACTGCCAGGAGAGCGCTAAAAAGAGTTGGCTTTATAGCATCTATCAAGCCTAAAAAACCATTGCTATCCGAGAAAAATATCAAAGAGAGGCTAAAATTTGCCAAATGCCATAAAGACTGGACAGTGAAACATTGGAAAAGAGTAATTTGGTCAGATGAATCCAAGATTAATCGATTCCAGTCTGATGGCAAAGAATATTATTGGCATCGACCAAATGAGAGCCTTCAGAAGCATCAAATGAAGCAAACATTAAAACATGGAGGTGGCAGTTTAATCGTGTGGAGCTGCTTCACGTGGTGGCATCTGGGTCCATTGGTAAAAACAAATGCGATAATGAAAAAAGAACATTATCTTGATATTTTGAAAACAAATTTACCAGATTTCATCGATGAGTGCGCTTATCCCATTGCAGAGATCGTTTTTCAACAGGATGGTGACCCGAAGCGCACCGCTAAAATTGTGCAAAATTGGCTTGGTGAGAAACAATTTTTAAAAATAAAATGGCAACCGCAAAGTCCGGATTCAAATCCGATTGAAAATTTGTGGGCCATTTTAAAAAGGAGGCTGGCACAATATGATTATCCTCCAAAAAATGTGGTGGAACTCTGGAGTCGAGTGCAAGCTGAATGGGAAAAAATTCTACATGACGCCATTCAGAGGCTAGTTGAAAGCATGCCAACACGCATGCGGAGTGTCTTAAAAAACAAGGGATTATGAACAAAGTATTGAAAAACTCCTGAAAATCTCTTTAATTGAAAACGTGCAAAACTGGATAAATGAAAAAAAATTGTTTTATTTTTATTATTATTTGTAGAAAGCTCATGTGTTTTTATGTTGCTGTAATAAAATGAATTGTTCTTGTGTTATGATATAATATCAATGTTATTTCAAAATTACTCAAATTTAGCAAAATTGCAGCCTTTCATTAGAATTTTTAAATCATGTATCCACTTTTGCTCGCCACTGTAACCAGAAATGTCAAGATGCCATTTTAAGAGGTTGCTAGCTATCTTAACGCTAACACTTGTGTGTAATCGCTAAAGATAGTATCTTCGCAATACTTTACACAGTCATAAGCTTTTATTTGCCAAACACAGCATGTTACTATCATATATGAGTTAAGTACTTGTCAAGTACACGATATGAGATCATCGTTTTCTTCGACCCCAAAAAAATTTAAATGTTATTGAACAGATTCTTGCGAATTATCTAAAACTCGTAGGTTTCGCTTCCATCTAACTTTTATTGACATTCAATTTTGGTGTTAAACTCTCGAGAGAAAAATTAGCAACTGAACGCAAGTTTGACTTTCATTTTGAATTCCACAACCTTTGCAATACGTGTTTGGCAAAAAAACAAAAATTCATCCAGAAGATGTGGAGACATTCACAAAATTCGCTTTGCTCGTTTGAAGTATCTCAAACGCAACGAAAACACCGAAATGATAATCGCGCTAATCATAAATCCGTTGCGCAATCCGCAATGACACAATTTCCTTCGCATCTGTATCTATTCATCGTGCATCAGATCGCAGATATATTGCGGGCATCATCGGTGCAACAGTGCTAATTCCAGCTCGTTTTTATGAGAATTTATATATATCAATACAGGTAGGTATACCTATGTAGGCTCCATGCCATTGAAAACAGTTGGACACAATGCAACACTCGGATCTAAGATTTTATTTTTCTGTATCTTTTTTTTGCATTTTAATAGATTAATTGTTTGCGCCATCATCACTGTCGCTGCTGATGAGGCAATGCACTATTATAAACTATTTTTTTTCTAGTTGTTGCTGCTCAGAAATAAATTTGATTGTATAACTCGTTATATCTTTTTTGCATTTGTTAATTGTTATCTGTCACGAACTCGAAGTTAGACGAGACCCACGTTTTGTTGTTAGCTGGTCGGTGCCAATTCATTAGATTTATCTGTTTCAGCACAGGCAGAAGGTAAAAGTAAGGTCACATGAAAAAGATAGACAGACATCTTTGAAAAGTCGGTCAAATGTTGTGCAGTGAGAGGGCGGCTTATAAAGAATTGAGAAAACTAGTCAAGGCACGTGAAAGAAAAGAAAACATTGTTTTTTTGCTAGCTTTGATTCATTCATTAAGACAGTAATTGTTGAGTTCGTGTGGGATGATCCTTTTATTTGGCAAACATCCAATTATCACGAGGGCAATCGATGAATTGGACCAGGGAATGTTATTTTGTTGTCGTAAAACTTGTAGCCAACACAGTTAGTTGGACAATTTTTTCACCCCGTAATGGTGTTTTGTATTGTCCCAAAAAACATGTGTCTTCCTACTTATATCCTTTTGCAAGAACTTTCAACTATTGAAGAATTTTTGCAACCAAAATACGTACAAATATTTACAATAAGAGATTAAATTCAACGTAAAGCATTAATTTGTAAAAAAAAGAAATGCAACTAAACGTGTATTGAATTTTGACGATGTTTTTAAAACGAAGAATATTTTGAAACACAGTGGTAAGAGCTTTTTGATTGATTTTGGTTCCAAAGATAAATTATGGATGCTACCTTCATTAAGGGGAGAAGTACCTTTAGAGGCCGAAAAAAATGTCTATTTTGCAACTGATTTCTGGCGAAATGAAGACAGTTCTTATTAAATCAGTATAATATTTATTTTAGGCGATGTTTGAGGTTAAAAAAAACATATTCTACAAAAGTGAAAGTTGAAAATTAACAAAATTTTAAAGGATCTTAGAAGCCATGTTGTCGCTGACGTCGTAAATTGCGTAAGCGATGCTTGCTGCAATTTTCATCTGAAATCTACAAACCAAACATTTTCTTACTCGAGAGGGTTTTTTTAGTAGATAGACTAAAATATTTGCGAAATTCGAAAATTAACCCTTCGAAACAGGCTCAAAAAAAAACAAATTACGATTTAGACGAAAAATTTCGTTGTAATTCCGGTCAAAAATAGTCCCAAAATAGTTTTTTTTATCTTTAGTCTATATAGAACAGTTTTTTATGCTCTTCAAAATGAAAGCTAGATGATGAAAATCGATTCACTAGTTTTTTTATTATCACTCACGCAATGTTAAAAAACATGGTTTCGAGAAAAGGCCGTTTAAAGTTTGCGGTCAAGAGAAAAAGAACTCGGCGCCAGGCACTTCCGGGATGCATATCTTCCACAATTTTGAGAATTACCTTTTGAAACTTTGACATGATATTCTTAAACGATATATCTATCGATTAAAACAATTTAAAAAAAAAATCGATTTTAAAAGTGTCTAAAGGTATTTCCCCTCCTTAAGGTACCAGTCCACTTTAGAAGATGACAAAAAGACCATTTTTCAAGCATTTGTTTCTCAGAAACTTTATTATATATTGGCATGAATCTTTTTTTATAGTGCTATTTCATATTTGAGTAATATAAAAAAATATATTTTTTATATTTTATTTATTATTATTCTCTGAAAAAATCATTACTCCACGGCGGATAGATAATTTATCGATTGGTAGATCTGAAACAAAAAATTTAAGCGCCACTTCAAAAAGCAAGGTCTCTTCCACCGTAATCCACAACCGTTTTCAAAAAAGTCACTCCAAAAAAAATGGCGGACTTGTCGGAAATGTCAAAAATTGACTGTGTTTTCGTAGTTTTTTTAACGCCAAAATTGAGTATTTTTGCTAATATTCTGATGGATTACGGTGTAATAATCTCTAAAAAATAAAACACATCAAAATTTTTGAAAATCGGTTCAGTATATTCGCAGATTATCTATCTGCCATTTTAAAAAAAAATGTTATTTGTGTTTAAAATTTTTGTTCCATTTCGCTTGTAAAAAACCAAAAATTAGACTGTTTTCAAAAACACGCAATTGATATGTAGAAGTCTAAACAAACACTGAACACATGCGATAAAGTTGCAAATATAATGTATAAAGGAGAAACCGATATTTTAGAGAAGGGGAATGAAAGAGATGCTACGCGGCCGACAGGTGATCGAAAACCTAAAAAGAGCCGAAAACTCGCACACACTCAAAGTCGCCATTTATATATTAAACTTTCGAATTTCGAAAAGATTTTTCTGATGGTCATTTTTGAAGTTCTAAGGAGTCGAAAAATACAAAAAAAATCCATTTTTTGAAATTTGTACAGTAGACTAGTAACTTAAGGGGAAGGGTAAAGGTTTCAGCGTAAAAAGCACTTTTTGTGTGAATTTTTTCAAAAAAATTATTCAAACCTTTTGTGCATTATTAAGTATACTTTTAACAATATTCTGTGATTTTTTTATGCGAAAATATTGAAAAACAAGCCAGTGTAAAAGCTTGCTCCAGAATGTCGTAGCAAAATATCAATTTAAGGTGTTCACTGTATCTCGGTCGGAAATTATCTGAAATCAAAAATCATTAAAATTTAGTCAAAGCATCATCAAATCCTCCCCCAAACGTTCTATGATTATTTTTTCTCATTTAAAAATTTTTGGTGGCCATTTAAAGTGTAAACTGCTATTTTCCACGAAAAATTCCGCTATTTTCTGGGTAGGAAACCCCCTTAATGTAGAAAAACAAATTTTAACTAAACGTTGGGGGGAGGCATTTTATATGTAGAAAATGTGTACCAAGTTTGAAATGAATCGGTCAATCGGTGCAGCAGCTTCGATGTCTTCAGCCTCTTTTTTCTCAAGTCTTTGTTTTGCCCTGGCTTCTTTCCTCTGCTGCTCAGGGGAAATTCAGCAAATTAGCTGGTTCAAACTTTTGTTGGCATATTGAGTGAAATCTCAAAGACACCTTTCCAGAAGTTCGTCTTTACTCAAATCTTCGTAAATCGGTTTGATCGCTTGTAAGACATCTTCTGGAAGTGGAGTGTAATTATGTCTGAAATTTTCCACTCCCGTTGTGACCAAAGATTTTTGATATGGACACCACGAGCTTCCACTAAATTGCCGTAAGTTTAACTGTCACCGTGTCCGATATAGTACCTGATCTTTGCTCCTTAATTTTCTTGCGATGGAAAACAAGCAAAAAATCGATGACTGTAATGTTTTTCAACGTCTTCTGGCACACTCGCACTGGTATTTTTCTTCGATGATGCACTTTTTGTAGAAGCCTCATCGTTATTTGTTTTATTTGGATTAGGCCTTTTTTCGATCTGCAAAAATAAGTTCTTGCAATTTTTCGGCCATCTCTCGAAACTTTACATATTCTCGGCATTTTTTTTACAGAAAATTTCTTGACAAAATTATAAAATCACAAGCGCACGATCGAACGTACAACGAAAAACTGGCGCTAGTCTCTCGTTTTAAAAGATTTTTTTCCAGTGCAACCCCCTTCCCCCCTTAAACACTGCTGAAAGTGTTTTAATTATTATTGAAACACTTTCAGCAGGAAAAATTCAGCTCCAATTCTGGCATTTTGGATTTAGGTTTACTTGCGGCCAAATATCTTTCCTCTATCACGGAATAAGTATTGTTGAAAATTGTTTATAATGAACCACGAATAGATGTAGTGTTGGATGGAAGATTGGCATACCCTTAACTTTAAAGTATCATAGAACGGTACAGAAGAATCTTACAGATGTGAGAATGGTTTCATTTTGTCGCAAATGTTATTAATTTTAATAATTCAAACGCATTTTTATATGCTGGTGAAGATTTGGATAAGTATTTGTTGTTGACACATGTCCTTATTGTCCCATTCAATTGATATTCAAGTATTTTTATCTCAAAATTTCTCATTTTCAAATATAACAATCATTCTGGAATAAAATTTATTGCACCAGCAGCTAGCTATATGACGAATAATTGTAATAAGTTAAGAAAAGAAAAAAACACTACTCGTTCATAAAGGAGTATTGTCTTTTCTTTACTTATAGATTCACGTTTACCATAATTCGTCAAAACTTGATTGATAATAATAAGTTGTAGCAAAGTTTAAAAAAATTGATATTTGAATAAAAATATTCAGAAGTCTCACAGACCTTCATGTAAAGCACAAAATTTTGAACTAACTGAATTCACATAAAAACCTGAAACTTTATGAGAACTTCTTGCAGAGTTCACAAAGCTGGATCTGCTGGAATCCATTCACTGCAAGAGTGACCGTCTTGATAATACCCTTGGCATTTCCACATCAGGGCATTTTTTTATCATTTTATTTGCAAACAAAACAGTGGAACGCTCCATCCAATAATCTTAGAATATCATTTAGGTTATCATCACTTCACAAATCCTCATCGTTCAAGCGTCAGTGTCACTGGCACGGGGGCAACATTGCGTCCCCGAGCGGCCAATAAGGATGCAAGTGCAAATAGCAGTGCGGTTTGTGTGAGGCCAACTTTAAACATTCAGACTCCCGCATTGTATGTAGATTTTTTTCTGGTGACGTACCTAAGGGTCGATTTAAAAAGCATCAAAGCCAGGCGGTCACCCTGTTCCAAACACGAGTTGGATTTGAAGCTATGAGTTGGTTTGCTTTGGATTTTGACTTGCAGCCCAGCATGAGTCGCCATTATTTTGAGCATCCGGTCTGGAAACCGAGCACTATATTATAAAAAATTCTAACATATATTATCGTACACATGCTGAGACTCTACAAAATTGTGATTCCAACCTTTGGATTTTATTTTAAAAAAACAGTATCATTCCTATAAGGATTAAAATGTCTGTGAAACGAATTACTAATTATCTTTGGACCATCGTGATCTGAAAACTTGATGCATTTACATTTATTTGTTTGATTATTTTTTACGCATCGTAAAATAAATTTAAACAATGTGAAAAATACCAATAAAATACCATTTTATATCTCATTGTGTATGCAAACCACTAAAAATAATCTTAAAAATATCTCTTCCGGATTATCTGTCCCTGACTTTCAAAAACAAAAAATTCAAAATCAAATAAACACTCTTCAGAAGAAGAAGACATACACCGTCTTTTTGAACCCGCATAATGATAAACAAATCATTAAAAAAAATCTCTTGTCTCAAATGTTGCTTAAAAGCACATATCTACATATGCTTGTATCTGACAACTAAGCAAATAATCAAATAAATAAAAGTTCACTATCTTTATACCACCTAAGATAAGCTAACGGAAACATTATTACATGAGATGTTGGCGCGCATAAATTTATGTTCATTGCGGCAACATTTTATGTAAATATCTTAGAGTACACGTCAACATACATAAAAGATAAGATTTTTTGTTGGATAAATAACTTGAAAACTTGATAAGAAATATGTTTGGCATTTTTGCTTTCGTAGAACTAAAAGCCTCTGCAAAATATTTTCAAGTTTAGAAAAAGAAAAATCAGTCAAGTTAGTGCGAGATTAATGAAACTTTGTTTTTCATGTTCCGAATGAAATTTGCTTGAAATTTTTTGGAATAAATTGGAATTTTAGATGAAATCTAACTAAAATTGCAATTTATATCATGATGAATATTCACAAAATACAGTCGTCAACTTTCGATAAAATTAAACTTTGCCGAGAATTTTCAGATAGATTCCATATCAAGCCACTGTAAAATTCTCATTAGTAAAGGGTGTTGTTTTTAGAAGTGTAAAACTTTCGATAAAAATATCTGTAATTATAGCTTACATATTAATATTTTGTTTAAATTACAAAAATAAACCATATAAAGACGGGTGTAAATCCGTACACGGTCTTGAAATAGTGAAAAATTCACGTTCTGTGCGTCAAATTTATACTTCGTCCAATTTACCGTGCTCATAATCGTCCATCTGAGCAGCAATACGATGGAAAGATTTGTGGCCACACAAACACTCTTTTGGACAACGTTCATCCAAAACGAGCTCGTACAGTGCGTACCAGTATTGCTGCTGAAGAGGGTAGTGTGACTAAGCACCCAAATTTATCGATTCAACGCCGTTTTATCCGTCCGCTACATGGAAAACTTTGAGGGAAGATCTTGGACCAGATCCCTATAAAATCCAAAGAGAGCAGCAATTGAAGCCATTGGTCCATTGTTTGCGTCGTACGTTCGGTGGATGGGCTGAGAATGAGAAGGAAATTCAACCACAATGTTACCATCAAACCATTTTCAGCGATAAGGCTTAGTTTGGGCTTAATGACAAAGGCACTGTATGGTGCGGTTTGCATATCGGTGGCATAATTGGATCTTTCCTATTTCAAATTTGAAGATGGAATCAACGTTTGCGTTGTTGGCGATCGTTACCGACAAGTAATTTGAAGTTTTTTTGATTTGCAACATCAATGCCTATCGTCTTGTGGGACAAATAGTTCGTACAGAATAGTACAACATGCCATACATCGGGTGAAACCATTACTTTATTGGGCGGAAATATTGTGAACGAATCATCGCAAGAAATGGACCTCTAAACTGGCCACTCAGATCATGTGGTTTGACTTCTTTGACCTGACCTACTTTTTGTGGGTGTGCATCAAATCACTTAGATATGCTGATAAACCAGCAACTATTGATGACTTGGAAGCCAACTTTCGACGTATTATAGGCGGAATAAGTGCGGCTATGCCGAAAAAGGGGTGGAACATTGGACCGACAGGATGATCTTCCTAAAACTCAGCCGCGGTGGTCATATTCCAGAAATTATTTTTCACATTAAATGCCATGAAACTTGCAACCTAATAAAAAATATGCCATTTCAATAATTTATCTGTATTTTATTTGTTCTTTGCCTCGATAAAAAAAACCTACACCATACACTTTCGATTGAATTAAATGTAGCAGAAAATTTTCTGATGGATTCATGTAAAATTCTCGTTAATACTTTATCAGGATTTAGAGCCTTTATCATTTATCATTTTGATGATAGAATTTCAGGTGAAATTCAACCGATATACTTTCAATTATCAATAGCTCAATTTTGAACCCTGTCATCAGAATTTCGGTAACGACAGTCACTTCCAACGCGTCCATATTTAAAATTGAACTCATCTCCGGTTCATGGAAAACATCTAAAAAATTGTATTTTCACGATGCCGTTGCTGTTTTCAAGCTAAAATTAATTCTGTGCTCAGAAAAGTTGTTTTGATATCAACAAAAATCCATTAAATGATGCCTGCCTATAGCAAATACCAGCCTTTAAATACATACTGAGTGTGAGGAAGGTCTCATCTATGTTAAGTTATGGATGTTCGGGGGTCATTAAATTGAGGGCTTTTATTACAAATAAATTATGGCAACAGTTCGAAAACATGAATGATGGACAATGAACTTCGGAAATGTAATTTCGATGTGATTCTAGGTCGGCCATCGACGAACCGTGACGTGGAATAATTACAATGCGGGTTTTATCTGATTTTAATGTGGCGAGAAATTTGAACATTGTGTAGCTTCGACCCATATGCGACATTGCATTCTGAAATGTACGCATGTATGTATGTGTGCCCAATTTGCGGCTGTGACTGAAATTCAATCGTACAGCCATGAGATTATAATAAAAGGGCGATTTCGCTATGGACGATTCCCGACATCAATTTTTAAATTACATTATTTGTTACTTTTTTTGATACTATTGCAAAGAAGAAAATCTAAATGTAATATTAAATATTTCTTTTCAATTTTACTTTATATTTGAATTTTTGGCGTGCAAAAACATTGGCTAAAATGACAATGGAGCAGAAATATAGGCACAAACTAAAAGAAAACCCTAAACTTCATGCAGATCATCTCCGTCGAGAAAGTTAAAGGGATTCAAAACGGAGAGAAGTACAGTGGAGGACATCATCACATCTAATTCATTATATTTATTACGAACAGATGTCAAGAAAAACTTAATAATATATGTAACAAAATTAAAATGAAATTAAATTATTTCAACCGTAAACAAAATTTAAAAAATCAAAATTCAATTTTTTTCTCTTAAATTAGTGGACATAATTATAAGTTTACCAGAAATGGGGCACCCATTTATCAATAAAATGATAAGGTTAATACTTCGTGTGACTTCCTTTGGATTTAATTACTTCAAATACACGTTTTGGCATTGAATTCACCAAGGTTTGTAATATTGTAACTGGTATTTCGTCCCACGCTCTTATTATTTGCTCCCTTAGTTCTCTTGTGGTCGAAAATTGCCTTCCATTTTCATATACTCTTCTCGATATTATTCCCCATAGATTCTCTGTGGGGTTCAAGTCAGGACTACAAGCTGGCCATTCTAAAACTGGTATATCCTTTGAGTTGAACCAAGCTTTTGTCTCTCGGGATACATGTATGGCAGCATTGTCTTGATGAAAGACAAAATCTGGTCCAACAATTGACTCTGCGTGATCAATAAGCAAGTCTTCGAGAAGTTCAACATACTTTTTCGAATTCATTCTTGTGGATATTGTGGCCAAAGGAAGCTGCCCATGGTAACAGAAGCATCCCCAAACCGTAACCGAACCGCCACCGAAATAACGCGAGAGTCGTACTTCCTTATCTCTTCTTAGGTCGTGCCAGTAGTGTTGAAATCCATCCGGCCCGTCTAAATTAAACTTCTTTTCATCACTGAAAAGAACCGTTTTCCACTCATCTTTGTAAGACATGTAGGTTTCCGCAAACAGTAATCTTGCACTTTTATGTCTCTCCTTTAATTGTGGTTTAGGTTCCCTTTTTGTCCATATTAAATTGTCGCTGCTACTCAGGATTCTTCTTACGTGCCGCACCGTTACAGGCAAGTCTAAATCTGCTCGAACTTGAGACGCATTCATACTTTTGTTTATGGCTTTCTGCCGTATTAGCCGCTTTTGACGTTCACTTATGGTAGGTTTTCTGCCTGTTCGTCTCGAACAATTTTATATAATTATTAAATACACATACTGCTCTATTAAGCCTTCTTGCAATTTCCCGCTTGGAGAAACAGTTTTCTTTGTAGGCATCAATTTTGCCCTTTCCTCCATCGATAATACCATTCCTCGTGGCATTTTTCTATGGAAAACGGTGAATTTAATTTATGTAAAAAAAACGAGTTCCTCTCAGTGCAATTAATTCACTTACTTCAAAAATTTCCAGTCAATTCCTCCTAATTTCACAAACAAAACTTTCTAATTTACTGAACGTATAAATATGTCCGCTTGAAATGCATGAAATGTTCTGACTGAGTAAATTATAAGCAGAAGAAATTAAGGTTATGACATAACATTATTTCTTGGAAATGTATTTTACAGTACGCACAAAATAAAAAAGCATTCAAACTTGCATCCACATTTTAAGTGCAATTTTGTGAATGAACTTATAATTATGTCCGCCACTGTAATGAAAAGGAAAATGGAGGTAGATGAAGATTTGAAAAAACTGGCTAGAACCAGATCAAAAGAAAGGATGCAGGCAACTAGACAGCGTTTTAAAGAAGAAAATGTTGAATTGACAAGTACGAGATACAACAGCCCTCGCACACTGGGAAAAGCTGTGGCAAAGGTAAAACGTAATCCACCAGTTAGCCCCACTAAAGCAATGGAAGTTTTAGAAAAAATAGCTGCTAAATTGCAAGTTGCTGCATCTGAAAAAAGTGACGCTCCTAAAGCAGTGCCTCGAAAACTGACGGACGAAGGAAAAAAAGAGATTTTTGATTTTTATAATAGGGATGACATTAGCAGCCAAATGCCTGGTATAAAAGATGTGAAAACAGTCAAGTCCAATACGGAAACGAAGTTACGAATCTAGACAAGAACAATGATTATGTACGTTCGAGAGGTGGAAGTGTCAAAATATCAGTGTGGATCGCTGTTAAGTCCCGGAAAGCTATCGTCAACGGTGCGCTAGAATTCTATGATTTGGCACGCAGAGTCTCTGAAAACATTTCTTTTATATTCGTAGCAAAAGTAGAAGTTAGAGGAAAGATGGTCATGTTGGATGATAAATGGAAGGACTGAAAAATATACCAGGCATTCAATCGAAACATTACTTCCTATCTGAAAAAGATCAAAGCATTTCCTTGGCGCGAACTGCAGTGTCTCATGTCAAATATACACTGGTTTTGAATTCTTCGAAAATAACCATTAATGCAGAAAGTGATTGGGACGATGACCATGACGAACCTCTTACAAATTACATACAAAATGAAATTCTGAGTCCTGATATATTAGAATCGGATCGCAGGGCCCTTTTTTTGTGTCAGCTAAAATAAGATTCCGCTTTTCTGAAGTATACAGTGATTCAGATAACGAATCTATAAATGACGAATCTTCACCGTCTCTTCAACCCTCAAAACTATCAGCAGAAGCATGCCAGAAAACTGGTACTATCCGTGCTTACCAAAAGATATTTGTGGTGCTTTGCACGTGCTTGTACAACTACTATGCAAATCCGGCAAAAAAGTGATATGGATGAAGATGGAGAAATTAGAGGACAATTTCTGACGAACATTGTTCGCAAACGTTTTACTGAAATCATTTGAACACATTATCGCGAAGTTGGAAGCGCCGGAGAAAACTCCTGCTGGTGATAATATATTCGTAGAATTTTCGGCGAATATTGACGTTTTTAAAAAGAAATAACTAAAACAAGCCGCGAAGTGCGACCCTTGAGGTCCACACGGTCAACTTCCCAGTAATATCTACCTTAATATTACAAATACTAAACACAATAATAATTATGAAAATACTACAACTATAAATAATGATAATTAGAGCTCATAACAGTAATTGCAATGCGTTAATATTAATCGTATCATCTACGGGAGCATCCACTGATTACGTAAGGCTTTTGGTGGATGGGTGATGATGATTGATTACCACAAATGCAAATTTGATTGAAATTTTGATGGTTTTCAAAATTTAAGCCGCTTATTTTAATTAAAAGACTGCAAAAACTATTAAAAATCTGCTCAAATTATCCAAACATTTTAAAACTTTGATTGACTTTACAACAAAGTCTAGAGAATAAAAGATATAAGGTAATACCATTCAGAAGAACCCTTTTCATAGGGTAACCTTGAATGGTTTTTTTTTTAAATGATTTTTTTTCAGAATCATGAAAAATATTTTGCTGGTTTCTCTTCAAAAACTGGTAGGAATATATAAATTTTATAAACATTTATTACTGTGTTGTGCAAATCAGGTTAAAAAAATATTTTTTATGAAAAAAAACCCAAAATTTCGGATTTTCTTCTATTTAATTGAAAAAAAAAACGGCTGAAACGAGTTTTTATAATGTTAAAAAAATCACAAATATGTTAATAAACGTCGATTGACACCTTAATGATGCAAACATTATATCTAGTTCGTGAGATATAGTGAATGCCAGAAATGACCTTGATGATCATGATGACTGTTAGTGATTTTTTATTTTTTATTTAATGTTTTTTGCAATCATGAGGGAATGTTTTGATGGTGTTTTTACAAGCACTGTTTGGAGTATACAAATTTTATAAAAATTGATTACTGTCTTCCGTAAATCAGGTTAAAAATTTATTGTTTATGAAAAAAACTTATTTTTTTGCACTTTTTTTCTTACATTAAAAAGCGGCTAAAACAATTTTCTTTTTCAAAATTTGATAAATTCACAAAAATTTCAATACGAGTCGATTGACTTTTTCAAAAAGCAAATCGTATGTTTGCTTCGCGAGATATAACGCATGAGAAATATGACTTTGAAGATCATGATGACTGTTAATGGTTTTTATTTTTTAATTTAATTTATTTTGTAATCATGGCAAAATGTTTTGATTGTGTTTTTCCAAGCACTATTTGGAGTATATAAAGTATATAAACATTGATTTCTTCGGCTTGTAAATAAGGTCAAAAATTTATTGTTTTTCAAAAAAAACCCTAATTTTTTGCACTTTTGTTTAAAAAAATAAAAAAACAGCTCGAAGAAGTTTTTGTAAAAATTTGAAAGAATCACATAAATGTCAATACGCGTCGATTAAAACCTTGATCAAGGAAATCGTATGTGTGGTTCGCGAGATATAACGCATGACAGACAAGACCTTCAAACGGTCAAAACAGCCCCCCCCCCGACCGAAGTCTCCCAAAAACTAATCCGCTCTTAAGATTGCAAAGACGTTTCGATTGACACGTTAACGAAGTCGATATGACTTTGTTTACGTGAGTTATGCTCGTAGAAAAAAGTGTCCACGAACGTACGTACGTACGTACGTACGTCCCATAAACATTCTTTGATCTATTATTTTGTTCTTGCATATTTTTTTTTAATTTTTAATTTTTTTTAATTCACTAAAATTACACGGGTTGCATCCGCGATAATATGATGTTGCACCCGAAATTGCTTCAAAAGTGAATAATTCATTGTTTGTTTTTGTTTCCTATATTGTTTTTTTTATTTTTCAAGTAATTAGTTTAACGTCTTATTAAATATTAAGACATAATATAATAAATGCACACACATTCACAATTAACAGACTTATATGTTTTTGTCTGATGATATGAAAAGATTAGGCCAAATTTATTGCACCCGCGATAACACTTTTCCTGGCTATTGAAATATTGCATTAAAATTCTTCCAAACGAATTTAGAGTGAACATGTTTATGTAAGTCTTCCACGATTGATTTTATAAAAAAATGTTTTTTTATTTTTTATTAAGAAACTTTACTAACGTCTAAATGTTGCATCCGCGATAATGGAATGACCCAAAAGTCCATTTAACCGCATATGAAAAAAACCCTCATGAATGAATGTGAAACGAACGTAATTGTTCTACAACAATTCAACTGGTTGCGTGACAATTTCGCTGATGTCCAAGGCATGGAATCTCAAAGTGATTTTCTAGTCTATGAAGTCTTGCTCCGTTCAGAAGATCTTCCGCGAATAACTTGCAAATAGTCAAGTGCAAATAAAACCTACCATACTCGAGCGAGGTTCACCTCGAACTCACAGCGAAACCAAATTGAAAAACCTTTTCTTGGCCACTCAATTCCAGATACTCGAAAAGGCGCAATCCACCGCGAATAGATACGCAGATACGGTCGTATCTTTCGCGACATAGCAATGCAAGATTGCAAATTACATATTCCAAGTCGGTTCAGCGATTTCGTTTGCATAACGTTCGAATGAGAAATGGCACGAGGCAAATGCGATTTGAAAGTCGTCAATAGTCTTTTTTTGAAAAGTATTTATCCAAGTTGTTTGGACTTGATTCTACTTTAAATGCTCGATGGAGAAAAAAAAGTTGGTTGTCACCGTTCTCGAGCACTTGACGCGCAATATACCTTTTCAAGGTGTTGGCTGCGACATAGATTTCGCACTTACATATATCCAGGCGATATGGAGAGGTCTCTTGACATTGCACGGTGGATTCCTCAGTTCTTGCTGAAAATTGGTGACAAATCCAACACCGCAAATAACCGATGGCTGGAAAGAGTTGAGTGCAAGGAATAATAGTGTAAGCCTTTAAATACAATGAATTGTTGATGCTGAAACAGCTCTGACTTCGTTGTTTTAGTCATTTTGAACTGTGGAAAGGAATTGTAAGACATCTTGAAATGCTGAAATTTGATTACCCTAACTTTCACCGAATGAATTGCTGGGCTCATTTCCTGGTTATTTAATACCCGTAAGAAAAAAGGTTCAGTACAACGAACGACAGCAAACAGCCTAAAAATACAGATAAGGCTACATTCCCGGATCATCAAAATCTATTAATTTTTGATAAAATTTGCAGTGATTTTGAAAGAAACTGAAATCTGAATCAAAATTGTACCATCTCAGCGTTTTAGATACGATGTGCAATCCTTCTGTCTACTCTGTTTTTCTTTTCCGGCAAGTTACCAAATTTTCACAAGTTTGTATTTAAGGGGACATTTAGGTTACAAATTTTCAGAAAATCGATTTTTTTTTTGATTTTGCTCTAAATACAATCAGAAATACGATGCAAAAGGTTTTAGAGCGATATAAAAAAAATTAAACTAGTTTTTAAGGGCCTGAGGCGAAACGCGGCGAAAGCGCATTTTTCAACTCTCCAGCATATTTCATTGTTCTCGCCTCCCCACTTGTTTTGAAACATCTGCTTCGGTTTATACTTGTTTTTGTTTTGTTTTGCACTTTAAAAAAGATTATTTAGAAGGACCAAGAAAGGAAAACAGTGTATAATGCAGCAAAGAAAGCAAAAAAAGTCAACCGAAAACAATTTCAAAAAATGTGGTCTAAGTGCGACCCTTGAAGCCCACACGACTAACTTCCCAGTGGGGTGAATAAAAAGCTATAATTTGCTTTTATTAATAATTACTATTATTAAACATTATTATTCTAAATTAATATAATTACTTTTATTATTTTTATCAATTTTTTATCTAACCATAAAAGCTTTGGTAGAGGAAGACGTCTCCACCACCTGGTCATCCTCTACCAACGCCTCGGAAACGTCGTCCTCTTCGTCTTCGTCATCCTTCTTGTCCTCCACTTCGTCCTCAACTTCGTTCTCCATCTCGGCCTCGGAATCCACAACTATTATTGAGGGTATTTATTTATTATTTACAATAACCATTCGTTATTAAGAATGTTTGACCGTTACTGAATAATTATAATTGACTTTATATATACAATATCAGATTATAATTAATATTATTTGATTGTTATTAACACTATTAAATAATTTATAACAATATCCAATTATTAACTGCATTAGCGTCTCTACTCCCATTCAGCCAAACCTGATAATATAAGTTTGGAATTTTACAAATTAATCTTTTTTTAAATAACATTTTTTGCAAATTTGATCACAATTTTGCTAAAACGCACAATAATAACAACATTACTATGAAGGTATTTGGTATCTGCACGAATTAAAAGTGCGTATCAACAGTTTAAAAATAAGCAATTTTTAGTCGTTTTTTCAGGTTTTTCATCCTAAATAAAAAACGGCAAAACCGATTTTGCTGAAAAATCATTCAGTTCTAAGTTACGTAATTACGCGTCGTTTAAAACCGGTCCCACGTCAATCCGATCTTTGGTTCTTGAGATAATCGAGACGAAAAATTATTCCGAACGCACATACGCACATACGCACATACGTACATCCGCACATACGCACATCCGCACATCCGCACATACGCACATACGCACATCCGCACATACGTACATACACACTCACAGACATCTTTCTAAAAACGATGGATTTGGATTCTAGAGACCTTAAAACGTGGAGATATGTCAAAATTTGGGATTCGCAAAATCGACCCCATTACAATAACTTCCCATAGGGAACTGGGAAGTTAACAAGCCGCGAGGTGCGACCCTTGAGGTCCACACGGTCAACTTCCCAGTAATATCTACATAAACATCAACGACATTACAGCAATGAGAGGTATTCATAGCAGTAACAGGAATGAGTTAATATGAATCATATCGTCTACGGGAGGGTCCATTGATTACGTAAGGTTTTTGGTCGATGAATATTCATGCGGATCAATTGGTGGGGGCCTTTTTGATCTTGAAAATTTTTGTTGGTTTTCAAAATTTAAGCAGTTTTTTTTAATTAAAAGACTATAAAAACTATTAAAAAGCTGCTCAATTATGCAAATATTTTAAAACTTTGATTAAATTTACAACATTTTTTTTTTAGAATAAAGGATATAAAGTAATAGCATTCGTATGAACCCTCTTTACATGGTAACTTTGAATGATTTTTTTATTTTTAATTTAGTTTTTTTCATAATCATGGAAGAAAATTTTGCCGGTGTCTCTTCAAAAACTAATGAGAATGTATAAATTTTATAAACTATTATCACTGTGCGGTGCAAATCAGGTTAAAAAATATTATCTATAAAAAAAACATAATTTTTCGCATTTTCTTCTATTAAATTAAAAACCGGCTGAAACGAATTTTTGTATTGTTGAAAACTTCACAAAGATGTTAATACACGTCAACTGACACCTTAACCATCCAAATATTATATCTGGTTCGTGAGATATAGTGAATGATAAAAATGACCTTGAAAATCTTGATGAGTTTTAATAATTTTTTATTTTTAATTTCGTTTTTCACGTAATCATGGGGAAAAGTTTTGATGATGTTTTTACAAACATTGTTTGCAATATATAAATTTTATAAAGATTGATTACTATTTTTCGCAAATCAGCTTAAAAATTAATTGTTTATGAAAAAACCCAATTTTTTGCAGTTTTTTTCTTAAATTAAAAAAACGGCTCCAAAGATTATTTTAAAAATGCGACATATTTACAAAAATATTAATACGCGTACAATGACAGCTAAACGATGCAAATCCAATGTTTGATTCGCGAGATATAACGCATGACAGAAATGACCTTCAAACGGGCAAAACAGCAAACCCCCCGACTGAAGTTTCCCAAAAACTAATCAGCTCTTAAGATTCCAAAGACGCTTTGATTGACACCTTAACGAAGTCGATACGACTTTGTTTACGTGAGTTACGCTCTTTGAAAAAACTGTCCACGAACGCACACACGTACGTACGGACGTACGTACGTACATACACACACACACATACATACTTCTTTCTAAAAACACTTAAAATATACTCTAAAGACCACAAAACGTAAAGATATGTTGAAAATTTCAATTTCGATTTTCGAGTCGATTACAAGAACTTCCCATATACTGGGAAGTTAAAAAGCAAATACTGAAGAATCATCGACAAATTCGACGACTTATTATGGTTTGATAATAAGACGAAATTCCGATTTCAAGGAAAAAACGCGAAAAGAAATGTGGGCAACGTTTTACCACAAAATTTCTACCGATGAAAATCCACAGCACACTTATTGTCCAGCTGGTGCTGACTCTTGGTGCAGTTATAGTAAAGCTGAGGCGACTGGTGAATTAAAAAATCTATAAACATGCTCCACCTCTTAATCAAGAAGCAAAGGAAATCCTAAAACCCATTTACGAAGACTTGGCATCAGACGATTTGTTGGAAAGATGTTTGGGAAATAAGACATAAAACAATAACGAAACTTTTGCTGGCATGATCATTGTAGAAATTGCTGCTCACACTGCTTCTTGCATTTTTAATGAATGATTTGCAAGTGTTTTAAAAATACTGCAACTGATGGGCATTGCAATAGGAATTTCAGCCTATAGACACGCTGTCGAAATCGATCGCGCTCGCGTAAAACAATCGAATCGCCGCAGCACTGAGGCCTCCAAAGACGCTAGAACAGCTAAGAGAGACGAAAAATTGAAGCTTCAGGAGAAGTACAAGGAAGAGAAAGGATTAATGTATGGCGCAGGTATGGCAAAATAGAAGTACGTAGCATTCACATTGGAAACTAACTTGAAAAAACGTTAAATGTTAATTTCCCGGAATCGCGTTTTTTGAGAAAACTATTGATCCGATCATACTGAATTTTTAATATGTTGTTAATGACATGTCTGACTATCGCGTGAACTAGGATCATGTTGATCGAAAATAAATTTTCCGATTTCCAGCCGATTTTCTAGCCTCAAAAACCGTTTTTTTTAAATTGCCGCCATTTTGTTATTTTTTGGTGGAAAATAGTTATCTTAGTGCACGAGATAGCCATTTAAACAAGGACTAAGTTTTGTCTTAATTTTTTCTCTCAGATATTCCATACTAGAGAAATCATGTCCGCCATCAATTTTGGGCATTTTTTTTTGAAAAATTCGTAAAATCCATAAAACTGTTTCAAAAATCCTAAAACCCTTTTTTTATACTTGAAATGGTAGTAAAGATTTTTGTGGTATTTGTTCAGAATGATATCTTTTTTCCTTCCATGAAAAAGAATCATCGAAAAAAGATGTTTTTTGAAAATCGAAACCTAAAATTCCCTTTAATGTTCGGTGCTTCTAACACAGACATCATCTATATACTCATCATGTTGGCGACTCAAATTTGGTATATCTTTTTTGCTAAAAACAACAACAATGTTTTAGTGCATCATATCGTCCAATAGGCACATATTGTTAGCCTGTCCTAAAACAAAGTAAAGAAATTATTGGCATAGGTATACTCGTAAAAGCCATCAAAGATCAATAGTTAGGGATAACTTCCTAACTCCGCTTGATATTCGTAAAAATCTTGGACCTCTCAGAACTACATACATACAGTGCGCGTAAAAAAGATAGCACACTTTAACAATTCTTCGTTATTTCCTATAGAACGGGATACAGGTCAAAAAGATGTTCTACAGATTCGGTACGTAGACTGAAATACACATTACTAGCCGAAAATAATTAAGGGTTTCTCAAAATTTAAGATTTTATGGCGAATTTAAAGAGTTTTAGGTGCGTAAAAAAGATGGCACATAATGCTTGCCTCTTAAATTAGCTTGATTTCCTCCACCAAGCCACTTTAGTTCCGGCTTTCAAATTGTCACCTTCACAATATAGCCATTTAAGGCAGAGTGTATAATCACATTTAAAAACAAAAGGTTCAAACATTTAGGAAAATGGGACGAGATTCACCAGGTCGACTTCGAGCGATATTTTTTGTGATATTTTCCAATGAAGAAAGGTTTAATTTTGATGGTCCAGATGGCTGGGGATATTATTTCCACAACATTCGGAAGGAGCAAATAATTAAAAGTAAGCGGCAGCATGATGGAGGATCGGTGATGATATAGAGTGCTATCGGATTTGCCGGGCGATAGTGTTCATCAGTGGCAAAATGAACGCCGATAAGTATATACAGCTGTTGGAAGAGTCTAATGACCATTGTAGATAATTCGCCGATTTTTCAACAGGATAATGCGTCTGTGCACACCGCCAGGAAGGTGAAATCTTTCTTCGTCTTTCTCTTGGAAGAAATCGAATTTTCCGATTGGCCAGCACGATCACCCAACCTCAACATAATCGAAAATTGTTAAGGACAGCTGGCTCGGCTTGTTTTCGCCGAAAGAAAACAATACCCAACTGCATATGAGCCGAAACTGCAATAATTAAATGTTGGAGTGAAATTTCCCGAAAATACATAAAAAAAAATTATACAAAAGCCGTGCACAAAGAATGTTTGAAGTAATTAAAAATAGTGGAGGTACAAATAAGTATGAGTGTTTATTATTTTATTATTTCCTGTAGGTGTGCTATCTTTTTTACGCACCGAAAACACAATAAATTCGTCATAGAACCTCAAATTTTAAAAAAAACCTCAATTTTTCAGGGAAAAATGTGTTTTTCAGTCTACGCGTGTAATTTGTAGAACATCTTATTGACCTCCATCCCGTTGCTCATGAAATAATATGAAATTTTTCAGGTGTGCTATCCTTTTTGCGCGGACTATATGTACATGAAAAACCTGTCCCGTTCAGTACACTTCTCCCAGTTTCTTACCATGTTTTATATGGGAAGAAACCCACAGGGTGGCATAATTTATGACTATATTATCAATGAAAGCATTTCTGGGATTATTTATCCCTGTTTCGTGGAGCTTTCCAAAATATTTTCATCCTGTGATTTTCGATTATGGTTTTTTGGTTGTTTCTTCCAAACTCTTTGCTTATAGTTAAATTGATCGTTCTATCAGGAGTACGGTTTCAAATATTGAACACAGTTTTTGTTAATATTCTCTTAGATTTCAATACTTCGACTACTAAATTATGAGAAAATAAAAAAAATTACATTGACTGATCTGCGTTGACTTCTACAACGCATTCAATTCAGTTTTCAATATAATATTTTTCAAGAAAATGAGACTTCTTGGTGTTCCTGCCTCAATAGTTATGTTTCTGATTCAATGAATCCTTTGTTAGGTGCTTCCAAGATTCTATCCTAGGTCCTCTTCTGCTTTTATTCTCTGCCAATCTATGATTTTTCTTTCAAATCGCATATATCATGGAGTTTAAGATAGTATTTTAATTGAAAAGTGTTTGCTTTACCAATTTTGAAACCGTTTTGTCAAGCTATTCAACCCTTCTCTGTGGATTTCATGCCGTATAAACTAATCCTCCTCAAAAATGTCATCGAACTATTATCGTAGTAAGTAAGTCTATCCTAGCACTGCCTCGAAATTACATCATGTTCCAAAAAAACAACTGCTGGTAATTGTAACGGCGCACTGCAGACTTCGATTACCACCGCTGGTTGCTTACCTCGTATTTATTTTTGGTTTTGAGAGTAACAATCTGTTTTTTTATCTAATCGCATTTTACGGTCATCGCTGACCGTAAGCTCATAATCAAAATGCTGGAAAAACAAACTGAAAAACTCCTACCTCATCTTCATCACAAGCATCATGAAGCCGAAGAAATAACTTAGTCAACGTGAACTTGCTCAACATGAGGTTACCTTGAAGAAGATACCGAAAAATAATCAGGGAAAAAAATTCAAACTCACGCCATGAACAGTGTGAGTTGGTACAAGTCTAATGATGTTTTAAACTTGCTCGCATTACGTAAGAAAACTTTCTTAGCTTACCTGTATCTTGCGGGTCGATCCATGAAATCATCTTGGTTGCATCCTCACTCGATATACCGCAATCTAGCCATTCATCCGTTGGCATTGTGCGGGACTACGGCCATAATTGACGCGCCAGCTAACCAACCAGCAAACCTACCAACTAATTTTCAGTAAAACTTTATGATGAGTTTCGGACGTAGTAAATTATTGCTTTTCAGATTAGTTTCGTGCTGGGCCTGTGAAATTAGAACAAGCTTCGCCAGACTTATTGAAATTCATTAGATTTTCGGATGTTACATCAAACAGCTACACACCACGTCCATGTGAAGATGATGTGAAGATATTATTCAATGAAAGTATCTTTTTGGGGTATTGTATTTTGGAAAGATGGATGCTAGAAAGGTGCAACGGGTCGTCGTAATAATAGATGCGAACACGTTGAGTTTAATGGAGTTGATTTAGGGATTCGATAAGTCATGAATCTCAACTCTTTTCGGAACGTACTAAATTATCGTCTTTTGTATCTTAAAAGGTAGATCTTGTGTTTCGTTGTCTACCGCTTGTATCATTATGGTAAAATATGTTTTGGTGATAGAGTAATGGACTGATGATGGTGATTTCTGCAATAAAAATTTGTGATCACCTTAAAAGCGTAATCAATTAAATTGAATCGATGGAATGTTTGAAGGCAACTTGTTTCAATTAATCTTATTGTTTTCAGCATTTCTAATAGTTTATCTTTGAAAAAATGGGACCAAGCAGTCTGTTGCTTTTTTGCCGTCCATTTCACATTCAAAGCATCAATCTATCCACTCTAATATATTTTATAAATAATGTCGTCCTCGCAACAATCACCAACTCTTCATCACAATCATATTGCTTTCGGCCTAAAGAGATTTGACCTCTTACAATATTGTTGTTTGATTTGTGTAATAACCATAAACTACACACGCCCGACATTTAGCAACAAATTCTATTCTGTCTTCTATTAAGCAACTTAACCATCAGTTGTGGATGAGTACAAAAGATTGGTCATGTCGAATCGTCACAGTAGCAATCCATTCTAGATTTATTAAACTGTTTATTTTCAAAGAATTTGATTGCATAAATACGAATTTGTTTGATGATGGCTTGAAAGCAAGACGTCGTAATAATAGACAGAACTATATGAAGACAACATGTTTGTTGATAAGACTACAACCATTCAGGCCGATTATTCATTTAAGTTTTGATTGGTAGCATGATTTGAAATATTTATTTTTGTAGAATTTTCGTGATAAGATACTTAAATAAATTTCACTGTAAGAAGATTTTCAGTATTCGAAATGTTGTTGTTAGTTGCGATTGCAAAATGTTTGTGTTGAAATCAAAAGCAGCTGTAATATATTACGAAAAATTGGTCATAAATTTTGTTATGAAACGTAATCAAAGCAAGCCGTGAGGTGCGACCCTTAAGGTCCACACGGTCAACTTCCCAGTAATATCTACATAGTTATTAAAAATATTAAACACAATAATAATTATGGAAATAATACTACTTTAAATAATAAAAATGTACCTCTCATAAAAGTTATTGGAATGACTTAATATTAATCGTAACATCTACGCGAGCGTCAATTGATTACGTAAGGATTTTGGTGGATTGGTTTGATTGAATATTCACGCGGATCAATCGGAGGAGGGTGGCAGGTTACAAAGCCTTTTCTACGTTATTTGTTATTTTCATATCGACGCTTGAAGGACAAAACAGGGCTAGCAAAAATGAATGCAGTTTTTGTTATTACGACATCTGAAGAGATTTTGTCGCGTGATGACCATTTTGAATAGTTGCGGTCAAAATTGCCAGCGCATAATCACTGAATTTAAATTTTTCCACGATTTTACATCAATGAAACTAATAACTGTTTCTTATTTTCTGTTGATTTTGAGAAACATTGAATATGCAGTCAAAAATAGGTTCAATTGCATGTAAAAAGTAAAATATATGTATTACAAATGATGAAAGAAGTAATAGAAATCTTACGAATACTAAAGAACAAAACTTTTTAAAACTACAATTTTTTATTTGATGAAAACTTTTCAAAGCATATGATCTTGAAAAGTGTTGACTACAAAACATTTTACCATTCAAAACGTTGATTATCACGATTGCAAATTTGATTTGATTTGATTTGTATTGGTTTTCAAAATTTAAGCAGTTTTTTCATTAAAGTCAAAACACGGTTCTGTGAAGACTATTAAAAATCTCCGCAAATTATGCACATAATAAAAAAATTTGATTGACTTTACAACAATGTCTTTAGAATAAGAGATTTAAAGTATAAAAATTCGTATGAACCTTCTTTACATAGTGACTTTGAATGATTTTTTTATTTTTAATTCAATTTGTTTTGAAATCATGAGTAAAAATTTTGCTGGTTTCTCTACAAAAATTGATAAAAGCTTATAAATTTTTTAAAAATTTATTATTTCGATGTGCAAATCAGGTTAAAAATTGATTTTTTTCAAGGAAAACACACTAATTTTCCACATTTTTTTATTAAATTAGAGAAATGGCATTGAAGCTATTTTTTAAAATTTAAAAACATCATTAAATGTTAATACGCGTCGATTGACACTTTAATGATGCAAAGATTATATTTGGTTCTCGAGATATAATGAATGATATAAATGAGCATGAAGGTCATGATGACTTTTAATGATTTTTTGTTTTTAATTCAATTTTTTTGTAATTATGAAAAAAAATGTTTGGTGTTTTTTTTACAAAAACTGTTTGGAATAATTTTGGTTGAGCCTTTTTTGTCGAAAAAATTGTAGCAGTTGTGCAACTATTGGATTCAAAATTTAGTCTCCGAAATTGTCTTCCAAGCGTTGCGTGTGTAAATTATTGGATCATTCAGCCAGGAGCTGCGGATATGATTTCTTAAAATTTAAAATTAAATTTTATACTAAAAACTCTGTATGAAGTTGCTTTCTGGAAGGAAACAATTTAGAAGTAGAAGCTTTTCAAACCAATAGACATTTCAAGGCTATTTTAAGAAAATGCGTAGCAATTGATAAATTCTCATTTTCTAAAAGAAAGAAACAACGATCAATTTTTACGTGAAAATTTAATTTTTGCGTGGAACCGGTGTCCAAAAATGTTTAAACTATTTTGAAGAAAATATTAAGTATATCGGAGTTTTTTTATTTCTCGCGTTGTCAGGCATTAAATTTTCTAGTGTGGTTTGTTAAACGTTAGGCTATATGCCTCAACTTGGTTGTAATATCGAAGAAATAAAAAAATATTATGATAAATTTATGAACAAATTTTTTTTTCTCCATCAGTTTTGCGTCGTATTTTTTTTCTTTCCTAAGTTTTATCCAACTTTTTTCTAGTGTTAAATCTTAACTATTGTTAGAAAAATTCGGGAAGATAAAAGTTTTTCTTCTTGATTTTTTGCCATTTATTTAGTAGCTTTTTAAGTTTTTAGTTTACTCCTTATTGTTTATATTATTATTTCCTCTTCGCCAATTTTGCAAAATATGTATGTATATTCACTTCGAAGTCATAACAATTTTTTCTCTAGTTAGAATACTAAAAAAAATTCTAGATTTTATGCCGTTTGTGCAAGTTCAAGTATCATATTCACGTGTTTTTTTATAAATATGTGGAAAAAACTGTATGTACATACATAAACGAAAGAAAAGTGGATCTTATCCTATCCGACATCGATTGAAATGAACATAAACGGTTTCAAAAACATTCAAAGCTCAAATTTGGCGTTGCCTGAAAGGGACAGGCTTTTTTATTCAAAACAATTCACTAGGCTGGGTCACATCATCGTCCGTATTAATTTCCATCTAATTATTCAAAACCTATTTTTATTTACAATTTTGCGAAAAAATCATTGAAAAAAATTCTTGAATTCTTTTTGATACAAATGTTTTATAAAAATTATTCGAAAAATTTCTGCTAAAACTCAAAAATAAAACCATCAAATAATTATTCCTTTTCCTTGTTAACATCAAAGAAAAAGTATCTAAAAATCTTGGTGTCAAAATGTCAAAAATATGTATTTTCAAGGACATTTACACAGAAATTCACTTATATTCACAGATAACTTTTTGGAGAAAAATATATTTAAAGAAATGAAAAAACCCAAATTATTATAAATAATTTTTTTCGTACAATTTTAATACCGAATAAATTTTGAATGAAAATTTTATAGACAATTAATTATTCCAAATTATTAGAAACAATTTTTTCGTACAAATTGAATGAATTTATGCAGTTTTTTATCATTTTCTTCTAAAATTCTACAAACAATTTTCATTTACGGCAAAACCAACATCGAAATATCTACCAGTAAAATTATTTTTCACTCGAGAATTTTATCTGATTCTTATGTGAAAGAGATATTGCAAAATTCCAAGTACAGGAAATGAAATCATAAAAAGCAGAAAATTCAATAACCACTGATGAAAAATTTTATGTTGGGATTTGGCCTCCTGTTAAAAAAAGAATTAAATCAATTACGCATAGTTAAGAAAAAAATCATATATTGTATTTGATAATATTGTTAAACTTTTTAGCACAACTTTGGGTTTACTGGGGAATATATTGAAGTTTTGAAATATTACGACGCAAATTTCTAAAAAAAAACAAGACTGCTTGCAAATATGATCCCTAAATATATTTTATCTTCGCACAACGTTGTGTTTAATGAAGAAAATGTTGAAGTTGTAAAATTTTTACGATAAGCAATTTCTTTTTTTCTTTTTTCACTTCTAAATTATTTCGAATTAAATCCTTTGAATTGATTTCAGGAAACTGTAACTGTTTCTAGGAAGAATTTCCTGTCTATAAAAAATATTTTCTATTATCGTTGATACATTTGGCAACCAACAAAACACACAATGCTATGATTAAGGGTCAGGCGAATTGCTCCTTACATTGCGCTGCTTCTGTCAGGTGTAAAAACTTACTGATTTATAAGAGATGCCTAAAAATTTAAAGGCATTTTTTTCAAAACTGAAAATGGGGAGGTTCGAAAACACAAATATGTATGGAAATGGCTACGTATGCTTAATATACGAAACTTGACAGTCGTTATACTTCGCGGATACAAATAATAAATTTAGTTGAAGTATAATGAGCTTAATCTATCAGTAAGCCTATACGTGGTCGTGCTGTCTGGTGGCGGATGGTAAATGAACGCACCTGAAAAGGATGCCGTCCGTCACCCCGAAACCACACTTTCCCATTTGAAAATGGGTGTTGCGTTCTAATATTTTAGAGATTGAACATCCTTAATGTCTCCTACTCATTCGCCAAATTTCAACCCGGTCTGAGAGGACGAGGTCGTGCCTTCTTCTTCTTAGGCTAACCAAACCCGCTCAAAGTCTTAGTTGTAACAGCCTTTCCTTCTACAAAAGGTTGCCAGTTTGTCAGTAATAAATAAATCTTACGGATTGGGAGAAAGTCTTTGAAAAATGATAAAAGACTTGAAAAAGGGTGCTTCAGAAAAAACCCATTAAATGTATTTATGGCAGGAAACGCCATCCATCAGTTGCAGGTAAATTATGGCGTCAATATTCTCCTCATCTTTCAAAATAATCACTGATGCATTTTCCGACAAGACAAATTCCCCGTTTGTCTATTCTGGATTGTTGCTCCCTGACACTGTCTGCCTGAATTCCTGCCTTTTCCGCGAGCTTGATTCGGGCTCATTGATCCATACGCGTCCCGGAATGTAAAATAATTCCAAAGCAAAGAACCGGGTGAGCTGGGCTATTTTTAGTGTAAACACCCTGAATAAATTCTCTGGAAATTCAAATTGATATACACAACTTACACTATATTTTCCCAACATTCCATTGCGTCGGGAAAATTGCTGAGTTGGCTTTATGCTGTGGCATGGTATTCTGTTTTCTGTTCTGCTTGCGTTCAGAAATATTGCGTGCATATTTATCCTTACCTCATAATTTCACTGATTTCGAAGCATTCCATGTGGTCTCATATGTTAGATTGCTTTCTACTTACATACATACATATATACATATATGTTTGTGTGTACATATTTTGTAGATCCATCAAGCCATTTGAATCTTGAATATTTGGCTAAGCCTGCAGCACTCCCACTTTCATCGTGTATCATCGTGTGTATTGCGAAGGATCTTCAAAATCAATTATTCATTTTCCTTCCTCGAATGCTTGGAAGTTTTATTTGTCTGTCTAGTAGCGTTTGTTGCTCCAAGGGCGGAAATTGATTTGGAATATGTATGTACAAAAGGGGTCTTGAAAGATGAGTTCTTAGCGCTGTAACGGCGATTGGGTCGATTGGCTGTCGACATTGATTGATTCCACCCGCCGCCAGGGAGACGAAAGTAATGTTTTGGCAAAGACCCAAGCGCACACCCGTGGTAAAGAGTTTCCACTTTAATTTTCCATGATGCGTCCAGCCTGGGATGGTGAAAATTATGGTCTATTTAGGGAGAAATGTTGCAAAGGTAAATGCCGGTTGTGTATTTTGGAATTGAATTTGTTTTCTGTCGAAACGAGCGGCGAACGACCAATTGTATCTTTTACCATAGAGTGAATGCAAATTGGGTCATCGAAGATACATATATTTGAGGATCAATTTCGCAATTTTCGACCACAACTTAATTCTTGTGCATTGTTGAATGAAAGTGCTGCAACACATTCGATTCGTTCTTAAAATAGTTCACCTTTATCACTTTTCCTGTTGCAAATCGCAGAGAGAATTTGGCACTGTATCAACCCGACAAAACGAGGCTCACTTTTAATTATCCTCACATTCCCATATCCAAACAAAAACGAAAAAGAAAATCAATTCAAGTGTGTCGCGTCACGATGAAAATAAGATAAGACGGAAAAATGTCTTGGCTTATTCAAATTCTATGGTCATGCTTGGTTTTAGTGTCACCCGAAAAAATCGTCGTGATTGGAACCAATGGAAAAATAATAACCACTGTGATATGCAAAACACATTCGTGTATTGCGTTACAGAAAGGAACCGTAAAATCAGTTTCAATATTCTCTTTGTCGCCTTAGGGTATTTAGTATTCATGAGTGGTAAATCTGCTGACGAAGTGGTGATGATGATGATGATGCACAAACTTGCTCCCTAAAATGCCACCAAGAAAGTAAATAGGGCGACTGTTAGTTCTTTATCAGTTTTCCGGCCGTATTTTCGTATCCAATCACATGGAAATGATTTGGGTTGTTTTAAATATCCTGAAAAAGACCAATTGAAGATAGGTCTGTGATGAAAAACTAGGTCGATACTAGATCGATGGTTATCAAAATATCACCAAAAAGGAAGATATATTAATGATTTAATCAACAAAAAAAACTCAATAAATATCAATCTGTTATTAAAATTAAATTTTACCGAGTAAACATTTCGATGGTATTAAAGCAAATTTTTAGTCTGTTCTGCATAGTTCGCGAGCTCTAGTGTAAAGTCAAATGAAAAAAAAATCAGACTTGCGTTCTACTACTATGTGGGTTTACTTTTCACTGTGAGCCTTGATGTGAAGGCGATTTATTCTTTGATACATCGGTAACAATCCCTTCCTTTACCGTTTCTTCTTAAGAACCGCTTTTTGTGACAAACCATTTTGTGTCTCTCTTATTTTCTCTTATATTTATATTTTGTCACTGAAGCATCAAAAGCTCGGTCTCGTTCTAAACTCGACACAATCCAGTGTTAAGATATCCTCTGAATGTCTATGAGTGTCTCTGAGTGTCTTCGTATGTTTTCGAGTGTCTCCAAGTGTCTCCGAGTGCATTAAACATTCGCCGAATGTTTCCAAATGTGGAGAAAATTTCGCTCACTGCAAGTGTGACATTAAGTTAGCGCAGCTGGTGCATCCAACCGTCAAATCCATGCATGCTTTAACGACTCAACACAGTTGGTCTCTGACCCCTTGACTTGTCTTTGATGCTTGTGTGCCAAAAAAATAGAATTCGTCATTCTCGCGCTTCGCACCGTGTTTAACTCGCGCAATTCACGCACTCACTGGTGTATCTGACGTATTGTCATTGCTATTACAGATTTTTGTATAGCCTGTCACTCTCTTCCAGGGTTGTGCAGTCATGGATCGGTAATGTTATTTGAAGAAAGGCTTACGCCCGTACTGAACTGCTCTTAGAAACATTTATGAAATACATTCAATGAAAGAACGAATGTTCAGAAATGTGAACAACTTTGATTCAAGTGAAGACATGAATGTTTATAAACACATCGATATCGTTTAAGCCTTTGTGTATTTTCAGTTGAACAACAAGTCGACTATTTTTTTGTCCTTGGTTTGCAACCTTGCAAACACAATTTACAAAATTTGCACACGAAATGGAGGTTTTCTGTTTTTAGAACTTACGCCGATAAGTTGAGAAATGCGGTTTTAGTGTGAAGAATAACAACATCAGCAGGGACTGCCACTCCACCATCCATAGAGAAAACTACCGCTGTTAGCGCGTAGAGCCTGAAAAAAGATCATCAAATACAAACATCAAATTATTCAGGGAAAATACAAGCAGGAATCGATACATCGGCAATCAATATTACATGTGTCTAAAAATGATATTGATAAATACTGTTGATTTTATTGTGAACATAATTAATATTGTGATAAATCTTAAAAATTACGAATATTCCTTTGCCGAAGATATAAAATAATTAATTCACGATCGATGTGAAAATCCGAGTTTTTTGCGTACCAGGAAAATTTTCAGCTGGTTCATGGTACCAGATCCAAACAATAGAACACTCATCAGAAGGTTGGTAAATGTATAATTTTCCTGAAAAATCCAGTTCTTTGAAGCCTTACGTAGTTAATGGTCCTTCAAGAAATAAAATTACTAAGAGTGAAATAATCTGGTACTTTTCACGATCATCTTTCCTTACACCAAAAACCTAATAATCGATTTCCGTAGAATATTCACAATGAAAATTGTTCATTTTATTATGGACATCCCTTTATATCCTCTCAAATGTTGCTCAATTCACAGTATAGTCATAATATGGACCAAAACGTTTCATAATTGTCAATAACAAAAATCTATGTCCTACGATAAATCGGCCTTTATCTTGCAGCTTCGTGAAAAACAAATTTATTATTTTACTAAATAAAGTGTCTAATTTGGTGTCTCAAAAACTATGGTTGATTTTAATTGATTTCTTTACATCTGAATGATTGTTTTTATTCTTTTTTGATGCAAATTTATATATATTACTTCAAAGTTATAATAAAACTCATTGCCTAATTCCTTAGAAGAATATTTTCTGTCTGTACTAAATCATTTTCTGTTTCTTTACAGGTAAGTTTATTTGATTGATGAAGTGAACGAATATTTGGATATTAGTAAGTACAAAATTTCTGTTAGAGTCACAATTTAATTAAAATTCATATTAAATTCTTGAAAAAAACGGCCTTCAACAGAAACTAAGTATCATCGTTTTCAGTTCTTTGATACTGCTCAACCTATTTCAGCAATTTTGAAAATGTGGTTTTAGAAAATTTGGGGAAAAAAAACATTTTTAAATTTTATTTACTGTGTGTTGGGTTGAAACTTCATTATTTATAGCAATGATTTTTATTTCAAGACCAATGATAAAATTGAACTAAAATTATATTTGGTGGTATATCTGCTAGTGTTTTTAAAATTCTATTAAGGATACAGTGTTTAATATTTTTTGATGAATTTTGCTGTGTTCAAGCAAGTACGCCTTTCGCTTATTCATGTCAAAGAATTTCAGTTAAATGGCTGCTTCTGCTGGCTTGGCAATAGCCCTTCCTCAACCCAAACCCAACTCTGAAGTATATATTCATTTGCTTGTGACACCTTTTCACGAAAAACTCGATGAATTTTGTTATGAAGTACGTCAGCTGCTTGACCCCAAAACAGCGTTAAATAATAGCTACGTGATAGCAAATTTGCATCGTCAAAATAGATAATAACACGATTATCGAACATATACTGCAACTGCTGAATGTGTTGTTAAAACACATCGAAACGTGTTATTTTCATATAATCATTTTCAATATACTACAAAGTGTATTATTTTGAAATGTGCTACAATTTTAGCACATGCAAAATAAGTCCTTGACGGAAGGTAGATGTAAAACGGTGACATTCGTTACACTGGGTAATATAATATTGATATGTCCAATATGTTCGTCAACTAAACTCCAATACTATTGACGATGAAGATGTTCATGTTAAGATGAAGATTTGAACCACCGTTTTTGTGCACAGAATTTAGACAATCTACGCCTGTATCCATGAGTTTATCTTATGTTTTCGCGTTTATTGTGTTTTATATGTTTTTATATGTGTCACACGTAGTCGACACTCATGCACTTTAGTGCTTTATAGCAGTTAATATTTTATGAGCAAACAATTAAAACAAAAACACATGTTTTATTCAACTCAAACATCTTAAGTGTTTTCAAGCTAAGCACTTAGTCGTGTAAGATCATTAACTAAACATTTTGGTGCGTTAAAATTATAGAATCTAAATACTTTTTACACGTTTTGAGCATAAACGTTACAAATACATATTAGTGTTCTTTAACATGCACAATATTTGAAAATTACACGTTTGTATCTGTCGTGTACACCGGTCAATAAACGTATATTATTAAATATTTCATCGCTTTGATGTTTCCCTGTAGCACTAAATGATTCTCTGCTGTTTTTCAGCTCTGAAATCTGAGTGCCAACCGGAACTGCTGAAGTAGACTTATTATTTTTATGAACTCAAATAAAAACAAGCCGCGAGGTGCAACCCTTGAGGTCCACACGGTCAACTTCCCAGTAATATCTACATGAATATTAAAAATATTAAACACAAAAATATTTATGAAAATAATACTACTTTAAATAATAATAATGAGAGGTACTCATAATCGTAATAGAAATGAGCTAATATCAATCATATCATCTACTGTAGCGTTCATTGATTACGTAATGCTTTTGTTGGGTGGGGGGTGGATTGGTTTGATTGACTATTCACGCGGATAAATCGGAGGGGGCGGGCTATAAAGCCTTTTTTACGTTATGTGTTATTTTTACATCGATGCTTGAAGGACAAAAGAGCGCTAGCAAATGCATTTTTGTTATTACGCCCACTGAAGAGGTTTTCTCGCGAGGTGTCCATTTTAAATAATTTTGTTCAAAATTGCCATGACTTCGGCATAATCATTGAATTTGTGTTTTGTCACGAGCCGTGTTTTAGGTTTTTTTTGGATCATACAAAATCATTTGGCTAGTTTCTCTTCGAAAACTATTAGGAATGTATAAATTATATAAACATTTATTACTGAGCTGTGCAAATCAGGTTAAAAATTTATTTTTTATGAAAAAAACTCTAATTTTCCCATTTTCTTTTATTAAATGGAAAAACGGCGGAAAGGACTTTTTCTAAAGTTGAAAACATAAAAAAAATTAATGCAGGTTGAATGACACCTCAATGATGCAAATATTATATCTGGTTCATGAGATATAGTGGATGATAAAAATGACCTTGAAAATCATGATGACTTTTAATGATTTTTTATTTTTAATTTCATTTTTTACGTAATCATAAAAAAAAGTTTTGCTGATTTTCTTACAAAAATTGTTAGGGGTATATAAATTTTGTATACATTTGTTACTGTGTGCTGCAAATCAGGTTAAAAACTTATTGTTTATGGAAAAAAACCTATTTTTTAGCACTTTTTTTCAATAAATTAAAAAAACCGTTCAAACGATTTTTTTAAAAACTTGATAGAATCACAAAAATATTAATACGCGTCGATTGACATCTTAACTTTGCAAATCGTATTTGTCGTTCCGGAGATATAACGCATGACAGAAATGACCTTCAAACGGGCAAACCAGCAAACCCCCCCGACTGAAGTGTCCCAAAAACTAATCAGCTCTTAAGATTGCAAAGACGCTTCGATTGACACCTCAACGAAGTCGATACGACTTTGTTTACGTGAGTTATGCTCGTAGAAAAAACTGTCCACGAACGCACGTACGTACGTAAGTACACACACACACACACACACACACACATACATACTTCTTTCTAAAAACACTTAAAATATACTCTATAGACCTTAAAACGTAAAGAAATGTTGAAAATTTAAATTTTCGAGGCGATTACAAGAACTTCCCATATACTGGGAAGTTAAAAATCAATTTTTTTGAACAGGATTCAAATAATTTAAACACTTGTTTATCAGAATATCTTTCATCCATTCCCAGCAACAATCTAAATCTTTCTAATTGCATATATTTTGTACTCCAGTACTGTTTTGATTTTAAATATTTTCTGGAAGAAGAAAGCATGAGGAAACCAAAGAATTAAAAGTCAGGATATAGCATAACAAATTTTAATTATTTGAATGTGAAACCTGCTAATTTGTATAGCATTCAAAATTCTGGAAAAATAGTTAAATCTGGAAGGTAGGCAGCACTGGAAGTGTAAGTGTTATTTTTGATATGAGTGAATTGGAAAGGTCATAATCAATCCATATATTTAATACCATCTACGATTTTCACACGTGAAAATTAAACATGCCGTGATAAGAAATGGATGATTATTCATCTCAACCTCGTTTAAAAGGTTTTGCGTATCTAGGACTTTACCATTCATTCATTTTGAAAGAAAAGAGGACCAAAGAGGCCATCATTTTCAATCCACATAAAACAGTCACTCTCTTGGGGTGTACTAGATACTCTATGAACACGCGTGTATTTTGTGGACCTCAAATTCGGCAGTTCTATTTATTGATGTAAGCTTCAAAATATAAATGAGATTCGTCCGAAAAAAATAATTATGCAAACAAAATTGGTATAAGCATTGTTCAAGCATAATACAATCCAATTCTGAAAACGGAGGCTTGATATCAATCCCGTCACTGTTACGAATGTCGAAATGATATGCACATTTTGATGAAACCAAAAAATGACCAACTTTCGAACTTTTCCAGCATCAAAAGTTCCCCTTGTTCTTTATATTTAATAGTACCTATTTAATTGCCTGCATTTGTCGAAGTACGTCTCATTCCACGCGCATTTTATCCATTGTCAGAAGCCTTGTTGGAATTTATTCTGGGTCCTGCACGGCCTCATATGCCTTAATACTTATTTATCGTCCATATCTCTTTTGCACAGATTAAATATCCACAGTATTGTATTTCACTACTATTTCGTATTCATAAAAATTACATTTAACAAAATAACAATTGACATACATCAGTTCCAATGTTTAATTCAATAACGAAACTGATATTGACCTTTGTGAACTTGAACGCTTGTCCCTTTTGCATAGCATAAGCATACCATTTGACGAAGAAACCACATCAGAAACAAAAACACAATCCTATAGAATTTCCATAACACCAGCCAAACCCTTAACATCGATCCACCCAATATACCGCCACACCCCAATCCACATAAAAAAACATACAAACGGTTGCATTCAAGCCTACAACCTGAGTATCCCCTACTAGAATTCAGTCGTTAAATTGTAGAAGCAAGGGTAAATGCCCTCAAAGCAAGAAAAGTAACCTTTTCCATGTAGTTAGTGAACAGTTCACAGAAAAAAATGATATTATCCTTGCAGCGGATTACAGGAACATTTTACTACCCGGTCGTCGTCTATAATCTGTGTGGAAAAATACAAATAGCTGTAGCAAAAGGATGTCCAACGAAGCGTTAGCAATTATGAGACCTGAATGTTTGAATGCTAGTTGAATAGCTTTGATTGGGTTCATTGCAATTTTTCGGGTGAACAGGATGAACCTGACAGGAATATATGCTTCAATGGTCAATGAACGGACTAACTTAAAAGTAACATATTATTTGTTAAAATTGTTCTTCTTGTTCTTTAATCTGTTCTTAATTTGAAGATCAAATTCAAGCAGCTGAAAATATTATCCTTGTTGTCCGGTTGTTGTTGAACCGGAATAAAAGTAACATCATGCCAATTTTGTATGCTCCTCTAGCTCTTCAAAGCCATTTGCAGCAAGCTTGTCGTCATGAGACCAGAGCATTTGCCATGGCAAATAGAATGTTACCCTTGCATAACTCTCTCTGAGGACAAAATTACTTCCAGTCGTAAAAGAAGGGCTGGTTTTTCGTCTGGTTGCCTGCATAATTCTTCCAGAACAGTTGATGTCGATGGCTCTAATGTCCTTGCTCCTTTTAGCTCGCATCGGTTCTTGCATTGTCTGGTTTATTGGTGGGTTGCGTGCTACCTTCTTTACTGAAATATAAATCATAAATGGGCGACAGGTGAGCAGATTGCAAACATCTATACTAGATATACTCGCGTGTCGCCTACCTTTCGAACAGGTATTCGCGACATTGATGACGACAACAACAGTAACTACACGTATGGCGACTGCTGTTCGATTCATAGCAAATATTGAAACACTTAGCTGAGACTAAGATACTTAGATGCACGTCAAGTACTCAGACAATGGTAATGGGTAGTTGTAATGGGCATTAGGACGTACGGGTCATGAACGGAATGCGAATCAAGTATACCAGCTAAGGTAACAGGTGATATGTGTACGTGTATGGTGGTTGTAAATATTTGATTTTGCTTCATAAATGGTCATGCGAATGGTTCTTGTAATTTAGTTGCAGTTAGGAATGTAGATACATTGGTAGAAAAACGGGCACTCCGTATGCACATTATAGAAATCGATTCTTGTATGCATATGTGTCTTGTTGGGTAATAACATGCAAAAACCAATGATGAATAAATATCAAGATATGAAATACAGTCTTACATATTTAGATATGATTGTTGGTATTCAATACATTTGATAGATACTTTGCTAAAGCTTTGAACCCAACAATTATATTTTAGGGCAGCCTTAAATATTGCTCAGTTTATTCTTCAGAAAGGAAAACGATTTACAACTTTACATACATGCAACACATTACATCAACAAAAGCTTATAGACCAGGGCGAATCTGTTTTCAGTTGGCCGTTGAGAGGAGGCACGCTGATTTTTGCAGGAAAACTTGTGGAATAACTCGTATCACAATAATTGATCTATGCTCCCTCTCAAAAGTCAGAAACATTAAAAAAAACGAAAAGTTTAAATTTTGTGTTTTTTCCCGCTTATCTCACTCCTAACTTTAAAACGGTTCATTCCAGAGTAAAGTTACGTCAACATGAAAGTTACGTAATAAAATTTTTTACAAGATAAGATTGGTTTAAAATTCTAAAACATTTAACCCTTGCCGCAAAATAGCAATAATTTAAAAATTAAATGGGAAATAGAGCCGTTTCTTATTCAATTTTTTTACCATTTTAAATAAACTTAGGACTTTCATAGTTCTCCTAAAAATGTTTATAATAGAATAAAACAGCACACAAACTTTCATCAAAATCGAATCAGTTTATTGAAAAAAATTCAAGTTTTTTTGAAATCTTCCAAGTCAGAAATCAAACCCCATAGAAGTTTGATTTTTTTTAAATTTGTTTTAACAAATGTTGTTTAAATAATTATACAGCATTGATATGACAATGATTGCATTGGGTACGTTGAACAGTATATGTTTGAGAAGTTTTTATAGAAAAAAATCTTTCAAAATAGGATAAAATATGTGGTTTTATTTTGTTATAAATAAATGAATTTATTTATAACATCATAAAAGCGTCTATGGGATTTGGTAATTCAATATTTGCGCTTCTCTGTTCAAGTTATATCGGCTCATAAGAAAAGGTGGAAATCGCTCCACTACAAGCCGAGAAAATGCTTTTTTTAAACCTTTTTTTTAAATTCGTTTCAAATGTCCGTCACCTTTGACCGGTTGTATCTCATTAACTAATGAGCATAATTCAATATTTTTTTTTTGAAAGAAGTGTACTGTGAAGTTCTTTCTCACGTATTTTAAATTCAATTTAAATTAATGGTTACCGAAATATTCAATTTGTTTACTAGCAAAAAAATATTTATAATTTCAAAATATCCTGACCCCGCCTTAATAATTTGAATTTATTTTGGTAAAATGCATTAAATATGTGAATTGCTCTTCTACACGTAGAAAAAATTCAAACTTCTATGGGCTTTAGTTTCTGACTTGCAAGATTTCAAAAAAAATTGAATTTTTTTCAATAAATTTTGATTGCCAAGCTGTTATGTAAAATCTACTTATTATATTTTGATGAAAATTTATGTGCTGCTTTATTCTATTATAAAGATTTTTTAGGAGAGCTATGAAAGTTTATTTAAAATGTTAAAAAAATTGCATATGAACCGGCTTTTTTCCATTTTTAAAATTCCCAGTATATGGGAAGTTCTTGTAATCGCCTCGAAAATCGAAATTGAAATTTTCAACATTTCTTTACGGTATGAGGTCTATAGAGTATATATAAAGTGTTTTTAGAAAGGGAGATGTGTGTGTACGTACGTACGTACGTCTGTACGTTCGTGGACAGTTTTTTCTACGAGCATAACTCACGTAAACAAAGTCCTATCGACTTCGTTGAGGTGTCAATCGAAGCGTCTTTGCAATCTTAAGAGCTGATTAGTTTTTGGGATACTTCGGTCGGGGGGGGGGGGTTATTGTTTTGCCAATTTGAAGGTCATTTCTGTCATGCGTTATATCTCGCGAACCAAACATACGATTTCCTTGATCAAGAAATCAATCGACGCGTATTAATATTTTTGTGATTCTATCAAGTTTTGAAAAAAATCGTTGGAGCCGTTTTTTTAATTTTTTAAAAAAAGTGGAAAAAATTAAGGTTTTTTTCAAAAACAATAAATTTTTAACCTTATTTTCAAGTCGAAGTGATCAATGTTTATATAATTTATATACTCCAAACAGTTTTTGTAAAAATATCATCAAAATTTTTTGTAATGATGACAAAAAAAATTAAATTAAAATTAAAAAATCAGTAACATTCATCATGATCTTCAAGGTCATATTTGTCATTCACTATATCTCACGAAGAAGATTTAATATTTGCATCATTAAGGTGTCAATCGACATGTTTTAACATCCTTGTGATTTTTTAACATCATAAAAATTCGTTTCAGCCGTTTTTTTAATTTAATAGAAGAAAATGCGAAAAATTAGGGTTTTTTTCATAAAAAATATTTTTTTAACCTGATTTGCACAACACAGTAATAAATGTTCATAAAATTTATACATTCTTATCAGTTTTTTAAGAGAAACCAGCAAAACTTTTTGCTATGATTATGGAAAAAAAATTAAAAAATATTAAATCATTCAAAGTTACCTTGTAAATAGAGTTAATACGAATGATATAACCTTATGTCTTTTATTCTAAATAAATTGTTGTAAATTCAAAGTTCTAAAATATTTGCATAATTTGAGCGGATTTTAAAGAGTTTTTACAGTCTTTTTATTTAAAAAAAACGGCTAAAATTTTGAAACCCATCAAAATTTCAATCAAATTTGCATTTGTGGTAATCAATCATCATCACCCATCCACCAAAAGCCTTATGTAATCAATGGATGCTCCCGTAGATGATATGATTAATATTAACTCATTCCTGTTACTGCTATGAATACCTCTCATTATTTTTATTTAAAGTAGTAGTATTTTCAAAATTATTATTGTGTTTAATATTTTTAATGTTTATCTAGATATTACTGGGAAGCTGACCGTGTGGACCTCAAGGGTCGCACTTCGCGGTTTTTTTTTATAAAATTATTGCTATTTTGTGGCAAGGGTTAAATGTTTTAGCATTTTATACCAATCTTATCTTGTAAAAAATTTTATTACGTAACTTTCATGCTGACGTAACTTTCCTCTGGAATGAACCGTTTCAAAGTTAGGAGTGAGATAAGCAGGAAAACACGATTTATTTTAAAACTTTTAAACTTTTCGTTTTTTTTTAATGTTTCCGAGTTTTTTAAGAGGGAGCATAGATCAATTATTGTGATACGAGTGATTCCAACGACCAAATGTAGTCGTTTTTCTACAGATCCGCCCTGGTCTATTAACACGTTACATGTTTGTACCTTGATTCTCTTCATATCAAATAAAATAACGACAAACATCAGACACACAAATCGAAACCTTAAGAAGATATCATTTCTACTTCTTAAACCGCCACAATTGCCTCAAGCACATCATATCACAACATTTTGAAATAAACTTAATAAATTTGATTATCGTTACACGTGGCTACTTTCGATAGCACTGACCCATACCCTCAGACGCTTATAGAAAGTGATTTCTAGTAAAAATATAAGACGTTTAACCTACAAATCTAATAGCACCACCTTGAAAACTCTAACAAAAAAATGGCTTCGGAATCAAACGTGAAGCGTAGCACAAGCAATAAAGTTAGTGTGTATGTGTCTGAAAATCTAGTATTTCGCATTTTTTTATTTGCAACTTTGTATCCATTTCATTTGTATCTTTGCGAATGATTGATGATTACAAGTTCGTTGGCATTTCAGTGAAATTATGTAACTTATGTTGTCTGAGCCAAATGAAATGATCAAAGAAAAAATGCTGCTGGCATCGTTAGCAAATGAGCTATGTTTGTCTTCGAATTTTTTTTAAATGGGTTGTGAATAAATAGTTACTACGAATATGATATTAAAAAGTTGCACCTATGTGTCAAGTGCTTTATCTAGAATTTCTTAAATATATGTGCTGCCCTTCAATATTAAAATTGGTTCTGGATTATTTACATCATAGCATTTTCTTAAACCTCCATCGACCCTAATATCTCCTATTTCGCTTTTAAGAAGAGTTGGGTGGAGAGGATATCCTTACCACTTTCCATCCAAAGCCTGATAGTGTGGCAAAATCTCACTCGCACATCGTAAAAGAACTAGAAAATAAGCCTGTGTTCTATCTTAAAGCTGACAAGGGGAATTCTTTAGTTATTGTCAATAGGAAGGATTACGATGATGCGATGTTTGATAAACTAACTACCGGAGGGTACTTTGAGCTACGGAAAGACCCTCTCGTATATTGTATGAAAAGAGTTGAGAAAGTGTTGAAGGAGTGTCGGAGCATTATAGAACACCCGGCAAAGCTAAGAATTCCAAACCCTTCCCTCCCAAGAGTTAAGGGCTTGCCCAAGATTCATAAACCGGGGAATGAATTTGGGGAAGTAGTTGATGCCACAAACTCCTCCACTCAAGACATCGCTAATGGTTGTTGTAGAGAATTAAATGCGTTGGTGATTTAAACAATCCAAAATCTTTCAGAAACAGAGAGGATCTCGTGGGAAAACTGAAAAACGTCGACAACATTGCGCCAGATGAACGCATTTGATGTGAAAGCTCTGTTTCCCAGCATCCCGTTCAAGGAAGCCCTGCTTTACCTGAAAGAATGGCTATTAAGGAAGGATCCAACTTCCCTTGCATGGAAACGGGAGGTTAACTTACTCATGAGACTAGCCAGATTGTGCATTACCGAGAGTTACCTCACGTTTAAAGGACGATTCTACAAGGGAAGCAGAGGAGTAGCGATGGGCAACCCCCTTTCCATGTTCTTGAGCGAACTTTCCATGCTCAGGATTGATCAAGAGCTACAAGAGAAACGGTTATTGCCAAGGTTCTGGGTGAGGTATGTGGACGGCATTCTGGCCATTATTCATAAAGATGAAGCGGAAGAAACTCTAGGAAACCTGAACAAAGCCTACCGAAACTTACAATATTCAATATTCAATTTTGAAATGCTATATTGGGTGGTTAAAACAATCGTTAAGCAGCACCAAAATAGAGTAAAAAAATTAATTTCTTATTATAATTCTTTGTAATGAATATAAAATATTACGTAAGGACGAGAAACAGACTCCTCAGAGGAAGAGAAAAGACTTGAATATTATGAAAATACTCCTTACGTAAGTAATGACCCTTCTTTTAAGGAAAAACTTTGATATTTTCGTACAAAATGACAATTGCTTTAAGAGGAAGTTGAATTTGTACTTTAGAAGCTGATGGTATTTTGAAAAAAACTGGATGTATGCTAAAAACTGGTTATATTCTAAACAGAAAAGAAAATCGAAATATTAGAAACAAAATCTTTCATTGAGTCTCCATACTTTTATATGTCAAAAAGTGGAGAAAATTTGATATGGATCGCTTTAATAGTTTTCGACTAAACTTGGTCAGTGTTTTGAATAACATTCATTTTAAAAAAAGGAATTGAAATATTGATATAGATTTTCGGATGTATCAAAAAATCTTGATACATTTTTTGATACATTTTTGTCGGAAATATTATCATTTACAAAAAAAAAAGATGACGAACTGATTTATCCAAACTTCCCCGGTTTAACGTCGCATTTTCATTTAAATTTAGGTGTTTTCCGATTCAAATCGTTTATTTTCTGAATCAAATTCGGCAATTCTGACAATAAAATTGATGCTCATTTTAATTAGACTTATCAATAATTTTATTATTTATATTAAGAGTGCGCCAGTTTATTTTGGAAAGCATTAATTTCGTATAGTAGTTTAGCCGATTTTATTCAGGAAAAATCTTACTACTAAATTTTATGTGCCAAAACTTCCTATCTTAGGCTTTCTTAAAGAAAACATTCTGGAATAAATTGTTCCGACACTAAGAAACACGGTTTATAAATGGTGAATGAGCGGTACCGGTGTGAGGGATAGCATCTTCTTCAGATACTACCGCGCCATCCTTGTGGAGTGCAGTACGACCACTATAATCTGTAAAAGAAATTTTATTCTTATAGCCTAACCCTCTAAAAGATTTTTGGGCAAAATATGTGTAGCCGAAGTTGTTAACTTATGAAAACCACAAGTAGCGGACAAGTTGTCCGTCCACTCAAGAAAATTAAGCACAGTTACAAAATGAGTCACTGATATAAAAACCATTAATCTACTAACATTCTTTAAAGTTCATGAAAATTAATCCACTTCTCCCTGGTTGCAATTTCAAGAGCAATAAACTATCTTAATATTTGCCGATATCATTTTGCTCTGAAAATCTTTTCAAAGAATTACTCCGTGTGAATTTCAAAAAATTTCTCAATTTTTTCGAAAATTGTATGTTTTGATCACTGTACCATGGCGGGAGGAACTTATTGTACTTATTATGTACTTATTAATGGACTATAATGATTAAATGGAAATTCTTTGTCATATTTCAAGAAATTTAGGCGGAGCTTTACATATAACTTTGCTCATAATCGTCGTAAGATTGTCTTTAGAATATGACCTATTTTTTTGTTCATCTATTGTTCCATAAATGCCGAAAATTTTCAAATTAGACTATCATTCAGCGATCCTGAGTGACCATCAACAGTAGTAATTTGCTTCGTTTCAGTCGATTTAAAGGTAAGATCGATGTTTTTAGTTCCAATCGGTAGGAGAATCTACTTCTTATTTCTTGTTCCGTAAAGTAAGTAGTGCAATAATCCTTTTTTTGTAGGTTTACCACTTCTTTGGCATCCAGGTTCTGGTTTTCAAAAACCTTTTTCTAGGATGTTTCAGTAAACTTGGACTTTTTTCGAGTGTTTCAGTGTTTGCTGATGCACAAATTTTTTTTTTTTGACCATGATGATGGTAGAAGTCACCATACCACTTGTATTCCTCAAATATTTAAAGTTTCCTCAAGTCTAAGACAAAGGTTCTTCATGTGGCTTCTCAGTGAGAAAGGAGCTCATTATGGTTTATTTTGGTATCAAAATACCTGCTTCTCCTGAATTCGTCTCAGATATTGTTTAAAAAATTTGCTCAACTGCTTGAATTTTGATTTTGTGTACCATTTCCGAAGTAGATCTCGTTTTCCGCCCTCTTTGTGGTTGATTGTCCATATTTTCGATTCCTTGAAGCCGTCCCATCTACATTTTAAACACCATCACAACCTTAAAAGCTATCACAAAGACGGAGTAAAGATGCACTTTCTCTCCAACGCTAAATATCTTTCAAAACGATACCATCATCATATACCAAATTTATGAACTGACATATAAAAGAACGCAGTCAATAATAGAACGCCCTATTTTGCTCCTAGTACTTATGGACCAGGACGGAAAAAGTTGTGAAATAACTCTAATTAAACTAATAATTGATCCATGCTCCTTCTCAAAAAAGTCGGAAACATAGATAAAAAAATCGAAATGTTTAGAAATTATAAAAAAAAACTCGTTTTTTTCCTACGTTTCTCATTCCTAACTTTAAAACGGTTCATTTTAGAGCAAAGTTGCGTGGGAAAAAAATGTTTTATAATTAATTTTTTTATGAGATATGATTGGATGAAAATTTTAAAAATATTTACCCTTGCCGCAAAATAGCAATAAATATATAAAATAGAGAAAAAAGTCTTTTATATTTATTTATTTTTTACCACTTATGCACCTAGGACCTTTATAGTTCGCTTTGAAAAATCTTGATAACGTAATGAAACGTAATGAAACATACAAATAAAAATAAAAATCTTGCAATCTAAATTTATCTAAACAAATTCAAATTTTTTAAAATTTTGCAAGTCAGAAACTAAAGCATAGAAAAGTTTGCACATATAAAAGAATACTTCATCTACAAAATTAAAATCGGAGTATTAGGGTGGCCTCAGGAATTCATGCTTAACTTTGTAATCAACTCTAAAACAGTACTGGACGGCTGCGGATTCAGTCGTTGGAGCCATGCTTCCACCCACTGAGTCAAACTTCTTTATGCTTTAGTTTCTTACTTGCAAGAATTTGAATTTTTTGAATTTTTTAAATAAATTTGTGTTGTAAAATTATTATGCGGAATCTACTGAGTCGATTTTGATGAAAACTTGTGTGCTGTTTCATTATATTATAAAGATTTTCTAGGTGAGCTATGAAGGTCCTAAGTATATTCTAAGTGGTGAAAAAATGAATAAAAAAGGCTATTTTTAACTTCCCAGTATATGGGAAGTTCTTGTAATCGCCTCGAAAATCGAAATTGAGATTTTCAACTTTTCTTTCCGTTTTGAGGTCTTACGAGTATATATAAAGTGTTTTTAGAAAGGGAGATGGATGTGTGTGTGTGTACGTACGTACGTACGTCTGTACGTTCGTGGACACTTTTTTCTACGAGCATAACTCACGTAAACAAAGTCCGATCGACTTTGTTGAGGTGTCAATCGAAGCGTCTTTGCAATCTTAAGAGCTGATTAGTTTTTGAAAAACTTCGGTCGAGGGGGTTTGCTGTTTTGACCCTTTGAAGGTCATTTCTGTCATGCGTTATATCTCGCGAACCAAACATACGATTTGCATGGTTTGAATGTCAATCGACGCGTATTAGCATTTGTGCTAATCTATCAAATTTTAAAAAAAATCATTGGAGCCGTTTTTTAATTTAAGAAAAAAAAGTGCAAAAAATTAGGGTTTTTTCTATAAACAATAAATTTTTAACCTGATTTACGAAAGACAGTGTTCAATTTTTATAAAATTTATATACTTCAGGCAGTGCTTGTGAAAACAACATAAAAACTTTTCCCCATGATTACGTAAAATATCAAATAAAAAATCATTAACAGGCATCATGATTTTCAAGGTCATTTCTGTCGTGCGTTATACATATCGCGCGAACCCAACATACGGTTTGCATGGTTAAGGTTTCAATTGACGCGTATTAGTATTTATGTGAATCTGTCAAATTTTGAAAAAAAACCGTTGGAGCCGTTTTTTAATTTTTTACATAAAGTGCAAAAAATTGTGATTTTTTCAAAGACAATAAATTTTTAACCTTATTGTCAAGTCCAAATAATCAATCTTTATATAATTTATATACTCTAAAAAGTTTTTTAAAAATGCCATCAAAATTTTTTCTCATGATGACAAAAAAAAACAAATAAGAAATAAAAAATCATTAACAGTCATCATGATCTTCAAGGTCATTTCTGTCATGCGTTATATCTCGCGCATTAAACATACGATTTGCATTGTAGAGGTGTCAATGTACGCGTAATTTGATTTCAATAACTCTGTCGAATTTTTAAAAAAATCGTTGGAGCCGTTTTTTATTTTAAGAAAAAAAAGTGCAAAAAATTAAGTTTTTTCAAAAACAATAAATTTTTAACTTGATTTGCGAAATGTAGTAGACAATGTTTATAAAATTTATATACTCCAAACAATGTCTGTAGAAACAACATCAAAACTTTTTCTCATGATTACGTAAAAAATTAAATTAAAAATAAAAAAATCATTAAAAGTCATCATGATTTTCAAGGTCATTTTTATCATTCACTATATCTCACGAACCAGATATAATATTTGCATCATTAAGGTGTCAGTTGACGTGTATTAACATCTTTGTGAAGTTTTTAACATTATATATATATATATTATCGTTTCAACCTTTTTTTAATTTAATAGATGAAAATGCGAGAAATTATGGTTTTTTTTTCATAAAAAATATTTTTTTAACTTGATTTGCACAGCACAGTGATACCAGTTTATAAAATTTATACATTCTTATCAGTTTTTGAAGAGACACCGGCAAAATTTTCTTCCATGATTATGAAGAAAAACTAAATAAAAAATCATTCAAAGTTACCATGTAAAGAGGGTTCATACGAATGCAATTACTTTATATCTTTTATTCTAAAAAAATGTTGTAAATTCAATCAAAGGTTTAAAATATTTGCATAATTTGTGCAGATTTTTAATAGTTTTTATAGTCTTTTAATTAAAAAAAGCTTAAATTTTGAAAATCAACAAAAAATTTCAAGACCAAAAAGGCCCACTACCGATTGATCCGCGTGAATATTCAATCTGTCCTCATCGACCAAAAACCTTACGTAATCAATGGACCCTCCCGTAGACGAAATGATTCATATTAACTCATTCCTGTTACTGCTATGAATACCTCTCATTGTTGTAATGTTGTTGATGTTTATGTAGATATTACTGGGAAGTTGACCGTGTGGACCTCAAGGGTCGCACCTCGCGGCTTGTCTCCTTTTTATATTTGTTGCTACTTCCTGGCAAGGGTAATTTTTTTAAAATTTTCAACATTCAACCAAATTTTCAACAATCAACCAATAAACCGTTTGAAAGTTACATGTGAGAAAATTTGGAAAAAATCGTTAATTTTTAAACATTTTGATTTTTTTTATTATTGTTCCTGGTTTGTTCAGAGGGAGGTAAAATCAATTATTGTTACACCAGTTATAACACAACTTTTTCTGCAAAAATCTGTGTGCCCCCTTTCAACAGCCAACTGAAAACAGTTCCGCCCTGGTCTATTATAGAAGTGCTCCTTAAATTCCGGTTGCGCACTTAAAATAAACCTGTATCCATAAAAAATCGCTATTCAAAATCACTTGGGTTAAGATTCGAATGTCTAATTACGTCTAGTGTATATTTTTACTTTCATAATGTGAATTTATTTGACATGTTTATGACCATTCATAAATTTATTTTCTAAGCGGGAAATATCCTTTCAGCCTACTTTCGCCCCATGAATTACGGAAGTACCATTTCATATCTTCATAAAAATTAAGACATGCTCCTCTGTCCCATGACGTGTACTTTATGGTGGACACGAGATAGTTTAGCGCACTTGTCTCTGTTTTCCTAGATATTTACTTCATTAGCTTTCATCATTAGACTTGTAATTATTAGACTAACAGTTTTCTCTGCAATCGCAAACTTAGGCGGTGTATCGCGGCACCTTGAGCATCGCAAAGCCTGTCTAATATTTTTTACAGTTTCCATGCCGGAAACCTTAACGAGCTTCTAATATCTACCTTTAAATGGTTAACATGTGTATCTATCTATTTAGTCTTTAAACGTTCTAACCGCCTCGTTCAACAGGTGCATGATCATCTAAATCCAAGTATGTACCTAGTATGGCTGCCGGCAATTTCTCATGGACCCCATCTAAAATATCTTCCGGAACATCATCTCTTATGACAGCAATATCCTATCCTGTCTTGCCCGTACAGTTTCAAACGTGCCGAAAATCTATCTGAAAATAATAGATGATTTTTTTTCTGTTCATAGTTGCACACGAGTAAACACAGCTAGAAGCATCATGGGATATGTTGTAGGAATCGGTTGTTGAGCGGAAAATCTAAAAACGCCCTGAACCATGCACGTACGTATGTGTACATATGGTATGCCCATAGTTGCCATGATTAGGATGACTCGGATGAAGTATAGTGTAATTTGAGCTATCACGAACCACACATGTGGAATCAAATGTGAAAAAATTGAAGAATATTCTCCCCGGGGCCATGCCCTTTTTCTAATTGGTAGTATTTTCATGTGTGCAATATGGATAACCTGTAACATTAGACGGGCAGTACTGGAAGTATTACTAAAATTGGTGTTTATGGTAAGCTAATGAGTTGCCAAGATTGAAATGGAAATGCAGATATGTATGTACATAAATATAGTATCTGTGTTTAATTCAGTGAACCATAATCCTGTTGGGAATGAATGAAAGTCAAATATCTGTTTTAATTGGTCTCGATTGTACACGAATGAAATGTTGGCAATTCGATAATGTGTATCTCTCTATATAAGACAGCATCGAAAAGCTCTAACTTAGAGGAATAAGAACACCGAGACTGGTAACACATCAGTTAGTTCAGCTGCATCTGCATCTGTGCATTCAAAATGTATGCATCTGCAGAAAGTTTAATGAACTGCACACAATCGACGCATCTAAATAAATAGATGGACTATCGAAATGGCTTGTTCTTGTGGAAAAACGAGAAGTTATCTATCAGCTACAGGCACTTTGTGGAAAGTCCTTGTTAGTATTTTTCATATACATAAGCGACATTACTCGTATACTCATATTCTAAGGGCATCTATTTGATGATTCCGCCTTCTTTTCACAACTCGGATGGCCTCTCGCGTCAAGGCCTGTGTTCTTCCTTGATGTTGTTGTTGTTGTTGTTCTTGTTTATACTAAGATTAAATGGAAAACGGTCGTAATGGGAGTAGCCCCCAGACACAGCCAATTAAACAATAAACGAATCTCATTACGCAGCACAAAGTAGAGTACTTACTTAATTCACCCTTTCAGTATGGCTAGTTCGGCTTAATTCATGAGATCATACATACTTGCAACGATGTTAATCATCGCGATGATTACAACGAGAACGGCGCTGTTGATGACTACGATCCACATCATATGTGAATTTGTCGATTAATGGGGCCCCCGGAATTGTTAATCTATGGAAGCATGCGGGGAATGTGTCACATGTGGGCCCTCTATGACCATGTGATGTTTATTCATGTTCTTGTTCTAGCATAGTGATTGGACGTACATATCTAAAATTAGCTGGATGGAGATGATTCAATAGAAAATAGAAGTCGTCACTTTCGTTTGATGCGGTAATTTGTGTCAGAACGATTTGAGGTCAAAGGGTCTAGCATGGGTCGTTCAATCAAAAAGAAAGAATTGATAAAGTCAAATGTTTATTGATATTTTTTTTCAGAATGGCTGCGTGACATAGTCAAATTGGAGTATATATCAATTATTGATAGTGGTAGCTCAATGAAATGAATTGGAGCATAAATTAAAAATTTAAAAACATCAATGAGTGGCAGCAATCAATACATGAGATTCTTCCGTATGTGATACGTTTAAATTGTTAAGGCATTAATTGCTGCAAAATATCATACGCTTTTCTATACATATTTGAATTTTCGTCAGAACAAATAAGACAAGGTTGATATTCCTCTTTAAATGTCATCCTTTCAAATCGATGTTCATGTTAAGGTGTTGTTTTAGAGATACATATAAGGCTTCCGGTAGGGATACCCGTCATTTTGACATTATGTTTAATTTACTGTGGCAGATTACCAGGCAAAGACTTACAATAGAACAATGTTTTAAAATGTGGTCTAAGTGCGACCCTTGAGGCTCACACGACTAACTTCCCAGTGAGGTGAATAAAATGCTATAATTTGCTTTTATTATTAATTAATATCATTAATAATTACTATTATTAAACATTATTATTCTAAATTAATATAATTACTTTTATTATTTTTATCAATTTTTTATCTAACCATAAAAGCTTTGGTAGAGGAAGACGTCTCCACCACCTGCTCATCCTCTACCAAAGCCTCGGCAACCTCGTCCTCTTCGTTCTCGTCACCCTTCTTGTCCTGCACTTCGTCCTCAACCTCGTTCTTCATTTCGGCTTCGGAATCCACAACTATTATTGAGGGTATTTAATTATTATTTACAATAATCATTCTAAATATGTTAGGTATTGTCCGATGTTTGTAGTCGTCTTCCAAAATACAGTCGACGCAGCTTTTTTTTAACCAAAACTACAAAGTTTTAATTTATATGTAGATATATATTTCGAAGGCGACTTACCCTCTTCATCAGTACAAAGCTACTTAAATATAATGGCAAAATACAACTTCTTTTATCCTAAGATATCTTACTTTAAAGAGAAGAATCTATCCGGCAGATAAGAACCCTAAACACATTTTATTGTCTTCTTATCGGTTTTGTGTTCTTTTCTACCTGGTATTTACTATTATGCGCAGCTAAACTAATTAGTTTGGACGGACAATTTCCTTGGTCCGTATTTAATAGTATCCTCGCGTCTTCTCGCATTATTGCCAAGCTCTCCCAAGGATCCAATGCATTTAATCGGATCGTAGATCGCAACACCTCCAGGCTCTCACGGTGAATGGTGTGTCCTTTTTCCGTGATGTGCATCGCTACAGATGATCGTACCAATGGGTTGGACCTCCGGACACTATTAACCGCTTCCCGGATGTGCTCGCTGAATCGCGTCGTTACTAACCGTTTCGTCTGCCCTATATAGATAGATTCTTCTCTTTAAAGTAAGATATCTTAGGATAAAAGAAGTTGTATTTTGCCATTATATTTAAGTAGCTTTGTACTGATGAAGAGGGTAAGTCGCCTTAGAAATATATATCTACATATAAATTAAAACTTTGTAGTTTTGGTTAAAAAAAGCTGCGTCGACTGTATTTTTGAATAATCATTCGTTATTAAGAATGTTTGATCGTTACTGAATAATTATAATTGACTTTATATATACAATATCAAATTATAACTAATATTATTTGATTGTTATTAACAATATTAAATTATTTATAGCAATATCCAATTATTAACTGCGTAGCGTCTCTATTCCCATTCACCCAAACCTGATAATATAAGTGTGGAATTTCATAAATAAATTTTTTTTTTTTTTGAAATAACATTTTTTACAAATTTGATCACAATTTTGCTAAAACGCACAATAATAACAACATAACTATGAAGATATTTGGTATCTGCACGAATTAATAGTGCGTATCAACAGTTTAAAAATAAGCAATTTTTAGTCGTTTTTTCAGTTTTTCATCCTAAATAAAAAACGGCCCAACCGATTTTGCTGAAAAGTCATTCAGTTCTAAGTTACGTAATTACGCGTCGTTTAAAACTGGTCACACGTCAATCCGATCTTTGGTTCTCGAGATAATCGAGACAAAAATAATTCCGAACGCACATACGTACATCCGTACATACGTACATCCGTCCATACGTTACGTACATCCGTACATACGTACATACGCACATACACACATACGTACATGCACACTCACAGACATCTCTCTAAAAACGATGGATTTGGATTCTAGAGATCTTAAAACGTGGAGACATGTCAAAATTTGGGATTCGCAAAATCGACCCCATTACAATAACTTCCCATAGGGAACTGGGAAGTTAAAAATGGCAGAAATTTACTTCCGAAATTTTCGATCTCTGCATCAAACTTAAACAGCACTTTGTCCAATCTATGATGCTCATAATTGTTCATCTGAGCAGCACATACGCAATGTGCTAGAAAGATTGATGTCCACGTATGCTCTATTGACCAATGTTCATCCAAAACGAGCTCGTACAGTGCATACCGAGGCAGATATCGCTGCTATAGAGGCTAGTGTGACTGAGCATCCAAATTTATCGATTCGACGGCATTCTCAACAACTTGGCTTCTGTCCATCCACTGCATGGAAAATTTTGGAAAAGATTTTTGGCTAAAGCCCGATAAGATCCAACTTGTTCAGCAGTTGAAGCCATTGGACCATCGTTTGCGTCGTTCGCTCGGTGAATGGGATGAGAATGAGTTGGAAGTTGAATCACATTTTTACCGTCAAATCATTTTCAGCCATGAATCTCATTTCTGAGAATCTAAAATCTAAATAAGAAAATTACCATTTTTGGTGTGAGGATAATCCACAAGAGACTTTGTAAGCCCCATTAAATCGCGAAAAGGCCACCGTATGGTAAAGTTTGCAATCGATGCACTATTGGCGAGATAAGACCGGCAATGCTAGAAAAAGTGGTGCAACATGGCCTCTTTGTGACCATGACGTTCCAATGACGAAATTATGTTTTCGGTTTCATTCGTCATTTATCGATGCTTTAGGGGGGAGTACTCTGTTAAAACGGCGAAAATGGAGCTTTTTTCAATGTATACAAAAAATAAGCTATTGCAGATGTCGACTTAAAATTTAAAATGTATGAAAATTTAGATTAAAAGTTCAGATTCACATTATTTAAAAAAAATTAAAAAAAAACAAAATAGCGGCCGTCTCCAAGTCAAACAAAAAAAGTGGTTTGCGCCTCGTAAAACCCCAAGAAAAATATTCATATGTGACCTTATACTAAAAAAATTCTAGTAGTTTTGAGTATAAATTGCTGCTCGGGCCTAAATTTAGGGCATATGTAAGTTTTTTGCCATTTGAATATGCGTGTAAGGTTTTTTTATTTTTTTTTATTGAAAAAAGTGTTCTAGAATGGTCAAATTTTTTTTTTGCTCTAACCTTAGGCCTATCCAGTAGTCAAATAGTTAATAAGTATGTGAGAAAAATTTGATATCGGATGAGTAATTTTTTCACAAATCTACGACGCCCACACAAAAAGTATCTTATGAGGAAATCGCTTTTAAAGTTTCTTTGGTTTACGAGATTTATCTCGGGTTTTTCGACTTGAAAGCATTTTTAATCCTAATTTTTGATGTTTACATTGTAAAATTCGAATTTTTATTAAACTAGACCATGTAATATAACTTGTATGTATTGTATTAGCGTGTATTATAGTCCAATATTTACATATCGGCATATGTTGGGGCACTTGAAGGCCGCCTTAGCTCCAAAAAGCATTGTAGGACGAAGATTGACGACGAGCGCTGTAGAATGAAAACTAGTTTAGATACAAAATTTTGTACAGGTATTTTTAAGATACTTTTCTGACGAAATATCACAAATACAAAAATTATTTGATTTTTTTAAACAGAGTACTACCTCCTTAATCGCCTAATTTACAGCCATATTAGGAATTCGCTTCGTTCAGTGCTCTGTAACAGTTGTGGCTAGTTAAAGTAATCATAATCGTGTTATTTTTAAAGTTTTTAATATTGCATATAATTTCTCCACTATGATTCTGCACAAAAAAATCTAAGAACCAAATAATCCCACGACCTTGAACATTAAAAGCTCTGGATTAAAATCGTTGTTAGAGAATTCGCAATCGTCACCATCCAACGAGCTGGGAACACATTCACCTCTGACTTTTTAAAAAGCGAAGATACATAGTTTTAGCATAAACATTCAAATTTTGATCACTTCCTGATTCAATCTAAACCTATCCATTCTGATCCGACTCGGCACGTTTAAGAAAATAAATCGTAACCGATTTCCGATTACCGATTACCGGTTTGCTTTCTCCCGCACTGTTTTGTCGAATTTAATACCATATTCTTCAGCAGTATTTAATCTGATTCTTTAAGTTGGTCGGCGGCTCACTGGTCCGATTTGATTTCTTACAGAATTTTACTTTACGCTCGCTCTCAGACGGTTAGTGGTTTTAAGAATAAAAAGCTTTGCTTTGTGTCGACGTCATTCTTCCAGACTTACTTCTTTGTCTTTGTGAATGCCCGCGCTTAACCAGAAATTTTTTTGAAAGGGACCAATAAAAATTTTATGTTGTGTATTTTTGAACACATCCAAATTTATCAGTAGTCCATTTGATTCCACGTGTGAAGACCTATTTGTAGTATGAAACGTTGTGGCTTTAGTTACAAACATACGTAGAGCTTTCATGAACTACCCTAAAATCATAGCTCTGATTAAGGGGGGAGCCTGCTTTAGACGCTTCAAAAATTCGATGTTTTTTTGCATAAATGTCATCCTACACTATCCAAGAATGTGTCCGAAAAAAATTTCAGAAGCAAATTCGAAATATTTTCGGAGTTACAGAAGAAATAGTGAGCAAACGACGAACAGGTAAACGAGTGGCCGGATCGCTCGGAGCTCGCACGCTGTCCCTCGATCTATTGTACGTATTATAATGCAAAGGGACTAACGGTCCTTCGAGACCCTATTAACTGTTCGTAGAAGGTCTTTATCAGAAGGGCAACTCTATGAACCAGAAATAGCTGATTAGCATATTAATGCGGTAAGTTCGAGAAAATTACGATTTTTTATATACGAAAACTTTGACGCGCGATTTCTCGGCTTTTCATTTTCACGATTGTTCCCAATTGGCGGGAAAGATAGAGAGAGAGAAATGTCCTATCGTAACGGGACAAAATGAATTGTGTTTGGGATTAAATTCTCTTCTTGTTGAACCTAAAAAACCTTAAGAAAGTTAAGATTAACCCACTTTTTAAGCAATCTAAAGTGAATTTTTTTCTCCGAAAAAATGAATTTTTTTTTCAATTTGCGAAAAAATTGTCAAATTTTTCACTTTTTCTGGAATTTTCTTGGTTTAACTAGAAACGATACTATTGAAAAATGATTTTTTTGGGTTCGTTTGTTTCTGATGGAAATTGCGACCAGGATCTTTCCCGCCACACGAGAAATACATACTCGAGGCGCCTCGGCGAAATGCTTGTACGAAGAATAATATTACATGTATCTTAATAAAAAAATTGAGAAGACTCTTCAAATATGTAATAATAAACGCTGAAAGTTTCGTTTTAATCGAACATTTCTTTTCTCCCCAAAAAAATTCTCGAAAATATCGATTTTTTGAAGCGTCTAAAGCAGGGGAGCCTGCTTTAAGGGGGCTCGTGATGGAATTTTAACAGTTCGACGTGAAGTTTCCGCCATCCAAAGATAGACAGAGATGTTTCATAGTTTTCATAGCTTAGTTTATAGGAGGTCTTTAGTTTTTGCATCGAAAACAGTTGCCGTCCGAAGCCATCCGTGAATTTGAATCCACTACGTGATTCAACTACAGGATATTTCTCAACTAATATTTATGACATTCGAAAAAATAATTGAAAGTTTTTCTCTAATTTTGCTTCCTAGAGTATTTGTTATCTTTGCTGGGTATTTTTTGACCTTCTTTTGATGGTAATGACAAATACTTCAAATTATAAGGATCCATTGTAGAGTATGAAGCATAAACATATAAGTAGGTTCATATTACAATAGTATATAAATCACACTGTCAACATTTCCAAGATAATTTTTGTTTTTCCATGCCCAAGTCGCGCTACATATTGAATTGAATTACAAAGACAACGAGGTCAAAGTCCTTGATAGTTTGAGTTCTACTAAATACAATATCAAAACCTCTGACGCCATCAAGTGAATATTCTATTGTTTTTCAAAACAAGTATATCAGTGTATATATCCCAAACTAGTTACTCTCATACGTGTATTTTACAACATATCGTATGAAACAACGTGCAAAACGTGACATTAAATTGACGCAATTCATCTAAGGCCATATTATAATCGGCCCACAAATTTGTTGGGCTTCTATCGAATGGATCACGTTCTCCTCGTTCAATCTTTGCTGCCCGAAATTCTAATCCATCTGGCATTTCCATAGAACAAAAGATATTATGTGCATGCATGAGGTTGATTCATTACAACCATGTGCGATGGGACGGTGTGCCACTTTAATTGAATACCTAAAAAAAACGCTTGTAAAAAAATCTTATCATTAAAACATTTTCGTGGGCCATTTTCCCCATCTCCACCCCTAAATCGGTGAAAAAGAGGCGCAAAACTAAATTACTGGGCGCCTTATAACGTGAACTTTGAAATGTGTTGTGAACTGAATAATAAACAGAGGATCTAAGCGAATTCCTCCATGATATTCCGCAGCTATTTTCTATCGTTTCCTATGCAAAATATGTTAGAATGTATCTTCAGTGTGTAACGTAACCACGATTCCGATTCAATACTAAAATAAGCTAAGCAAAATATGTTTGTGCTCATTTTCTGTTGCTGTTATCTATACCTCCGGGTAAATATGTACATATAATTGTATCCACATTTATCTATAATACATACATATGTACATATGTGCGAATTCAACGGAACTGGAATTTGTTTAAATTTAGACATATTTCGAACACTTTGATGTGTTTGCGCGTTGTTTATTTACGATATTTACGTAAATTTCGACGTAGTTTAGATATTGCGATTGGCAATCGTATAAGTGTGAAATAATTTCCAACGTTTGGCTCAATTACGAGTCAAGTGGAAAATGAAATGGCACGGAAATTAAATTAAACAACCAAAATATCATTCGTCACGAAACAGATGAAAATATAATTGAAAATTCAGGATTGTAAATGATTGGCAAATTTATTTCAGTCTTCAAGACATGAGAAATAATTTTGTGATTTTAATGATTTTTTTCCTGAAAAATGGAATTATTGTAGATTTCGGACACGCAAACATGCAAACGTAATTATTTGTAATCGAGCTAAAGAACAGACTTATGAAGTGTAATTCATGGCGAAATGAGGTTGACTAAACTCCAAGATTTTCCATTCGAAAGTTAAATGAACTTGGATATTTTTTTTCATGAAACACAGAAATTAAGATGTTCATTTCATAAAGAAATTTACGTCTGAAATGTTGTAGTTTATTGGAAATGTAGCTTCCTAAAACAATATTTGATTATCTTATCTTTTCATTAACTAGATCTTTCAGTTCAAAGCTGCTTTTGAAGTAATCTTAAAAAAACAAGGCGCGAAGTGCGACCCTTGAGGTTCACACGGTCAACTTCCCAGTAATATCTAGATAAACATTAAAAATATTAAACACAATAATAATTTTGTAAATAATACTACTTTAAGTAATAACAATGAGAGGTATTCATAGCAGTAACAGGAATGAGTTAATATGAATCATATCGTCTACGGGAGGGTCCATTTATTACGTAAGGCTTTTGGTGGATGCGGGTAGATTGATTTGATCAATCAATCAGTGGGACCTTTTTCCGTTATTTGTTATTTTCACATCGATGCTTGAAGGACAAAAGAGCGCTAGGAAAAATAAATGTTTTTTTTTGTTACTACGCCCACTGAAGAGATTTTGTCGCGTGATGGCCATTTTGAATAGTTTCGTTCAAGATTGCCACGACTTTAGCATAATCACTGAATTTATATTTTTTCACGATTTTACATCAAGGAGATTGATAATTACTTTATATTTTCTTTTGGTCTTGAAATTTGAATATGCAGTCAAAAATAGTTTCAATTGCATGTAAAAAGTAAAATGTATTACAAATGATGATGGAGGAAGTAATTGAAATCTTACGATTACTAAAAAATAAATCTACTAAAGACTACAATTTAAAGCATACGATCTTGCAAAGTATTGACTACAAAACATTTTACCATTCAAAGCGTTGATTTCCACAAATGCAAATTTGATTGAAATTTTCATGGTTTTTATAATTTAAGCTGTTTTTTTTAAAATTAAAACACTAAAAACTATTAAAAATTTGCTCAAATTATGCAAATATTTGAAAACTTTGATTGAATTGAATTTACAACAATTTATATATAGATATAAAGTAATATCATTCGTATGAACCCTCTTTACATGGTAACTTTGAATGTTTTTTTTATTTTTTATTTGATTTTTTTTTCATAATCATGGAAACAATTGTTGCTGGTTTCTTTTGAAAAATGTATAAATTTTATAAACATTTATTACTGTGTTGTGCAAATCAGGTTAAAAAGATATTTTTATATGAAAAAACCCTAATTTCTCGTATTTTCTTCTATTAAATTGAAAAAAAAACGACCGAAACGAATTTTTATAATGTTAAAAAATCACAAATATGTTAATACACGTCGATTGACACCTTAATTATGCAAATCTTATTTCTGGTTCGTGAGATATAGTGAATGACAGAAATGACCTTGAGAATCATGATGACTGTTAATGATTTTTTATTTTTTATTTAATTTTTTACGTAATCATGAGAAAATGTTTTGATGGTATTTTTACAAGCATTACTTGGAGTATATAAATTTTATAAAAATTGATGACTGTGCTCCAAAAATTTAGGTTAAAAATTTATTGTTTATGAAAAAAACCCTAATTTTTTGTACTTTTTTTCTTATATTAAAAAATGGCTTCAACGATTTTTTCAAAATTTGATAGATTCACACAAATGTTAATACGCGTCGATTGACACCTTAACAATGCAAATTGTATATGTGGTTCGCGAGATATAACGCATGACATAAATGACCTTCAAAAGGGCAAAACTACAAACCCCCACGGACGAAGTTTTCCGAAAACTAATCAGCTCTTACGGTTGCAAGGACGCTTCGACTGACACCTCTAATAAGTCGATACGACTTTGTTTACGCGAGTTATGCTCGTAGAAAAAACTGTCCACGGACCTATGTACGTACGTACGTAATAACACATGCATCTCCTTTTTAAAAACACTATATATACTCTATAGACCTCAAAACGTAAAGAAATGTTGAAAATTTCAATTTCGATTTTTGAGGCGATTACAAGAACTTCTCATATACTGGGAAGTTAATAAAACTTGGTCCAGACTGGCGATATAAATCCTCTTCCTGTCAATTTTTTCATTGTTTTCCTGGAAGCACAATCCAAAAATTAAAAAAACCGTCTCAGTTCCTTCTAGCATGTTAATTAGGATTATCATGGGAAGTTTGTATCGTAACCGTAAAACCCGCTCCAGTTTTGGTTCAAAACTAGCTTTTGGCTTCACTTTCATATTTTTGGGGCTCTATGGTACCTAGGGTACTCAACTAAAATAAATCCTGCATTTCACATTATGATAGCGTAGCCCATTATTGCTGGCTTCAAAAAATCAAAATTTTTCCATTACGCTTTGAAAATTGAAATCCATTAACTTGAAGGTAGATACATACCTTAACATATGACTACCAAAGGTGACCAAGCAGATGTGGTGGTGAAAACGTGAGCCTGAAAATACAAGAAAAAGCACATTTAAGTATGTATCAAGTTGCTAGAATGTTCAAAATTGTAAACTTATCGCGCAATTCATACTGAAAGTGGTCCCAATACCAACTTTAAATTGTACGTGACCGGAATCATTGCCAAGAAAACACCCCGCAAGACCATATCAGTTAGGTAGCATAAATGGTGGAGATGAACACTCCATTTTCATACGCCACTGAAGAAAATTCCCATATAATGGCATACCTATGCCCTAGTTGCTTCAATAGGGGAAACACCGCACCCAAAGTTGAGCTATGTCTCCACCCAAGGACACATCATTGTAACCAATGAAGTCGTCATTACTCTACTGTCAGGCATTTCTTTCATTCAAAACCATCCTTCGTGAGGTGATCAGCGAGACTACCAGTATAATTCACTCGCTGTTCCTCACACCTCAAATCTAAGACATGCATGGTAAATAGACAATTGTCTATTCCACCAGTCAAATCCTTATCCACACATTATCATACATAATATCAAACGCGCTGATCCTCGTATACATAGTCATAAAACTATCTCAGACTGCCAGGAAGGATCGGGGGCTTTTCCCCAAGTGGCAACCATATGAATGCATGGGATATTTATATTAAGCAATTTAAAACAAGCCATAGGCAATAGGACTGTTATTTTTGGCAATACACATTTTTCTTTTTCTTACGCTTGGATTAGTAGAGCTTCCGGGTTTTCCTTCTATTCCTATTCCGATATATTCGTTTATGCTAGGCTTTTTTGACGAATCTTGAAAGTTCTTCGGAACGTTCACTTTGTTTAAAGGCGTTTTACATGTGGAGAAAGTAGCCGTTAACAGATTAAAACACTTTAAAATCTATGATTTTTTAATGAAATGTCCACACAGCAATCCTTGTTGCACCTTCTTACAACCAAAGTAGGTTTTAACTTTGATCCTATCGATACGACTGAATTTCTTAGACAGATTGCTCCATGCAAAATGTGTACGTTTTCCATATTGAAGTGTTTTGGTGGGAGTTCGGCATTAATCTGATATGTCCATAATTTTCATTACCACATTCTCCAAACTGATAATGGATGAAGGTTCTGCACTGAAGAATTTTTAAGAGTTTGATTTATAATGGCTATAGCCAATCGAAGATTTTTCAAGCTTTGTTAAAACAAAGTTGCAAAAAGGACACAATAATTTAGCTTCACCTGTAATCATCTGATGACTTAGGTTTTCTCAATGATATTTTAGGCATTGGCAACATAATGGAGATATGTAAATGGAAAAGTGTGTAACTGCCAAACGGCTTTGAATTTTCTTTGCGCATTATGACAAAAGCCATTGATTTAAAAAATTTCACTCGTACTAAAATCCTTTACATTAACTGTAAAGCAATGAATTGCCCGATGTGAAAATCTGGCTGTATTGTTTTGTTTTTTTCTGCAAAAAAAATTGTCTCTTGCAACCTTTTAGAAGTCAAATTTTTAAGGCATAAAACTTTTCAAACAAATAAAACACAAATAAACTATTCAAACGGCCATTTTTTGTGTTTTGTTAACTTGAAAATTTCATAGAATTTAATGTTTAAAAATAACTTCTGGCATACGACTACCGCGATTGCGTCTTAGGAAGGCCATTCTGCCGATCCAATTGGCACCACTTTTTCCAGCATAGCCATTCTTGTTTCGCCAATAAAATGTTGAATGTTGACTTTTAAGGTCATCAACAGTTACTGGTTTATCAACATAGACAAGTGAATTAACGTTATCTCACAAAGAGAAAGATTATAAAGAGAATCGAGTCAAAACAAATTATCTAGGTGGTCAGTTCACAGATCCATTCCATGTGATTATTCCTTCACCAAAAGTTTAGCCCACTAAAGTTTTAGTTCCATTCGCTGTATAGTATGTTGTGCGATTTTTTTGGAACCATTTGCATCTCAGAAAATTGGAAATGATGTTTTGAATCAGAAAGTTACGAATCATTCTTCAGTAGCAATCGCCATTAACGGTAACGTGGTGTCCGTCTTCACAGATTTGAAAAAAAAAGATCAAGTATGCCACCGACATGTAAACCGGACCATCCAGTATCGTTTTTAGGATGTAATAGGGCTTTCAAAGTCCTACGAACCTACGCTTCCATTAAGCTAGAAATGAGTCTAATCGCTAAAAATGATTTAAAAGTAAAAATGCGGCTTAAATGCCAAATCATTCTCAGCCCATTCACCGAACTTACGACGCAAATGATTGTTCTACGGCTTCATTCGCTACACTAGTGAGATCTTATGGAGCATATACTCCAAGTCGGTGATCTTTCCTCAAAATTTTCCATGTAGTGGACGGACAGAGACCAAGTTGTAGAGAACGCCGTCAAATCGATAAATTTAGATGTTCAGTCACACTACCCTCTACAGCAGCGCTAGCTTCCTCGGTGCGCATTGTACGAGCTCGTGTTGAATGAACTTTTCCAACAGAATATACGTGGACATCAATCTTTCCATCATATTGCGTATGAGCTACCCAGATGGACGATTATGAGCACTATAAATTAGACGAAGTGCTCTAAAAGTTTGACGCACAGAACACGAATCAATTTCTACTATTTGGAAACGTTGTTCAGGTGTTAGTATTTGCCGAAGTAAACTGAACATAAAGTCAACATGACAGCTACAATGACAGATATCTCTACCGAAAATTCTATACCTGTAAATAAAACACCCTACATATCGATGGTATTAGGTTGCATTGTACCTTTATGAACAATTTGAATTTTGACCTGCGATTGCCGAGCTTATTAAAATATTTATTTATAGTGTTTGGTCATTTTTAGAAAATCTCCTTGAAATATGGTGGAAGATTTTTTAAAGACGAGTATATCCGATGGTATTATTTCTAGCGCAGATTTTAGGATTTTCCTTTATTTCTATGTGGAGATCGCTGCTGTAATTTTCGAGCTTCTAAATAATGCCAACGTGCAATTAATTTTTTTCATTTTTTCCTATCTGAACTGATCTAGAGATCCATAGAAAGATGCTTTTGTTTTTTTTCTGCCATCGACTTAATTTGATGGCAATAATTGCCCTTATTTTCAGGGTATGTGAAAATTTTAATATGAAATAAATAATAATATAGATTTTCAGTTGTTTGATAATACTGCAAGAAATATGACAAAGAGTATCATTTAATGATGATACGAAAATAAATGAAACTGAGCCACATTTCAATTCAAAGTCAGTTTTGATCAAAAGTTATTTTTAATTAATTTATATCCTATTCTTGCCCACCCACTAATTATTGTGGCCATTTTTGACATGCAAAGCTTATGGTAAACATCCATTAATTTCAATCCATAATGAGGTTATTATTAAAAATTTCTCTAAATTACAGAGTAGCCTTCATCAGTCTATGATTAATAACTACAGCTGTAAGCTGCCTTGTATATTTTTTCCCGCATCGGTACATTTTTTTTAAAAAAAAGTAAATGTGGTACGTAGCTATCTAAACAAATTATTCCGGTACGAACAATAATATGCAAACAAACATTCAATGTTGATAAATATACAGTTTCTTTAATTTCCTGCTCACTTACGTGTAACCTGTGTAAAGTGCGATTGTGAACAATAGTAATCATGTTACTTTGTAACAGACCAAACAATGTATATAGAGCATTCAATATCATTAAAGTGTTTTTGAGGGGCACAAATTTAAGAACAATAGCAATGTACACTTAGAAATAGACTAGTGAGTAATTTAGTGTTAATCAATCTTCTTCGTACAACAGTCATAATGCAATTTAGGTTTTTTGTCGCGTTCATGATGTGTTCATTTGAATAAAGCGATTACAGTTTTGAGTTTCGTTTGGAAGTTATTTATGTTAATTACGAGTAGCTACAGGTACTGATTCCAAATAGCGGAAAATTGGTTTTGAAGGATCGTTAGTCTAGAATTTTCCAACGAACCTCTGGAATCAATCTTTATTTTAATCTTTGCAGATAGAACTTATAGCTGTTTCGTAGATTTTTGACTTAACTCACAGACAAACTGAAACAAAACTGAAATTAATCAAGAAATCTACAAGATACATTACTTGATCGTGCTCGAATTATTACGAGAATCTTCAAATTGTTTCTATCGTTTATTTATGTTTCGTCACTTATTAATTCCAATACTCCAAGTCTTTCAAATAAAACTTCGCTACTATTTCTTTATATTAACGGCAACATAATACTCGTCCTTCCTGAATTTTCAACGAATTTGTAATTTTATCTTAGAATGCTCGAAAATTGGTTTTTAGCAACGAATGATAGAAATCAATCTAGAAGACATCTTTGAAAAAAATCTTTTAGATTGACTTCTTTCTTTAAATCCTACGTTTTCAATATAGCAAAACCAAAAATATGTAAAACGTAACAAGTATAATAAAATATTAAATTTTAAATGTGTTATTATTGATTTGGCAAAAAAGATAAAAATATGTTCGAGAACAATTTTTAATGTAGTTTTTATCATTTAATGAATCGTATTACCACCTTTTTTCAACAAGTAATATATTTTTGATTAAAAATAAGCAACACTCTTATTAAATATCACTTTCTTTCTTTTTCAGGTGAGTTGGTTGATCATTAAAATCCATGATTTGAAAATAAGTAAGCGAAAAAAATTAACTATGAACTTAGTTAGATGTTTCTTTTGGTTTTTATATTATCAAAATATAAGATAAACTTGGAGTTATCAAAAGTATACTTCATACCTTCTAGAAATTTATGCATATATAATTTTTGATTTGTATTTTTTTAAATCTTTAATTCTTTAAACATTGAAAAATGTTCATCATTATATTTTACTAAAAGCTTTACCATGGACTTTCAAATAAACTACCCTTTTGGAAGCGTCCCAAAATTTTCAATGTTAGGTCCAAAAATAGTTTTCAAAAAACTTTGATTCCAAGATAATTTTATTATGTCATAATTTGGTTCGAAAGTCTATAGTAAAATCAATGTACATTATTAGTTTATCTTTCCGGCAAGTTTATGAGAATTATATCTCTTGTCATACTGAGTATCTTTGCAGGTTAGTAGTGAATTCGAGGAAAATCGCAATTTTTTTATATAATTAATGAAAAACCACAACATTGATAAGGCAAAAAAACGATTGCTTATTAGAGATAGTCACATCATTTATGGTAATTTTGTGCGTAAGCACAATTTTTTCCGAAAGTTAAAGTAAAGTTAAAAAAAAACAATAAAATAAAACACACTGTAGAGGTCAGTTTTGCTTGCTCAAAATTTGTACAATATAAATAAGTCAAATGGTATTGTACCTTGTCAATATCGTCCTAACATTTAGCAAATGAAACATCAGTCAACTCAAACATAAGTATTAATAAAAAGGTTCAAAAAACGGTTTAATATTTTGCCGGTGAATATTGCACAACCTTAAAAACTCTTTATAGTTTTTAGAGTTCTCATGAAAATTTCTTTTTAACAGAGTTTTGTACGTTATCTACACAAATTTTCATTCTTTCAAAAACCATTGATCTGATTCTATATAAAATGAATTCATGCAATAAATTTCCCATAAATTTTAAATTTTTCATATTCTCTGTGAGACCGTAATAATTAAATACAAAAAAAAAAAGAAACTGAACAACAACACGCAATTCTTATAGCGTTACATGGTATATTCATAAAGTCTTAGTCATGCAACGAATCTTTAGGTCTTCATTAAGATCTTATTTGCTTCATCATGCATTTTAAATTAAATTGTATGTTTTTTATTTACTCTTATTTATGATTACTAACAGAACCATAGTGCATTATGGTAACTGCTATAATTTATTTAAAATTCATTTAAGATGCTTAAGATGTGTTTAAAGATATACATATTTATCTCAAGCTGAAGATCTAAAACTCTTAAAGTCGAGCAATTGGATTTGTTGGAAAAATATGAACATTATTTTTCTATACTATTTGCATGTTTCAAGAAAGTATTTTTGCCTGTTTTAGAAGCGAAAATTTATATGTTTCTCGTTTATTACATCAATTTAATCGTTAATCTGGGCGTCCACACGTTTACTGCTTCATATTCATCAAACCAAAAGCATCGCCTATTTCCGCTTTTAAGCTGATTTTAAACATTTGATAAAATAATCTTTCACCGCCTTATTATTTATTTTGACACAATTGAAAAATTAATGCAAATTGAGTCCTCATAATCATGCAATCTTTTTGCTTCCGTTTAATCGCTGACTGTGCGGAAAGTTTATGCGTGCCATTTTGAGAATCAACAAGAAAATAAGATTGTTCAAGTTGATTCAATTCACAAGTCATGAGAAGAATGTATTTGTAAATTAACATGACAATAAATCAGAATTATTAACTTAAGAGAAATTGACGGTGGGCACAATTCCAAATGAAATGAAAATTTGAAAATATAGTTGTTGTTGTGTATGAATGCATTTTCTAGCAGTAGATTGAAATTGAACAAGTTGCTAGTTCGAGATTATAAAAATTAATGAGTATTATTTATTTATTAATAAGGTATTAATTTCCCGAAGAAAAATGGCAACACATATTTTTTACGTCGGATTTAGTATAAAAATCTAAAGACTTTAATGCAAGCCCACGTTGGGCGCCAATTTCGCACTCATTCCTCATGCCTCATTCTCCATCGGTTTGTATTGATTTTTTTCGGTTATTCAAAAAAGTAATTGAAAATGAGTTCTGTAGTGACATATTTTGTGTAAATTTTGTGATAGTCTCATAAAGTTAATATGATGTGTTTCAAAAATAACTACCAAAATGTATTGAATCAGGGAGGTTTCTGGCATGTTGATGGAAAAAAATTCAGTGGTTTCGAAAATATTGAAAAACACTTTTCACGATGATAAAAAAGGTGCGAGGTCTTCAGGAAGGGTAGAATTTTGTATATTCAAAACTCCAAATCGGATGCTTTAAAGAGTACTTATATAGTAGTAGTAGTATTGTTGGAGTTTTTCTACAGATGTGTTTCCATTCAAAGACTTTCTCTAACGATGACTATGAGAAATATGGTACGCACATTTTCTAAAGGACAGTGATTAACTTTCTCTTTGCTATTAATAGAACAGTTCTTAGACAGTGTTTTTCCGGGCATATAGTTTTAGTTTATATCGAGCCATCGTACATTACGTTTCAAAATTCATTTATATTCTACATTTTTATACACGCATTTGTCTGCTGTGATTTATTTATACTTCAAATAAAAGTTCCTTTTTGATACACGCGAGTATTGAATATTTGAACATAAATAATAATTCCAACAAGTATAGTTTTTTATTAAATGTGCTAAGAAATTGAAGAATGTTTTGGTAACTATAAATTGTTATACACATCGTTCGTTGGACTGCTTTTAAAATACTCATGCCAGAATCTGATTTTTGAGACACACAGTGCCAGATTTGAATAAGTTCAAAAGCAATTTCCTCTTTTGCGGAATTTTTACAATCCAAATAACTTTTATGAATTGCCACCGTACCTGTACAGAGTCGGCTTTTTTAATTTAACTATTTTAACATCCAGAAGAATGAGCATGTGCTGCTGCTTAGTCTAAGATGTCATTTAAGGTGTGATTTGTGTAAACTTTTTGTCTAGAATATTTACATTTAACGATGCAATAAAACCAACGAGGCTTCAAAGAATTCAGCACATCACTGCCTATCTGAAAAATACATACATATATTACAAGCTATTCAACAATCTGGGCAAATATTACTCACCTAAAGGCCGGTCCAGACGCTCCGTTTTGCACAACCTTTTGTCTGCACAGTTCAAAACGTTGTAGAGAAAACGTTGCGTGTAGATAGGAAAACTGCGCAGCGATAACTGAGCCAGAGAGCATAGATTTCCTTGAACTGTGCGGACAAATCGGCGCATGTAGACGGTATTATTTTTCTTAACAAGACAGCATGACAAAATTGACCAGAGTAGTACCTCCTCCATGACGATATCACTAAAACTGTGCGAAATATACAAATATCTCTGCACCATGTGGACTATCTAAAAAATTCAACGTTTTTATTCCGTCTTAAGACTGCACAGACAAAAGGTTGTGCAAAACGGAGCGTCTGGACCGGCCTTTACATCACTGAATAAATTTGTTAAACCCACTTTCCCTTTAGTTTTGATATTTTTTTTTATGTTTATACTTTGTACTTTATGTTTTGCTTTGGCTTGAAATAAATTAAATTAAATTTATTTATTCTAAGGATTTTTTCATCATTTTATAGAATTTGACGTTAAAAACATAATGGAGTAAATGTATAAAAATTCCAGTCGAAAATAATAAAGAAAATGGGAAAAACTCACTAATCTTAAAAATTTGAAACAGCTATCCACTTCTCGGGATTCTGTTTTTTGTACTAACCATATTTTCAAGTATGCAGTCTGCATTATTAAATTGGGAAAAACAATGGTAAATTTAATGGTCTGCTAATTTCATGAAACCAAAAATAAAGTTAAAGAGAAACAGACAAATAATAGGCAGAATTTCATCACTGCCAAAAGTTCCTTGAAAAATGTTCGTCATCAATTTTAGCACTCATAGGATCTTCAATTTTCTTAAATGGCTTAGTTTATACTTTCTGTTACTTTTCATGTAGAGTCCAACAAATAAAACCATGATAACGTATTTTGGTTTGGAGGAGGCTTTCTAGCATACTTTTCCTTGCTCATCATCCCCTAAACACCAACACTTAACCATTGGTAATACTTATACATCTTTAATTATGAATTTAATTGGAATGAGCTTGTAAATGTTCTCTAATTTAGTGATTTAACTTTTCCATTGAATAATGCTGTTTTTGCTTCCGAAAGAATCGGTATGTGATTTCAGCCTAAGCCACCACCATCTTCAGAGCAATAAAAAATACATCCATTTCTCAATACAAAGCAGTTGAACCTGTAATTTTCAAACCACCAAAAACGCATTGACACCAATTCGTGCTCATCATTTTCAAATTAACTAAAAATATCTCATGTGACTTGAAGACCGCAAATTAAAACACACAAAAAAATATTAATATCCCCAAAAGCCGGATATCTTTTCTTTGGCGGCCCATCATCATCAACGCAAGTAAATGCATTTCAATCAATGTGAAAGTTTTCTTTTCCCGGGAATGTTATTTCATTTGTAGTTTTATGGATGAAATATGTTTTTTTTTTCGTTATTACTACTTGAAGCGCATCGCATTTCCTCTCGAGCCACTGACTTGTTACTTATGCTTTTTGATGTTTGTTTGTTTCTATAGATTCTATTCCTCCCCAATTCCAGCAAGGCCAGCCCACAGCCACTTGAATTCACATTTAGCTAATTGGTTTTGCGGAAACAAATTTTTCCAACTTCTCTGGGGATTAGAATCGAGTTAGCGAATCGATATCTTTCGATTTGTGCTTGTTTTTGTACTTTCCTAATATATAGATATAGATTTTGCCTGTCGTTTGCAATTGAGATTTTTGTTAAGTGTTTGTTTACGAAATGTTTATAAAAGTCTATGTTGAGATAGAAATGGAAGAGGAAGATTTCAAAACAATGCTATGATATTACGAATTTGCCAGCTAATGCTCGAATGATTTGCTTTTCCCACGAAAACTAGATCCCAATCTGATGGTATTGTATCTGTTTCCGAAACCTCAAATCAACTGGTTCACATTTGTTAAATGATTTAATTAAACTGTTTATTTTCTTGAACCGAATTCAGCTCTTAATCTACTACGTTGTGTACTATGTCCGTTTTCGCGTAAATAGTACATACACATGTACATATCTGTTTGTGCTAATGATAACGGACTGTGTATCTTATACACAAATCTTATTTTAAGATGTGCTGAAAATGTCATTCTATTTTGGTGAAGCTTAATGAAATTTATTTCATCGACGAGTTGATAGGCTAATCTATTATTGTGCTTGCAGCTACGCTGTAAGTAAATAAAATTTCATAGTATTTAAATTTACGGATTGTTTAGCACCCACAGTGTTGTGCATCACAATGAAGTAAATTTTCAAAGAAGGAAACTCGCTTCGCAATAAAAAAGCGGAAATGTGGTTTAGGCTACTTCATGGGAAGTCATCTAAATTTTAAATGCCTTTAAGCTCCATGTAAGTAAGAACCTTTAGACATGTTGCACAACATATTAATGTAACTATAAAATTTTTTTTGGCACATATGACGAATTTATTAAAATGATAGAATTTCAGAATCCATGTGTTTGCTTCGGCAGCGTGTTCAAAAAGGACGGAATGATCCTTTTTGGTCTACATCGTGTTTGACGCTTAAATTAATTAAAAATAAGCTTGCTGCGTTTCCGAAACGCTCGTTTCACTGCATTTAATACACAAAGTGAGTTGGACGAAGTTAAAAACAAAAATAATCGGTAATTGAAATCGACTAAGTTTGCAATAATGCTACCTCATCGTGTTGTCGGAAAATGTTGGCGTTTAGAGTCAAAACTGACTATGGAATAAAACTGTTAAAAAATATGAACCATAATTTCCCTCGAAGTGGATATTCGTAGGGGTCCAATTTTGATTGCTTGGAGACATCCTTGACCACTGCTATATGCCTTCGATATCTCGTGGGGACTCTCAATGATGTGTTTCGCGATGGCTGACTTTGATCCTGTTGACTGTTTTCGCCCCTCTCGCACCAGTTCAGCTTCCCCTGTACGTATTAGAGCAATCAGGGCAGGTCACCTTATAAATACCGCTTTTCTCCCATAAACTTTTTGGATCTTTAGGGCTACCTAGGACCGTTTTCAGCTGTGCATATTTCCTTTAATCCACGCGTTCTATATTCCTCCTTTTCAATATTCGTTTAATATAAAAAATAGAATAGTAGAAAATAGTCCGAGAATAGTAGAAAATAGTCCGAGACCCATAAATTTTTCACTATAGAAGTTGCCCAATATTAAGAAAAAGGAAATTAAGTCGCCAAAAATTCTCACCCATCCCCTAATGAACTAAAACATACAACTGATTCGTATATAGAAGGTATCATGATCAGATCATTGTTCCCATCCTCTTTAAATCATCTCTGATTGAATTTTATGAGTCAGTGAATCCCGCGTAAGTGCTTCCCGTTTGACTAAATTTTTCACTTATGTGTTTTCTAGCAAATTTTTGAAGCAATTTTCCAAATTATATAATATATTCCTTTTTTTAAAGGCATACAACTTTTTGAACATATCAAACAAAGATAAATTATTGGCATGGCCAATTTTTCAGCCCATCCACAGAACGTACGACGCAAAAGATAGGTCAATGGCTTCAACTGCTGCACTAATTGGATCTTATGTGACCTTAGACCAAGATTTTTCCTTAAAAATTTTCATATAGTAGACGGATAGAGTCCAAATTGCCGAGAATGGCGGTGATAATTAATATAATAATAATTTATAAATAATTAAATAAATCAATTAATAATTATTTTATATATTATAATGATTATTATAAATTTAAATCCTTAGCCCCATTGTCCTTACAGTCGCTATAGCACCGACAGCTGCCTCGATACGCACTTTACGAGCTCGTGATCGATGAACTTTGTTCTATAGAATGTACGTGAACATCAATCTTTGCATCCATTTTGTTGGGTACAAGCACCATCAATTAGGCATTGCGGTCTATAAGTTTGGTGCACAGAACGCGAATTTCTAGAATAAATTCCCAATTTTTAAAGACGTTACTTGAGTGTGAAGCTTTGTATGATAATTTGGCAAAGAAAACATGACATAATGTAAAAATGACGCGGCAATTCGATTGCTTAAATGATAATTCCATTTTCTTCGCATTCGGCTTGAATAGGGTGTTTTTTTAAAGGTATAATTTTTTAACAAATTAAGCAAAAATAAAGTATTGAAATGATCAACTTTTCTGCCCATTCACCGAACGTACGACGCAAGCAGTGGTTCAATGGCTTCAATTGCTGCACTAGTTGTATCTTATAGGGATAAATTTTCCATTTAGTGTACAGACAGAGTCAAAGTTGTTGAGAATGGCGTCGAATCAATAAATTTGGATCCTCAGTCACACTGGTTGGTTGTAGTGGCAGCCCCTTTTATCCAAAGGTGGCTCACTTAGGCCACGAGAGGCCCATTGTGATACCACAGAAGATAAAGGTGGCACTAGACCCTGCGGGATGACGAGAACCATCCAGATTCTCGAATCAAGCCGGCTATGCAGCCAATGTCTAAATCAGCTATCTCTGTGAGGTTGTCCAGGAAGGGCGTGCCCAAGGTTTGCATGCGCTTCCTGGACAGCGCCGGACATTCACACAGAAAGTGTTTGATTGTTTCTTCCTCTTCCTCTGATCTGCAACTTCGGCCGAAATCATTGAAAGGGACACCCAATCTTTCTGCATGTCTGCCGATCAGACAGTGTTCCGTCAGTACGAAAACGACGGAACTCAGGGTTTCACGGCTTATATTGAGGAGCCGCTTGGTGCGTTTGGAACACAATGCGTGCCAAGTTTGCCTGGTTGTACTACAGCTTTCTTCGAGCAGCTAGGCCCTATTCGCAGCCTCCACGTAGTGCTGCTTAAATCCTAGCTTTATGGAGGCTCGAGGTTGGCTGACTTCGGGGGTAAGTGTATATTACTGAAGCTCGGTGGCAGCTCTCGCTAGGGCATCTGCTTCGCAGTTTCCAGCACAGTGTATACAATATACAGTAGGGAAATTCTAGGTGGGGAAATGAAACTTTTAAACTAAATTTAAAAGAGCATTAATAGAAATCTAACAGAGATCACAGCGAAACAACTATAGGAAATACAGGTGTAAAGCAGAGCAGAGCATATGCTCGTGCTTAAAGCTTAAAGCTCGTGGTAGTTTCTCGGAGCTACCCGGCGTTGAAAATTGATAGTCCACTTTTTACTCTAAGTTTAACGACTAGTGTATCCATAGACTATGGTTTCCAGGTATATCACTATGCCCCGTTACCCAGCAGAGAATTACTTCACAGTGAAGAGACATCACGTTCAGTTGTGAGCGGCAGTGTCGATATCTGTTTTGGTTCACACTGTACGAGCTCGTGTTGGATGAACATTGTCCAATAGAGTATACGTAGACATAAACCTTTCCATGCATTGTATTGCGTATGAGCACCACAAATTGAACAATGTGGTCTATAAGTTTGGCACACAGAACGCGTATTTCGGAAACAAATTATCACTTTTTGGAGACGTTGTTTGAATGTGAGGTTTTGCATGATAATTTGGCAAAGAAAACACAACATAATGTCAAAATGATGCCGAAATTTCACTGCTTAAATGAAAGATATCCTTATTAATAGTTCTATTCCTCCAAAAAAACACCTCTCGGCTCATGTGCACACATACTTGGAATACTTCTTCAGACGTTTAACTAAATGAATCATGGATAACTGCTCCACAAAAATTTAATGATTGTAAATGATGTGTTGCAAACTAATGAAATTCTCCTTGGTTGGTACTGTCATTGTGTCGTTGGAAAAAAATTGGGCCTTATTCTTGTTTTGGTGCCAACATTGAACCAATTAAAATAAGCGAAAAGGTTGCCTCAAGACTATTTCGCTCATCGGTAAAAGGATGAAGCATATAGGAAATTTATTAAGTAAGGCGACAATAAAAATGCATTTTCCATGCCTAACCAAATATTGGCTCAATAGCCGTAAGGTATATTTAAAAGGTTCTAATGATACTGCTTATTAAAATATTCAAACAAAAAAACGTTAATTTGCTGTATAATTTTCCTTATTTATTCCAAGATAAAATAATTTACCCGTCACGCATCGATTTTTTTGGCATATTTCAATTTAATTGAAAAATGTTAATTTCGTTTGAACGTGATATTCGGAAAATTATCCATTTTGTTAGCTATCTTAATTTGCACGGTGTTTCGCAAGTCTAATTCGAATACATAGTGTAACAATATTCTCTGAACATCTAACATAATCACCCCACCAACTTGGAAACGTGTCTATGAACTAAACATAACTTGATTGTTGCAAACAATTTACAATTCAACATGTTCACATCCTCGATAAGAAAGACATCTTCTGGGATGCAAGATGTCTTTCTTACAATTCTCTGAACATCTTTTCTAAACATCACAGTTCTATGAGCAAAATATAATTAAACATTTCATCCAACATCTGGTACCAAAGTGATATTGTTTATAAACATAATTGTAATGTCTGCAACAAACAATACAACTTGCATTCACATTTCGTGAAACACTTCCTGGAGCAGATGATCGGAACATGGTATGTATGTTAGACGCTAGAAGTTTACTCTTCTGAAATTAAAACCCTTTTTGTCCTATTCACCGACGCAAGTCACTCCTCCTCCATGTCGGGATTCCATGGCCTATTTGCAGGGAAGTCAGTGGTACTATTATCTATGACAAATAAGTGCCATCATACATGTCGCTTTGCTGTTCGTATGTTTTGATGAGAACGCGACCTACGTATGTGAATAACATCAGCCATGGAACACTGCTATATTATATAAACTTGGAGTTGCCGTGCTAGATACATACATTCAAAGAAGATACTTTTTTGTAGGCGGATAGTACGACGAACTAGAAAAGACAATGGAGTGTAAAGATATATAGGCAAGCCTCATGTACTTTAAGTCAGGAAAATACTAATCTTGGGCTAAAGTCATTGACCGTTTCTTTAAACTGGTAAGAAGTTTAAAAGAGTTTGTCAGAAATGTTCTAAGTTTCCATTCGAACATCATTTTAGTGGATTTCTGTCATGAATTCAAACTAGGTATAAATTTAACTATTGATTTGATTAGCCCGTTCATTATGCTAAGGGATTGAAATAGTGTGAAATCCGGAACTCCATCCTGAAAACCGTTTCACTTAACGCAAGTCTTATCAAATTGTCGTTAGGAATTCCCTAGACGATATTATTACCACTAAACTCTGTAACGCAATGTTAATCTGCCCAAGAAGAAGGTACATACATACATAGTAGGTACTTATCAACGTGTCGTCATTAAATTGCTCGTTATAATGAAGAAGTCTCTTGACCCGTTTCTGGTTTCTACATAAGTAGGGTTTATCATCTCTTGTAGTCTCACTTTACATACATATAATACTCCGTACTATGAATCTATTTATCTGTGTTAAATATTGATTTAAACCCTTCCGGTAACTTCTTCTTCTCCTCAACCTTCTTCTGCTATTGTTTAGCAAAGAATTTACTTGCTTTTGTTTGCGACAGAAGAGATCGGGGTACAATGATATTCTGCTGTACAAGTTCCAGTTCGTTTACTCAGAGGGAGATGATAACATGGAAAAAATTAAGGATTAAATGAAGCCTAAGCGTTATGGAGTGAAAAAATATTGTTCGTATGTTTTTATATCTTTTTTATGAGTTAGATAGCAAAGTGCTGTTTTGGGAGAAATTTAAGGTATTATGATTAATGATACGTTGTTGTATTTAAGTAAGATAAATCTTGTATCCTATATGTATACTTTTGAATTGGAGTTATATATTGGTACATGCAAAATTTATTTTGATTCTTAAAAAAACAAAAAAACAATTCTTAAAAAAAAATATAGAAGGATGTGAACTGTTCAAAAATTTATTTCTATCGTTTGACCCGAATATATACATACATATGTTCAAATATGATTTGAAATTCGTGAAACGGAAAATGAGCATCATCTCGCAAACAATGTATTCATACATAGTGTCCAGAATTTTGAGCACTAACTGCTCACCATGCAGTTCTAAGCAAAAAAACAACTAAGATTTTTTTCTAAATTTTTATTGCCGCAGACATTTTGAAGTTTCGGATTATTCGCAACTCTCAATTGATTCAAAAGGCAACATCCTATGCAATTCAAACATCACAATAAACATGGAAAAGTAGTTCATACTTCATTTTAATGTTAAAAAAAATTCTTTTTGATTATTGTTTCATATGAAGACCTATGGAATGTGGAAAATTTACTTGCACTTTTAATTCTTTGTCTAAAATGCTCAACACTCAAATTTTCTTTCGAAAATTTAATTGCTAATAAGTTGCCATCAAATCGCCAGGACATCATTTCATTCTAGTTTGCCGTTTTGCTCCTATGAAGCTTTTTTGTGATGTTAGTGCCGAGGCGCTCTTGTTCACGTCCAACAAGAGTTCAGCAGAGTTTTCCAATTTTTTTCACTTTTTCCCAAGATATCAAAAATTAGAAATCGAAAAAATTTCTGCTTACGTCTCAGTGCGCAGCGTTAACAGTTATGCAAACTAAGATAGTAGCACATAATTGTCTTGAATCCTCTTTTGTCTGTAAAATTTCAAAAAAAAATCCTAATAGTCTAGCTAGATGGCTTTTGGAGCATTTGCTCGGAATAGCTAACTTATTGTTCTTTTTCATACAAAAATGAGTGTTTCATTTACTGGTTTTTTCATGGAATCGATTTGAACTTTTAATTTTTGCTGTTGTAAAATGCAAATAAAGTTTTTCCAAGCAGCTTAAAAAAATGTCTCGACCGCATTCTGCCTTACCAGATTCAGTAAAGGTCCAGCGCAAGATACCCATTCTGCTCAATTATTTTCTGACACGGCCGATGCATGAAGGGGTTCTACTTTCAGCTTGTGAGACCTAGAAATATTGTAGTGATTTTTGGACTAATTTGTTAAAACTCATAACAGTAAATACAAAATTTTTTCAATAAATCCTTGAAAATTTATGATTAATTTTTTTTCTTTTATGATCTCCTTGTAGTGGGAGTTTAAAGGTGCCAGATTGGTTAGCCTGCCCTTAAATACGTCCTGGCAACACATGAAAATCTTTTTTTTGATAATGTTGTGTGTGGATAATTAAACACATAAGTATTTCAAATGTTGGAGATCTTGCAGGATAACATACTGAACCTCTACTCAGAATTTTCGATATTCTTATCAAAGACACGCCGTAACATTCACAGGATTATGTACAGGTGCTTCATGATATTGAAACCACTTCTTGCAACTAGCAAATTATTTTATTGATTTGACGGCATGCTTTCCAGGATGCACTGAGATGAAGAATTGTAGTTATAGGAAGATTCCTGCATTAACAAATACTAACTGAAACATGGGTGCAAAAAAATCTGATGATATTTCCTTAAAACACATGTGAAAAATCAGCTTCAACAATGCCACCATCGACATGAACAAATCAAAATTAAATTGTGAACCGAAAATTTATTTTAAAAGAGTCGGAAAAAAGATTGCAAACCATTTGCTTTTAAATAAGTATCTTACGAAATTACCCCCGAAAAAAGGTTATGAAAATCTTCAAAATAGCTCTTAACTTACAATTGATACGATCATTGTGAAACTATTTTGAAGATTTTCATAAAATTTTAATGGGGTAAAATTTAACTACAAAAAGAAAGTTTTTGCAATTTTTTATCCTGCGCCATTTCAAGCAGCTATTTTTTTGTCAAAACAATAGAAATATAAGATTTCGTGGATTCAAATAAATGGTTGCCAAAATGAAAATTCTTGGGTGGATCTACTAGGAGAAAATTTCTGACTCGGAAACAAATCTGAGAGCGGCTTAGAAAAATAGTGAACCAACTTCCTCCTACATAAAACGTTTATAATTATTTGTAAAGAAATGGCTAAAGGTATACTAAATTGTGACAACGTTTTTATTCAAAAAAATCAGAAATAATCTTTTCCAAATTTTCTAGCAGAATCTCTAAAAAAATATGTTCAAAATGTGTAAGTGTAGAAATAAATGCAAAGTGAGTTTTCCATTTGAAATACATGAAATGTAATGCCGAAAACAAAATACGCTGAAGTATTGAAAGAACTAAATTTTCACGTTAAATCTTATGCACAGACTGTCTGGGAATTAATTTAGAGCCTTTGTTCGGAAATATTTTCAAAACAAGGTTCCAACAATTTCTCAACAAGAAGAAAAGTTATTTAAGGGATTAAATCATTTTGGAAGTGAGAAAGATGCGCTTAAGAATAGTTTTTATCTCAAAGCTGTTGAAAACATAATTATTTTTTGTTATGGACATACATATTGTACTTTTGAATAATTTAAAATGCATATAAAAACCATATAATCCTGTAAAATTTTCTGTTGTTAAATGGGACCCAATTCTTTCTGATGGTGAAATTTGATTCAGGCGTCGTCGAAAGAATTCAAAATTGTTTTTTCTATAATTTGGGAAGATTAACGAAGAAATTTAGAAAAGGTTTTTTTGATCAGATGCCGCGTTTATTTTTTATTAACTTTCGAATCTCAAAATTTTAGCAAAATTAAGAGTTATCGTACCTGTTTATTTCTTCAAAATATAGATTAAAAAATGCTGATGTTAAATTTATGCTATTATTTTTCTAAATAAGAGAAAACCTTTTTATATTTTTGGAAGCATGACTTACAGGCAGAAAAGTTTCAAGGAAATTTGGAATATGCAAATTGATGTTACAGTCCATACCTCCAGCATTTTTAATTTTTGTATTTTGTTTCGTTTTTAATGTTAATAAAACTACTATTTTTTTGTGTCAGATGAAAATATTTCATATACTTAACAGCTGCGTCTTTTATTTTGTTTTTATATCCGTTTTTCTAGCGTCAAGATGGTATGACTTTTTAATTTGGAAATTTGGCTGAAATGAAACTGCCAAAGAAGTGTGTCTTGGGTGATACATACACTTAGCAGAAAAAGTCTGCGAACATTAAGTAAAAATTTTATTTTGTTATGAAAAACCAAATACAAAAGTAGTTTTTTTATTTATATCTATTTTTTATTTATACAATATTGTTTTCACTTTCTTGATAGATGCACTTCATGAATATAAGTTTAACCCAATAATTATATAAATTAAATTTCTGAAAAATCAACGCTGAGTATGGCAGAAAAAGTCTGCATACAATATATAAAAAGGAGAATTCCCGATGTTTTGATACCAAACCTTTGCTTTGTTTACTACTTTGAAGTTTCAGCAGCGCATTGTGTTCAAGCAAGCCTGCTGACAAGGTGGTGTCGCGTGTTAAAAGTTGTTAGTTTCATCATGGCAACCAAAAGAAGCGAGGTTAATACTAGCGAGCAAAAATAATAGTTGACCTATGGCGAAAAGGGAAAACATATCGCGAAATAGGCCAAACCGTCGAAAAAACACATTCCTCCATCCAAAGAGTTGTTAACTACTACAAAGAAACAAGAGTATAAGCATCAAAGCCCAAATCAGGACGGCCACCAAAGCTATCAACAAGAGAAACACGCAGTATTATCCAATCTGTGAAAGCTAATCCTCGTGTAACTGCATCGGCACTGCGAAATGATATTGCGCAAAAGTTTCACAAACATGTTTGCGTCGATATTGTTCGCAAAATATTGAAAAAAATATGACTACCACAACCGTGTTGCACGCAAGACTGGCATTTGCAAAGGAATACGTGAACAAGCCGCCAGCGTTTTGGAAGCAGGTGATTTTTTCGGACGAAAGCAAGTTCGGCATTTTTGGCATCAAAGTGCGGAAGATTGTTTGGCGAATGCCGGGAACTGCTTTCAACAATGAGAATTTATACCCAACTGTCAAGCATGGTGGTGGTGAAGTAATGGTGTGGGGGTGTATGGCTTGTAATGGAGTGGGCAGAATGGAGTTCATTGAGTCTATAACGAATAAAATAAACTACATGAACGTTTTAAAGCGCAATTTAAAGAAAAGTGTCGAAAAATTGGGAGTCCAGAACAATTTTTAATTCCAGCAGGACAACGACCCCAAACATACGGCGGAAGCAGTTAAACTCTGGCTGCTTTATAATGTGCCCAATCAGCTAAAAACGCCTCCACAATCCCCCGACTTAAATCCCAGCGAACATTTGTGGGATTTGTTGGAGCGGCAAATCCGGGAATACACCATAACATCCAAGCAAAATTTGAAAGAAGTTATCGCCGAAGAATGGGAGAAAATTAGCGGTGATGAGACTGCTAAACTTGTCAATTCAATGCAAAAGCTGCTTATGGAAGTTATAAAAAGAAGAGAATATCCTACCAGCTATTGATTAAGATTGAATAAGTTTTGATATCAATTTGCAATCAAGTAAATATTTTTGTACGCAGACTTTTTCGTTATCATAAAGCTTTCCTTCTTTAGTTTTTTAATTTTTATAATTTTCATAATAAGCCTATAGCAACACACTTTATGTTTAGACTGATAAAAAGAATTATTGTTTCAATGAAAAATACGTGTTCATTAAAAAATTTATTTATTTCTTGATTTTTTATGAAGAGAACAAAATTTTAGTTTGTGTACGCAGACTTTTTCTGCTAAGTGTATATTGAAAATGACTCTAAAAGCATGAAACTCTACACAAATCTTGTCCAGACCAACAATTTCAATCCATTAAAAATATTTTTAGTATACTAGGTGTTATTTTTAAAAGATATCCAGCAAATGGCTTACATAAATTAAATCATTATTATTCTGGAAATTTGAAAATATATTCAGACAACTACACATTAAATTTAATCTTTGATTCGAAATGTTATGTTATAAATAAACAAGCTGTATTATGTTTCAAATTCATTTTCATCCTACTACGTTTTATAAAAGCATGCAACAATAAAATTACACTTAAATTGCAAAATTGACTTGAAATAGGTTGCATGGCGAGATTATACGATTATTCCGGGAAGTTACTATCATTACAAAAAAAAAAACAGTTTCCAACCATTTCCCTTCGAATAAAATGTTTTTCTTGAATCCCATTTAATTTATTGAATTGCTAATTTGCAATAAAGCAGAAATGGAAGAACAACTCTACAATAATTTTGAAATTGACTTGAAATTAACGCAAAACCCTGCAGGGGAGCTCAATTTAAATTTGTTACCTTATTAAAGTGCAAACTGGTATGATTTTGTGCTTAGCACTTGCGCATGTGTCTATTTAATGAGGCAATGAAATTAAAAAAAAAACTATTTCATGTTAATGGCAATTTTATACTTTGCAGTCGGTCCATTACCAATAATACTTTTTTGGTTCATTGAAAGGCAATTTTCCATTAATGCTGATGGATTTGGTGGGATAAATTGAGGATTTTGTAATTTTTGCGTTAGGAAGTTGATTTTCTCGTGGAATTTCTAGTTTGTCGACATACTGAAAGCATAATATGAACACTTTCTCCTTCTTGAAGACATCGTAAATAATGTATACTCATCGTAAATAGGTGCCAATTTCACGGAGCCAATTAAAGCATCACAGATAGGTCCGATTGAAATATCAAAGCAAGCAAGCACCCCAATTTTTGATTTACTAGATCTGTTTATAAGATATAATGTTCATCAAACATTTTACAAAAAAAAAGTCAAAAAAAGGCACTTACTTGCAGTTTGAGAATACCTGCTAAGTTGCATCACCTTAGCTAAAGGCAATTTTGTTGAGGGCGTTGCCGAATGAGTTCAATTTTGTGCAGACATTATAGTGCCGTTGCTCATAAAGTATCTTCTCGTAAAAATTCCTTCTGAAAAAATACTGTCAATCAATTTAAACCTATTCCATCTCTAAGATGGAACTATATCATCCTGATGAAAAGTCACAAGCCAAAAGCATTCAATCAACGTTTTCAACCAAAATAAAACCAAATCAATAAAAAAGAGCCACCAATTTGCTAAATACATAAACGTGACTGACAAATGCTGAAAGTGAATTCGAAGGAATTTGTATTTTCCTAGAAGCAATTTTTTCCTGCTAAACCAGTAGTATCAGATTTCTTCATGATTCTATTTGTAGACTATAGTCTACAGTCGTAATTGATATGTATTCAACCAAGTCACGCAAGCAAATATCGGAAAAAAAGCATGTGATAACATTGTCAATTTATTTGATGAAAATAATCGATTAGGATTTTTCTTTTTGTCGTTGCTGAGCATTATTTTTCCTATAAATTAAATACAATCGTGTAGAATTTCATTGGTTAGTCTTATTAACATTCATACGAAATGCATGTCTACAATTACAAGTGTAAGAATCTTTCGTAACATTTATTTTATTTGAAGTCCTTATACCTTACTCGTTATACAAAATATTACTCCTAACTTGTGATTTTGAAAAAAATGGAAGTTTCAAATATGTTTTTTAAAATTTTGAATATTTTTAACTTCCCAGTATATGGGAAGTTCTTGTAATCGCCTCGAAAATCGAAATTGAAATTTTCAACATTTCTTTACGTTTTGAGGTCTATAGAGTATATATAAAGTGTTTTTAGAAAGGGAGATGTATGTGTGTGTGTGTGTGTGTGTACGTACGTACGTATGTACGTTCGTGGACACTTTTTTCTACGAGTATAACTCACGTAAACAAAGTCGTATCGACTGTTAAGGTGTCAATCGAAGCGTCTTTGCAATTTTAAGAGCTGATTAGTTTTTGGGAAACTTCGGTCGAGGGGGTTGCTGTTTTGCCCGTTTGAAGGTCATTTCTGTCATGCGTTATATCTCGCGAACCAAATATACGATTCCCTTGATCAAGGTGTCAATCGACGCGTATTAACATTTAAATGATTCTATCAGGTTTTTAATCCTTGGAGCCGTTTTTTATTTTTTTTACATAAAGTGTGAACACTTAGAGTTTTTTTCAAAAAGAATAAATTTTTAAACTTATTTTCAAGTCGAAAAAATTAATGTTTATATAATTTATATACTTCAAACAGTTCCTGTAAAAATATCATCAAAATTTTTTCTCATGATTACAAAAAAAATCAAATAAAAAATAAAAAATCATTAGCAGTCATCATGATTTTCAAGGTCATTTCTGTCATGCGTTATATCTTGCGAACCAAACATACGATTTGCATTGTTTAGGTGTCATTGAACGCGTATTAACATTTTTTTGAATCTGTCGAATTTTGAAAAAAATCGTTGTAGCCGTTTTTTAATTTAAGAAAAAAGTGCAAAAATTAGGGTTTTTTCAGAAACAATAAATTTTTAAGCTGATTTGCGAAGTATAGTAGTCAATGTTTATAAAATTTATACACTCCAAACAATGCTTGTAAAAACAACATCAAAACTTCTTCTCATGATAACGTAAAAATTTAAATTAAAAATAAAAAATCATTAAAAGTCATCATGATTTTCAAGGTCATTTTTATCATTCACTATATCTCAAAAACCAGATATAATATTTGCATCATTAAGGTGTCAGTTGACGTTTATTAACATCTTTGTGAAGTTTTTAACATTTTAAAAATTTGTTTCAGCCATTTTTTAAATTTAATAGAAGAAAATGCGAAAAATTATGGTTTTTTTCATAAAAAAATATTTTCTAACCTGATTTGCATAGCACAGTGATACCAGTTTATAGAATTTATACATTCTTATCAGTTTTTGAAGCAAAAAAAATTCCATGATAATGGAAAAAACTAAATTAAAAATAAAAAACCATTCAAAGTTACCATGTAAAAAGGGTTCATACGAATGATATTACTTTATATCTTTTATGCTAAAAAAATTGTTGTAAATTCAATCAAAGTTATAAAATATTTGCATAATTTGAGCAGATTTTAAATAGTTTTTATAGTCTTTTAATTAAAAAAAAATGCTTAAATTTTTAAAACCAACAAAAATTTTCACGACCAAAAAGGCACCCCACCGATTGATCCGCATGAATATTCAATCTGTCCTCATCGACCAAAAACCTTACGTAATCAATGGACCCTCCCGTAGACGATATGATTCATATTGACTCATTCCTGTTACTGCTATGAACATCTCTCATTATTATTATTTAAAGTAGTATTATTTTCAAAATTATTATTGTGTTTAATGTTTTTGATGTTTATGTAGATATTACTGGGAAGTTGACCGTGTGGACCTCAAGGGTCGCACCTCGCGGCTTGTTCGAATGCCTTTTTTCTCTGTAAGAAGGAAGAGTCAATTCAAATTTGGTTGTTTTTAGAGGCATATTCAGAAGAAATCCATTGAAATCAATTAAAGTTACTATATTAATAACATTTTACTGTTACTTTTAGTCAATTGTGCCCGACATATTAGACTATAGGCTTTGCAACTCTAACTGTAATAGTGTATTTGCTGGTTTGACTTCATGGGTTTACATCGTCAAATCAATAGAACCCTGTCATAACTCTTCAATCACATGAACTATAAGTTTAATTACATGACCTTAAAAGACAAACAAATTTTCAAATAATTTTTTTGCCTACATTTAGCATCTACTTTGGCCGACAAGTCTACCTTATTATGCTCTTGCATTCTGTAATGAAAATTCCGCCATGCAACGTCTGTTGATGAAATGTCGAAGTCGTCCTTGGGATTTGAACCACTGGATGTCAAATAAGAAGTCTGCGATTCTACGCCTTCAACCATGTTAGCATCATGTGAATAAGTTCCTGGCAAATGCTAAAAATTTAAATTTTTCGGCAAAATAATACCATTGATTCATTTAAGAAATCGCGGAGCTAATATGACTTTTTTGACTATGAAAAAATTTAATTCAACACTCTTTTGATAATCAACAACATTTGCCTGTTATGGTATCAACTTATACAGTCGATCAGTAAAATCATTTTCAGAGAAGAGCGTTTCTTATGATATTAATAACTTAAATAATTTAATAAATTTAGCGTACACGTCTTATCAAATGAATGACGTGCAAAACTAGAAAACTAATGTTCTAATCAGAAAAAAACTATCAAATTTAGTCCATTCTAATCAGTAGACATCCCATTGACAATTTAATGGTAAATTTTTCCCTAAATGCAACTGAATATCAATCTAAAGCACATACTGTTTATTGCATGCAGTCTTTAACTGAATTTAAAAGCTATTCTTTGCAGACATACTCGTATAGAACAGCCATTGTTTACAGGTTCTTGACCCTCATCAATCAAACTTAAATAGAGAGAATCTTTTGAACGGTTGGAGTTGTTATTAATTTGTATTTAAGGAATTGGATCATGTTAAGCATTGGTGAAAAATTTATAAAAGATGAACATTTCATTTACGTGTCGTTTTCATCTTTATAAAAAAAACTGCTCTATTTAATGCCTATCAATATGTATTGTGTGTATTATGCATTGCAATTTTTCAGTCGTTAAAAATAAAAAGATAAGAAGCAATATTATTTTTTTTTAAATGCGTAGAGGATATAGTGGCCTATACAAAACAGACAAATATTATGGAAAACCGCTTTAATTTGTTTTCCTCAAAAATTCAACATATAATCACCGTGAATTTCTCCAGAAAATAGGACTGCTGGTCTAAAATGGTTACTGATAGTTTTTTTGGACTGAGGATCTTCCACTCTCACTTTCGTGAGAAAATGAAATGATGTTATAAAGCTAACGTAATGAAAATATTTTGAATTATATGTTGTAAACTGTTCTTTCAATAACATCCTAATTTTTTTGTGAGCCAACTTAAAACACCGAATTTTTATCCTGAATGTTTTTTCCCCATTTGGCGTTAAGATAATAACTTTTTTATTAACTGATTTCACGGTTTTCTATTCATTATCGAATTTATTTTCAACTTATTTTTAAGTTGATAACCTAGGACGAAGAGATACAACTAACACTACCCAAATTTAAAATTGATTCTTCATTTCCACAGCATCCCAAGAAAAGCTAACAAAAAATTGACGGTTTACATAATTTTTGTGACCATTCGATTGGAATCCCAAATTTTCAGATAAAATATGAAGACTTTTTTTGAAGAAGAATATGCGAGGAATCGTTAAACATCGTCTCAAAATTTAACCTACAAAAAATATCTTGAATATTAGTGGCGTATCTAAAGTTTGGATTCGGAATCCAATTGTGAATGAATTAATGAAAAACTTTTTGAAATGATTTTTAGACAAAGTACGCAAATATTTACCCATTTGTCGCTACTCATTTATTTTTAATATTTTGTCATTTTAAATGATTTTTTTTTATTAAAATTTTGGTAATTTAATCGTTATTTAGCCAAATTTTATATTGGAAAAGATTTTTTAAACATACCAAATATTCAAAAGGGAATGTGGAAGCAATGAATACATAGCAAAATGTTGATTGGATACTAACAATTCCACTTTAATTGGCATGTTTAACTATACTGGAATTATTGAAAATGAACTGTTTCAAACATTCGCAGAAATTTTGAACTGCAAGATAATTATAAGCCTTTGCATTTAAATAAATTATTTCCGAATAGACATTGGTATTAAAATTTTTTATTGCTGCTGATAGATCCTAAAACTGGAAGCAACACTTACATATTAAGTTAATTAATGCATTATTTTGAACATTAGATCATTTTTTATGCCAAGACTTCTCAAGTTTTTTTTTTGCAAAATATGATAAATTGCGCACTAAAATACAACCTGTAAAGTTTGAGAAATTCGTGACAATATACTCCATTGACGCATTCTGATAATTTTTGTTATAGTATTCCTACTGACCATATGATTGAATCGATAAATTAATGAAACCAATGAGTGCTGAATGATCTCCTTTCAAACAAGGTGTCACTGGACGCATTGTATATCAAAAATGTGATTTACACTCAAGATGGAAAAAATTAATGATACATTTTTCGAAGTAATCATCATCACAGTGATCACACGAAGGATATTTTTCACAACATTACTTTTGATGTCTGAAATTTTTTTTTCTTCAATTAATAATGTTTCACACAGACGATGAAGATCTATTTTCAGGTCAATGTTATTTTGCTCATTATTTTTATACCCTACTTTTCGACTGCATCATTTCTGTTGATATTTTCAGTCAGTCAGGTTTATGGATAATATTTCTAGCATATTCCGAGTCAGTTTGAATTTTTTAATATTAATTTTCAATTTATTTTTGGCTAAGCAGACGCATTTGATTAATGGACTCGTAATCATCTGTCAAGGTTAATTTTGTTTTGAAAATTCTGAAGCAATTATCATGAAAAGGTAAAATGTATCGGATATATACATATATCATCTACGTTCCGAAAGTAGTCTCGGTCTTTTGACTCCCCTTGGGTACGACTGCATGATTTTCGCGGTCCATCTATTGTCTGATATCCTCGCTAGGTGTCCTGCCCATTGCCACTTGAGAGTTCTAATTCTTTTGATCAGATTAGTTACTCGTGTTCTCGCTCTTATCCAGGTTTATCTTTTTCTGTCTCTCCTTGTGATGCCTAGCACACATCTCTCCATTGCTTTTTGGGCAACCTGAAGCTTCCTTATGATGTCTGTTGTAAGAGTCCATGATTGACAGCCATAGGTCATGACTGGCAGGATGCATTGATCAAAGGCTTTCTTTTTCAGGTGGCATTTCATTCCTGACTTGAATATTATTGAATTCTTCCTGAACGCTCTTTATGCTAGTTTGATCCTTCTGTTAATTTCTTGTATAAGTGATCCCAAGTTATGTACTGATTGGCCTAGATACACATACTCGTCTGCAACTTCCAGTTCGGTGTTGTTAACTGGTAGCTCACCCTGGTTTCTCGTTACAAACTCATTGTACATAGCTTTAGTTTTACTACGGTTCAATTTTAGGCCTGCTATCTCGCTAGCTGCGCTTAGATTTTCAAGCAGTGTCTGTAGCTCATGTTGGTTTTGGGCGATAATGACTATGTCATCTAAGAATCTTAGGTGATTTAGTCTCTCTTCAACTATGGTTAGTCCTTTATTATCCCACTTCAGGTCTTGCAAGATTTCCTCTAAGGTGGTGGTCTTGGCGATATGCTATCCCCTGTCTGACCTCTCTTTGCGTGGGAAACTTCGGCGTATCATCAAACACTTTAACTTTTGCTTTAGCATTGTTGTGGATGTTAACCAGTGTTTCTATATAGGGTTTCTCAATACCCTGACTTATGAGCGCTCTTATTATAGCTTCTGGGTATATTGAGTGGAAGGCCTTCTCAAATTTGATCTACGCCTGGGCTAGGGGGAGTTCGTATTCCCTTGCTCTGCTCATGACCACCTCTCTTAATGTGTGGATGTGATCGACAGTGCCAAATCCACTCCTGAAGCCAGCTTGTTCTCGTGGCTGTTCTACATCCAGGGCCGATTGTATTCTATTATTGAGGATCTTGGTGAACACCTTGTAGAGCACTGGGAACAGACTTATTGGTCTATTGTTTCTAATGTCATCGCTGCTGCCATTATTATGGATCAGAAATATGTTGGCGCTGTTTCACTGGTCCATCAGTGCCCTTTTCTTCTGATATTCTCTTCCTGATTGTTTTGCAGGTTTCGGTGTATTCAATCCTTTGGATGTTCGACAGTGGCGGCTCGTGGGAGTTAAATATGGTGGGGCTACTGGTACGAATTTTTATATCACCAATATATGTAAGTTCTTATGTGAGTTTCCACTCCACCCAAGAGGTACCACATGTGGAGCGGTAACCGATTTTAAGTGATCGGTTTCCCCAAACGTTGATTTGCTGGCAATCAAAGATATATTCCTATTATCGTGTTTTGAATAACATTTAAAGCTTTAATAAAAGTTCAGTGCACTCTTAATAAAAAAAATGTTTAAAAACTTTTACTAAAATTGAAATTCAAACTTCTAGCAGGTTTTAACACATGCAAGGAAAATCTTGTTAATTATTCATTTAATCAAAATCATCAATACCATAACCTGAAGAACCCTTTTTTGAAACAAACTTTAAGTACTACAAAACTTTAAAAAATACCAAATACTAGGAAGGCACACTAAGTACTAATACCATGCACTACACTGATGAGACTACTTTTGCATTAACAGTCATCGCCTTCACCCCCTTCGGCACGTCGTAAAAAAATGTTGCCTGCTCAAAAGTATTATCCAGACCATGCCAAAACTAAACGTTGTCGAAGCACTGGACGGGCTGCTTTTGATTAGCCCGTCCACGATGTATACTATTTCAAACACGCACACTCTCGCCGCTTCAGCATAGAATTCACGCACACATTCAAATCGAAATACTCTTAATCGGGGCAAAATTCATGTAGCCCCTTGCTCTTAGTAAAGGTGGAAAATTGTCAAAGAGAAAATAAGTTTGAATTTTACTCTCAGCTTTTACTCGGTGCAGGCACAACGAAGCGAGTCGAAGAGAAAAACAAATTGTTCTACAGTGCGTGGCAAGAAAACTATGCGAAAGTAAACTACAGCATGGGCGAAAAAAATGCTAAATTATATTTTGAAATGAAATGAAATTATGAAAACTATATTGAAATCTATGATGATATTTTATTACATTTGCACTAATATAGGCTCATCAATAAGTGGTGGCGCTGAGCCCCACTAGCCCCAAAGGTAGAGCCGCCACTGATGTTCGAGGATAATTTCATTTCCCTGCGTTTTCTGAGTAGAGTTTTTGTTTCATTTCAGGATTTGTGGTATCTGCTGTCCACTCGTGGCCCGCCTACTTCTTCAGCACAATTCATGATAGCGTTTGCGAGATATGACGCGTCCTTGTTCCGCATTTTAATTTCCAACTTTTCTTGGTAGAGGGTGGCGTTGTCTTTGATATCAGTTGGCTTTCTTACTAATCTGAGCCTTTCTGCTTTTAGATCCAAGGAGAGCTTTGTTCCAGTCAGACGATGGTCGCTTCTTGTCTTGAAGTTGCTTATTATTGGTACTTCCCTGATAGTATTCATTCTGTTCGTTAGGATAAGATCAATGTAATTCTTGCTAGTTACATTTGGAGCTTGCCATGTCCATTTTCTATTTGGCTTTTTCTTGAAGAAGGAGTTCGCTATGTATATGTTGTGTTGGTGGGTGAATTGGACCAGTCTTTCTCTTCTTTCTTTTTTGTACCTAATCCGTGCTAATCAGTGCTTCGCGATCTTTTCTTCCCTCTACTATGGCATTGTAGTCGCCTATTAAATATTTAAAGTGGCTGTTGTTGTCCTCAATTGGCCTGAAATGAAATCACCATTTGATTGCAAGTAAACATTGCGTTTTATTGTTAAATTTCACTCAACCGTTGAGAAGGATATGCAAGATTATTTAAGTTTACATGCTGAGATTGTTTAAAAATGAGTTAAACTCTAATTTTTCTAAATAATCATAGAAAACACATGCTAACGTATGTTTTCGGTATTTATGCTTTACCATGTTTAATTTTTTTTACTAAATTATAGTTCAGAAGGAATTTTCGCAACTTTAAAATAATCTTTGAAATTCAAAAAGACATGATACAATTTTGTAATCTTTTGAATTGAAAAAAGATTATTGTTTAAAATCACAATGCTTTTATTTCAAATTGATTTAATGAAATTAAATTTTTTTATTGCTGCTACACAATATCTATGCACTAAACATATACACAAAGCACGCATGATTACCGAATATCTGTTTTTTTTAAATGCTAAGATAATAGTTGTCCTTTGATTTCTACCAGCTGCTATTCCAAAAAAAAATATTAAAAGACCTAAGCACAAATAATAATTAGATTCGAGCCAAATACTTCATCTGTGAAGGTGAACAAATAATAAAATGCTTGGCCATCCTTAAAATAAGTTGGTTGTATATTTTCTTTTGTAATTTTATTTTTATAGCTCAATAAAATGTGAATCTTGAAATTATTTTTGCAAACCTAACATGCAATGGGTGTTGCTAAGATAACCGATGCGATACAAACATATGAAAGAAGATTGCAAAGAAATTGTTCATATTCTCGTACCTTGGACCATCATCTTTCAGTTTATTATCTTTCAAGCCGACCAATGAGAAACAAATGAAAATTGAATATGTAAAATTGAAACGAAAATCCGTTTAAATTCCATTTCTTCACTTACGCATATAAACGTGCATACAAACAGTAAACATCGCTGGAAATGAAAATATTACTTTCTAAATTTAAATCATGTGTGCTCGCATTTTACAATTGTGAATCACATATGCTTCTAAGTATATATGTAAGTTCACATGTGCAGAATGTGAGTTGTATATGATTTTGGAGTTTTCTTTTATTCCAACAATATTGTGGAAAAATCGTAAAAGTAGTGAAGTGGAAATAAAAGGTTGTGCGTTTCATGGGTTTTGAATAAGAATTGTTTATTTTGGTTTCGTTTTATCTGTGTCTGCTATTGTAAAGAAGAAAGAGGGATCCTATTTTCGTTAGCATGGCTTTGTTTTATATAAAATTGAAAGCATGTCTGCACACTGTCATGCTTTAAGAATAGGGGATTTCTTAAAATTAGGTTCCATAATAGTTCAGGATATAGAAAAGGGGAGAGAAAACAATATTGACTGAGTATTTTTTGGCGGGAAAGGACAATACAAGCTTTGAGATGTTGCTCAAATTCCATATATGTATTTCGACACTCAAAATTAAACTTGAAATAATAACTTTTTGTGAAAAAGTGGGAGTATGCTAAAAACAAGATTATACATTGGGTAAGGCTTCAATGAAAATTCATAATATATTCAAATAAACAGTCAAAAACTAGAAAAGTAAGCCAAAAAGCCTCGAAAAATTTGAAAACATAATTTTTCTTAATGTTCTGAACCAATCTTTCTTGATTTTAACTTCTTATTGTGGTATCACGCATGTCATCCTATAATTAACAGAAGTGGCATGTTCTACATTGCCATAGGTAATTGAATATTACAATTTTAAAGTTTGGGAAAAGAACACCAAAAAATATTAACGTACAATATTTTGAAAATTTGATAATTGGATGAAAACTTTTGCAATTAGGCAGAAATACCCTTCAATTTGTTAACATTTTTTTTTGAAGAATTCCTTTATATATTTTTTGGATTATGTAAGTCATAGTTCGGCGCGGCGTGGATTACTCGAAAAATCCCAGAAAAGCTCACTTGTTCAAAATTTCACTAAGAAACTGTGTGTGAAAAGTATGAAAATTGCTGATTCTCATAAGGTTTTCTTTTAAAATTAATAAAAAGGAAATTGAAAAAATTAATTAATTTAATTTTAAATTTAAAATTAATTACGATTAATTTTTTCGCTTATTCAAATGGCTCCTGCCGTACATTAAAAAAAATTATGTTTAAGGGGTTACATAGGTCTTGTGTTCACATGAAGTAAAATATAATAATATATAAAATAACATGAAAGTATAGTACTTCAAGAGTGCTCACGCCAAATTTAAAGTAAATTCGAGCAATATTACCGGAGTTTGCACCGAAATATCTACCGCAAAAAAAATGTTGGACGAGAAAAACTGCAGGAAAATTGACAATTTTCAATGTTTTTAGCTGAATTTTTTTACATCTTAAACTTTTATGTTTGTTAACTTTAAATAAAATAGATTTTTGGTTTTTAAGAAACAATTTTTTGAAAAAGTTTTTTTTACCTGCAAGGCCTTTGTAACCCCTTAACTGGTATGTTATTATTATTTGATATTTAAGAACGATGCTTAAAAAACGCGCCTACCTATGGAGAATCACACTTTTTCAAAAATAGTCTAATCCAAGAAATCTAAAAAGGTTACTAATCATTTAGTGTTTTTTTGTTGTTGAAAATTAACAAAATGGCGGCCTTTTCGAAATTTAGTGTTAAATCGAATCATTTTTCGATATCATTTTGTTTTAAAAAATAACAGTACTTAATTTTCAAACAAAAATAATTACCTTACATACAACGTTAAAAAAAGCAAGAAGAAAAATATGAAAATTTTGCGACGTATAGTATGAAAATTCTTCTTTTAGAATCTACCGCCGTTTCAAAAAAAAAATATTTAATATTTTGAATACGAAATTTTCATATGAACTACATATGTATCTACTTGCGATCAGTTGGTGATGTCAGGACCATGCAATATTCTTTCGACTTCTTTCAATTGCTCATTGTAGATCCCGATAAGAAGGTTCCCACGAACAAATGAAGAGGACAATAGAAATGAATATCCTTCGAACGGACGGAAGTCCCAGCTAGGTGTATCGTCCACTCATGGTCGAATCGCTTTGACTACGAACAACTGAAGCGACCGGAATAATTTCAAACACGAGACCAAAATTAAATCTCATATTTATAAATGCGCATATTTTTGGATAAGAGAAAAAAACAATTTTCAAAAATTTATACACTGTTGATTGTCCCTTGAGGGTTAGGGCTAGACAAATCCGTGAAGAAATAGACATTTTCAGAAACAAATTTTTTGAATTGTTGTATAGTTTTTTTTTGTTAATTATACCATGTGTGTAAACTATGTTTTTGAATAGCTTTAACTAAAATTTCAAATAGAAATATTAATTCTGGACCAAATTATCATGTCAATTATTGACCGCTTTCTTACATTTGCGCTGACCATCAATACTTCTTAGTATTTTAGACAAAATCAATGAAACAAAACAAAAATTTATCTTAATAGTTTTTCCAAGTTTATTTTAAGCATTTTTTCCCCTAAAATGAAAAACTCGCGTGTTTTCCCATGAAACTGATGCTTTTCAGATGTCGCTATTTTGCTCGATTTGAAGTAAAAAGAAAGACTACGATAAAGCACTAGATAAACTAAATGATAAACTGATTATATTTTCGTGTTTCACTGATTTTGGAACTTACTTACAGTAATGATCGTCTCCGCAAAGCATTATTTAAACAAAAGGAGAAACAAAACTGCTCATATTTTGGATAGGAGGAGATAGGAGATATTTTCTTGCAAATTAGTTAACGAAGAGCTTTAAAACGTGCTACTATATATGTAATTAAAAACATCATATAACAGCCCCAAACACTTCTTTGCAATCTTCTATTTCTTCACACCTCTGACTAACCCTAAACCTTTAAGGGGGGAAATAGGGTAAGACGATTCAAAAAAAATCGATTTTTTTTATATCATAAATTGTTAGTGAAACTATTGAAGTATATGTTCCCAAAATTTTAAATGAAAATTCCGACTCGTTTTATTATTGAAAGCCATTAAAGTTAGTAGCTTTCCTTCAGGCCCGGGCGCTACTATTTTTTCCAACGCATTTTTCTCAAAACAACTTTTTTAACTTACGTACCCGCTAGTTTGAAAAGTTTTCAACCAATTGTTTTTTAAATTGGCAGTTATTTTTTCATATTATTGCGCTCTATATGAACCTAAAATCGAAATATTATCGATATTTAAAATAATTTTTTCGTTGCAAAAAAATGTAAAAAATGGCAAAAATCATGCTTTTTTGTTTTGACCCCTGTAAAAAATTAAATTTTCTAATTTTTTGATAGCATTTAGGTTCATATAGAAAAGAGACATGTAATAAAAGTAAATTCCAACCTCGTTTCATTTCAGATGAAAATTGCGGCATCTAGAGTGTACGCAAAATGCGTAGTCTGATTGTGACCTGCAATATGGAGTCGCTAATATCTTCTGTTTTTTTTAAGGAAATTCTTCAAAAATGTTATAGTATATACTTACTTAAATATATGTATATAATATTCTCAAAGTTTCAATAAATTATATTTATTTTTTATACTATAACAAAATTCATGAAAATCGCTGTTCTAACCCTATTTACGCACTTAAGGAGCGGGTAAGATTAATTCGTACAAAAAAGGCATGTTTTTGTGAATTTCTTGTGACGACACAGTTGAAATTTCTGTATTCAAACCACTAGTACATTAAAGTATGACATTCGAAGAATATTGTACAAAATTTTCACGAAGAAATATTAAAAAATACGGCAATGGCAGCAATTATTCGAACGCCTCTCGGAAAAAGGTAGAATTGCGGTGCCCTTCATAACTTGGTGCTGGAACATTTGAAATCAAAAAAACCAAAGTTCATTCGTTAGATAATAGTTTTCCCCATGTAACGCTGGGAGGGCTTTCTGAAATTTCAATTTTTCACTTTCTTGGAACACTTTGAAGGGAAAAACGCGATGTTTTCGGAAAAAATCGGCTAATTTCTTATTGTAAAATAAAAATTATTAACAAAGCTGAAAAAGTTTTCCAGCGTTACCTTGTAAATTATGTACAGAGACAATGTACAAAATTTCAAAAGGGCTAGCGCACCGACCCTTTTTTGAAGTTATGAGGGGCACCGACTTTGAAAACGTGAGTTGTGGGGAAAACGCTTTAAAGTTTTGAACACTACAAAATCTGAACGATTTATGTTCATAAGCAAATTTTATCATAACTCATAACTTCGTTAATTTTGCTTCAATCGACTTGAAATTTTGACACAATATTCTTGAAATATTATGTATTCAGTTAATTTTTTTTAAAAAGATGCTTTTTAATACCTAACCCCCCCCCCCCTCACCATGAGAAAATATAGGTTTCTCACTGTAAACCATATCTTTTCATTACAACTTGTCGAAATACGTTCAAAAAATTAGAGTGTTTTTTTCGCAAAAAGTATGGTGTAACAAGGAGCATTTCAATCACAATTGAGTTAAAAACAAAAGTACTTTCATGCATACTTTTATCAGTAGTCCACACAAAATTTGTAGAGATCATACATATCCATGTAATCAATTATATCGTTTCTTCATACAATGAAACGTCTACTGTATTGCTCTCTACATGTTAAAGATATATTTGTTCCAAAGCATATACAAGTTAATTATGACCAAGTCATCGAACAACGATTTACTGATTAATTTTTGATTTTCTGCTAAACTTCACATGGCTTTCAATTTTTTTTGGCTTTGCGGTTTCCGACGAACTTATCTTCCAATAAAAGCTAAAAATTTCACGAAAATCGTTTTACGAAGCAACAGATAATTTTTTTCAAGACGGAAGTACCACCATTTGTTGGTTTATTTATTATAGAATAATATTTACAATCTATCTTTCACCACAGTTTCGATTGTAAAAACTATTTAATCAAAATGCCAATATTTATTTAAGTGTAAAAAACTAAGTAACGTGTGTACTTGTGGGAATTACCGATAAGATACTTGAAATATCTCACTTTTAAAATTAATATCGATAATTCTATCATACAGTTGATATAGTGATAGGTGAAATGATCAAGGCAAGAATTTATGAGAGGTTTTTTTAGGCATGAGAGTACAATAGTAGACCTTCTCTACTAAGATGAGATATTAATAGACTTCCCTAATGAGGTAGATTTGATTCACGCCTAAAATTGACGTGTACTAAATTAATGTAATTAGATTATCCCATTTATTAGAAATTTACCAAACTTTTCCTGATGGATATTAACAAAATACTCACTAATAAATAATTTGTTCGAAACAAAAGTTTGTTCGCAAAACTAAACTACATGAATAAGAAAAGTTTTCTTGTGGGAGCAATGAAAATTTTTTTTCGTACACGACGTGAGAATAAGAAACTTTACGTCAAACGACCAACTTTATTTTATTTATTCAAGAACACCTCTAGGCTAGGACAGAATTCTAATAAGTTTTTTGCGCACAAAATATCGTGGGTCCCGTGTGGCATCGATTTTTATCATTTCATTCGCAAAACCGCGCGGTCCAGCAAACTATGCATACTTAAATTACATTAAATACATTAAGAAGTGTCGCGTGTGTAGAAATTTAAATTTCCTGCTCCACTAACTGAAAGACGCATCAGCCTAAAATATACTTTGTATAAAATTTTATGAAATTTCTCAGCACATTTTTCCATAGACTGAACTCTTATTGCAGTCATATTCTACAAGTGGTAATTAAGTGCGTTGCTCACTTATCATATTTAATGAAGCATAAGAGTCTATTTATTATAATTTATTCATACGATTACCTTAATTTCTTACCCGTCGTATTTTGTTCGGCATAGCAATTAGACAGCCAGCTGTGTACAAACAATAAATAATTAAGGACGATACTATTTAAGGTGGTTAACTCAAATACTTGGACTTAAACGAGGCTAACGACACTTGAGTATTTGAGTATATCGAGTAAGTGTTTCGTCAAGAATATTTAACACGTCCTACTTGCATCCTGTTTCCGACAGTGCTTTCTCATATAAGCAGGCACATAAAATAAGTGCCTGGACTTGTGTGACAAAAATCATGAAAACTTTCGAATTTGTGGAAAGATTCTTTGAAAGCTTTGTGTGAATGTGTCCTGGATGAGAGTTTCGTTAAAGTTTCCTAGGTATTGAAGTTGAAAATGTGGCGTATTTTCTTGATAGATAATTATATTTTCTACGACCAAAAAAACTTTAAAATAAGTTTGCTTGAATTTAAAATATATGAGGAATAAATTAAATTTTTAAAACGTTTAAAGAAATTAAAAAGACAAAACGATCTGTTTTTAAAGAAGGTTTTATTTCAAACTTTTTCGAAGGAATATCTTAATGTTTACTAAATATTATTTTCTTTCTTTTACAGGTAAGTCGAAAGATTTCAAAAAACATTTTCAACGATTTGATCAGTAAGTAGCAACAAATTTCTGAACAGAGCTGAATATGTATTGTGCTAATTTTTCAAGAAAATATGTATTAAAATTCTCGAAGCCACAAGAAAATATTTAATTAAAAAACTAAGGTGAATTTTCATGAAATTTAAAACTCAATATTATTCTCAAGGATTCCGCGCTATTCCAATGGGTTTTTTATGAACTTTAGCAAATAAAAGTGACAAACAAATTACTTAGCGCTTCCTTAAATTAAAGAACTCACTTTTCGAAAAAAATTAATTTTTTCGGGTTCGGGTTTTCATTCATATTTTTACCGAACTACAAAAATTTGCATGCTCAATTTGTGACGATTCCCTTTATTTTTGTATAAAAATAATATCAAAGAAAATTTTCAAATCTTAACTTGTTCATTGCATTTTTTACAAGAAAAGTTTCTAACAATCATATAAAATTTGTAATATGCTTTACTATTTTATGCGGATTAACCCTTAAGTGATCGCGCAATATTTTATTCTTGCGATTGTGGTCCATTTGACGTGTTTCATTTTTAAGCATTCGATCTATTTCATTTTTATATCAACAAAATAATAAATTTTTGTAACATTGTGCTGGAAATGTTTTTGCTAGAAAAATTTACTTATACTAAAAAACTGGCGATACGAAAGTAAAGTCAGCGATCAATTCCGAAAAAAACTTTAACATATGATATTTTTCATAGAATGTAGACCAAAAGTTTTTCTTGAAAGTGCTTGTTATTTCAGCAATTTCAACAGTGACGCAATGTTTGTGATTTTGACAAAAAAACGCGTTACCAAAAGCCGTAGTAAAAATGAAGAAAAAGGTATTCATGGTAGTATTCTTTGTTTTTCTCACGACTCTTTTGATTAAGCACTTTTTCCTTCTATCACACCTTTTTTTAGTTTTGACGTTGATTCGGAGCTTCTGTGTTTTTTCCGCATCGTTTTATTCGTCTTTTTTTCTTTAATCTTTTCTGCTCTTTGTTTGCCTTTTTAGCTTTTCTTATGTCGTTTATAAATTTTATTTTTTCACTTTAAATTTTAAAACAGTTGAATCGCTGAATGCCCAAAAGGCATGAGTTAAACAAACGGATTTTGCGAGGAGGAAGACAATCTGAATTATTACACTTTCTGGACTCTGCATTTGACACCAACTATATCCAGAACCATTTGCAACATTTAGATTTGCACGTTTTAGCATCCCAAAATTTACTTTCATAGTTTTACACTAGTGTAAATAAATTTTCGGTGGAAAATGGACTCATGTCATTTCTGCACACATCGGTTTAATTAAAATTAATTTCACAATTCTGTATACTTTGAACACATTTTATTTAATAAATCATTCAACAATTTAACGTAGCCATGAGTAGCTATTAAAACTGGCCATAAGCATGGAATTTATTCGCATTTTTTTTTTGGAAATAGAAGTTTTAAAAAAAAATCATTTTATATTTACATACATCTTTACTATCGCTTTCTCTATAGTTTTTTGATCTATATTTATGATATGTTGTTTATTCAATTTTGATAAACAAAAAAAGGGTAGAAAACTTCGAAATAAACACGAATGTTTTGAAAGACCAATTTATTTTAACGCCAAATTTTTTAAAGACCAATTTTTATGTAAAAATATAAAAAAAATTGATCGACGGACTAACACTGTTGTCTTATATTCAAAAAATCTTAATGATTTTTCAGAGCAATTAATTTCTATTGATATTTGTGTCTAGATCAAGATATGGCACTTTATTCCAACGATAAAAAGAGAGAGAGCAATTTTGAAAAAAAAAATCATTATCAAAATTTAAAAATAGGTGTATTTGAATTTTCTCAGAACGCATAAATAATATTTAATCAATACTTACATATATATTCATATATTTTAAATACACTTCGTCTGGGGTTGTGCTTCTTTCTTTCTTCCTGTTGAACGAACCTATACCATACCTTTTCGACGGCTTACGCCCAAGCTCTTTTTTTGCTTATCTTTTCCAGGTTTTAAATCATGTATGTTCGAGGCGTTTATTTCAATGTCTCAATTAGCCATTGAATTGGCGAAATTTAACAAAAGAATAATAGGTATCGTTCAGTTAATTAGTTTCTCTACGTTTTACATTTAGTTACATCCCGTAATATAAAATCTCCGGACTTATCTGCGTGTTATATATACACTCGTCACTGACACCTTAAGTTATTTTAAAAATAATAATTTGAAAGTAAATTCCTAACGAAATAACACCCTTGAAAGATTTGTTTCTTCGTCGTTGTTTTTCGTATTTAATAGCCAGAAATCATAATGCATTAAATCATTTTCAAAAATACGCTTACAAATCTGTTCTATTTTCTGATTTTCGAAATTTTACAAGTTTTCCTGTGGAAAACCTATCCAGCATTCAAACCATTGAAAAAGCTTCTAACACAAAACTTTACATCCTCAACTCGAAACTTTACACCCTTAACGAAAACTGTAATATAAAAATGTCCTCTTCATGTCCCAAAAGCTTTCTGCTCCCTCTTGAATAGCCACCCGCCCCAATCTTCATGTGAGAAATTTTCACTTTAAGGTCATTCGTGGAATCGTTCGTGTACCCGGGTCAAGTTTTTCTTTTGCACGCGACGGAAAATGCAAAGAAAATAGTATTTTCTTAAATATTCAATGGATCGCGAGTTGTGAAACCATCAACGAAAACGAGAATAGTCGATTCGGGTAATTTTATACTATCAGTTACTCCACAATTTTTCACAATCATCTGCTCCTCTCCGCGTTATCATCTCGATATTGATTTGCCTTGTTGAGTTTTCGCAACAACGAAAACTTGAGATTTTCCACCCTGAATTGTGCGTTTCGTGAACGATGGGGAACTTTTCAACAGTTCGTTTTTCAAATGAAAATGTGGCTTACACGTTTTTTTTCGGGTGAAGTAGTGATAGTGGCGAAACTTTTCGCGTAAGTCGTGTGTGTAGTGTGTAGTGCAGTGAAATCAATTTATGGCGACACCAACTAAGATGGAGCGAATTGAAGAAGAGTCAGGGGAGTTTTATGCTTAGCTTCGATGCAGCAGATACCCTGGAAAAATGAACTTTTCCCAAGCTGCCACTTGTCGTCTCGAATATCCCATATAAAAATGTCGTCTTGAATTATAGCAATGGGAGCATAAGACTGTGCTGTCCTGCGATCCCTTATTCGCACTCGGACGAAAAGAGAATGCAATCAAGAATGTGAACATATAAGAAAAATGTGTCCTGCAAAGGAAGCACTCTTCGTATGAAATGAAAATAGTAATCCAAGACGCATATACTGAAAACCGCAGCTAGAAAAGTTCCACGTTTTAAAGCATCAGCAAAAATGTGTGCCAAAGATGAAACCTTCCCCATCGAAATAATTCTTGCCAAAGATTCGAATAGATAACGAAATACGGCGGTGTGAAGTGAATTGACCTTCTTTTGTCTAGCATCACTCATTCTTTCGTAATCCTTCGCCAGCAATCATAGCGAAGATTTAAAAAAAGTGCATAGGTCATGTTTACAATGTGGTGGAAACTAAATACCGAAAGCTGTTATCATCGCTCCTTTCATCAGTAACATTTTTCATCATAAAGCTCGTGAGCATCGTCCTCAGCACTTTTATCGTCGACATCTTCATTTCGTATGCGAGGAACGAGGAAGTGTGCTCGAAAGTAAAAAACAGTCCTTTTTCCAAGGAAGAAGAGAAGCAAACAACGACAGAGACGCCCTACCAAAAGAATAATAATTAATATTATAAGAGGAAAAGATAAAGCATCGTAGAAAGGACAAGAGAATATCTCCTGACCTACATGTATGCCACGTTCGCAATGTTCGAAACGAAAAGCCAGGTGATGTATCCTTGTTGTGTGTTGTCTACTTTACTTCTTCCTCTACTACACCACTTGATACAGTTAGCTATCAGATTCTATCCAAGGATATTTGCGATTAGTTCCACTTGTATTGATATAACTTCTTTCTGTGTTTAGTACCAGGATTTTTTCGATTTTATGTTTTCCACGCAGTGTAGTCTTCCACAATATTACCTATAACCTTTAATTTGGGTCAACCCTTGTATCTAATTAGTCGACCTGTAGGTCGTAAGGACGATAGAGAGTGGCGTGAGGACTATTGACGATACTTGTCTTCTCTAAGTGCAAGTTTATGTGCTGGAGGAGACGTCGCCAATGTCACTGGCACGATGAAATGTTAGAAAGAAGGTAGAAGTACATTCGTGGTATTGGCATTTTGAGTTTTATGTTGTTCAGCCGTTTGTTGGGGGAAGCTAGGACAAGTGCTTGGGTTTAAGTGCTTACCAGAAGTGGTAAAGCATTGAAGCCGAGGGTTTCATAGCTTGCAATGAATATTGAAATAACATGAATGTAATAAATACATGTTCTCTTAAAACTCGAAAAATGAACGTGACGGTATCGCCCTCGGGAATCAAGAGCGTGTAAAAATGTTTTTTTTTCAATTCTATCTTAAAATTTTAAACTTTTTAAAAAAATCGCATATCCAATTTCAGAATTCATTACATAATCCCAATTCTACCAATGCGACTGCTTTGAAATTCAATAGGCGATGGTCAACCCCTGTTACTTTTTGCTAGTGATAAACCAAATTTCAGAACATGTTTTGCTTGTGCAGGATTTATGCTAGCCAAACAGTGCCTCAACTGTGGATTTCAAATAGGCCGGCCGATTTTTTTTCGGGACGTATGAAGGGTCTTGTAGTTACTTTAAGTGCAAATTTCCTTAGTTGTAACTACCACTCGCCCTGATTCAGCCTCCATCTTAAAGTATTGATGAAGTTGTAATCCTGAACATCTCGGTAATCATGATGGCATCCTCTTCATTTCGAAAATTCAAAATTTGTTTGTGGTAACTAAAATCAAACATCTACAAACGTTTTCGATTCAATTTTATTGGAAAATCATGATGAAAATTCCTAAAACTGCGTCGACTGATAACTTGCGTTATTGTGAATATTTGAGCACATGTTTTTCCTGAAAAATTTGTATCAATGATTTTCATGATTGATTGGTGAAGTTAGTAGTGAAATCGTCACTTAAGCATTAAGCATTTACCCAACAACAGGTCTCTTTTTGGGGCTAGTGAGACGTAGCCCTAATATTTACATATATTATCTAAAATGCAATAAAGTACAACCCCCACTCTAATATAATTTATACTTAATACATTCTTATTTCAAACAATAACGTTTTCGTTTTCGTACAACTTGTTTCACAATAAGTCGCTATCAGTCACAGACAGAAGCTTGCTAAAGCTGGAAATATTATGCTCTAAAAAACATTTTCATGTGCATATGTTCGTAAAGAAGATGGTCAATTTTCATTCTTGTTAGTATCGTTTGTGTGTACATTAGCTAAGGACTAACGAAACGATGCTCTTTAGGCAGACTCGAGCAAGTTGAAGAGAATTTAAATTTATGGCGTGCTTGTTATAAAAATAAGCAGTATGAATTTACTTACCAACTTAATTTAGTTTTGAAACGTGCATAATTATCTATCCAAAAAATTGGAGTTTATTACAAGCGTTTCGGATTGTTTTTATTTCTTTCATACATTAACATTAAATTTAAAAAAATAAAAGCATTCAATTGTGCGTTTTTCAATCTGTTGTTGAAAATACAAACGGTTTTGTTTATTTTTTCGATGCTGAAAATTATTAATATTGGAACCTAATCGCTGTGCGTGAAGCGCCTCTTTCTTAAATCTTATTGAAAATTAAAGTTTCAGATTTTCGTTGCATTCCGATCCGAACCAAATATTTTTGATATGCGAATTTTTCAGAATTTCACAATGAAATTAAATGAACAATAAAAGTAATAAATGTCGTATTTTTTGATGCTAATATTTAAAAATGAACCAACGATCAAACATTTTAACGAAAGTTTGTTTTAAAGAAAGCTACTATGAAAAATTAAAAATCCGTCACCCTGGACTGTTTCATTTCTCAGTACCCTCTGTTTGAAATCAATTTATAAAAGAAATAACTAACTTAAGGGGAACACCACTGTAGAGGTAAAAAAAGTCATTTTTGGGACTCTCAAAAACCAAACAACATATCGAAATTTGGTAAACAGATCTATATCGTACAAGTATTTGTCAACCTCTTTGAATTTTTTCAGAACTTTAAAAAACACAATGGCGGCTCCACAGCATTTCTCCAGAAACGCCTTATTAACTTCCCAGTATATGGGAAGTTCTTGTAATCGCCTCGAAAATCGAAATTGAAATTTTCAACATTATATATATAAAGTGTTTTTAGAAAGGGAGATGTATGTGTGTGTGTGTGTGTGCACGTACGTACATTCGTGGACACTTTTTTCTACGAGCATAATTCACGTAAACAAAGTCGTATCGACTTTGTTAAGGTAACAATCGAAGCGTCTTTGAAATTTCAAGAGCTGATTAGTTTTTGGGAAACTTTGGTCGGGGGGTTTGCTGTTTTGCCCGTTTGAAGGTCATTTCTGTCATGCGTTATATCTCGCGAACCCAACGTACGACTTCCTTGAGCAAGATGTCAATCGACGCGAATTGACATTTATGTAGTTCTATCAAGTTTTTAACAAAATTCTTCGAGCCGTTTTTTTACTTTTTTAAAAAAAGTGAAAAAATTGAGGTTTTGTTCAAAAACAATAAATTATTAACCTTATTTTCAAGTCCAAGTAATCGATGTTTATATAATTTATATACTCCAAACAGTTTTTTTTAAATGCCATCAAAATTTTTTTCTCATGATTACAAAAAAAAAACAAATAAAAAATCAAAAATCAATAACAGTCATCATGATCTTCAAGGTCATTTCTGTCATGCGTTATATCTCGCGAACCAAACGTACGATTTGCATCGTTTATGTGTCAATGGACGCGTATGAACATTTTTGTGAATCTGTCGAGTTTTAAAAAGAATCATTGAAGCCGTTTTTTTAATTTAAGAGAAAAAAAGTGCAAAAAATTGTGTTTTTTTCATAAACAATGAATTTTTAAAATGATTTACGAAATATAGTAATTAATGTTTATAAAATTTATATACTCCAACAATGTTTGTAAAATCACCATCAAATCTTTTTCTCATGATTACGTAGAAAATTAAATTAAAAATAAAAAATCATTAAAAGTCATCATGATTTTCAAGGTCATTTTTATCATTCACTATATCTCACGAACCAGATATAATATTTGCATCATTATGGTGTCTGTTGACGTGTATTAACATCTTTGTGAAGTTTTTAACCTTATAAAATTTCGTTTCAACGGTTTTTTTAATAATAGAAGAAAATGCGAAAAATTATGGTTTTTTCACAAAAAAATATTTTTTTTAACTTGATTTGCACAGCACAGTGATACCATTTTATAAAATTTATACATTTTTATCAGTTTTTGAAGAGAAACCAGCAAAGTTAAAAATAAAAAATCATTCAAAGTTACCATGTAAAGAGGGTTCATACGAATGATATTACTTTATATCTTTTATTCTAAAAAAATGGTTGTAAGTTCAATCAAAGTTTTAAAATATTTTCATTATTTGAGCACAGTTTTAATAGTTTTTATAGTCTTTTAATTAAAAAAACTGCTTAAATTTTGAAAACCAACAAAATTTCAATCAAATTTGCATTTGTGGTAATCAACGCTTTGAATGGTAAAATGTTTTGTAGTCAATACTTTGCAAGATTATATGCTTTGAAAAGCTTTCATCGAATAAAAAATTGTAGTTTTTAGTAGATTCATGCTTTAGTAATCGTGAGATTTCAATCACCATCATCATTTGTAATACATTTTACTTTTTACATGCAATTGAACCTATTTTTGACTGCATATACAAAAATTTTCAAGACCAAAAAGGCTCCCACCGATTGATCCGCATGAATATTCAATCTGTCCTCATCGACCAAAAACCTTACGTAAGCAGTGAACCCTTCCGTAGACGATATGATTCATATTAACTCATTCCTGTTACTGCTATGAATACCTCTCATTGTTATTACTTAAAGTAGTATTATTTTCAAAATTATTATTGTGTATAATGTTGTTGATGTTTATGTAGATATTACTGGGAAGTTGACCGTATGGACCTCAAGGGTCGCACCTCGCGGCTTCTTGAAATATATTTTTTCACTCAACACGCACCGAATTTTGCCAAATGTATTCAATGTTCTTTGTGAAATATGTTAATTATTATATGCCTTTGCATCTTATCCAATCTGCTTTGAGCAAAAACCGATAACTTTAAAAAGTTTAATGGTCCACATGTAGTACGATTTCTTTGGAGTGAAAATTTAGATGTTGTTTTGAACTTATACTGGCGATAGGGGCATTCATATCAGTAGCCCCGTAAAACTTTATTCCCACGAGCCGCCACTGCGTTTTACTTAATGCCTGTATTTTTTATGATTGACTTCGCAAATTTCATTACATAATATCGTAATAATATACCTCTCCCCCAGTTATTGAACTTTATGTCATTTTTACGAGCCGCAAGATACAATCCTCATATAAGCAACACCTAAAATAATTGATATAAATTTGCCTTTTCGTATTCATACACTATTTGTTAAAAAGTATTTTCTTAAGATTATTCATAAATCTCTTCGCTTCAAGCCACAATTAATGAGAAATGCTCAATTTGCCAACATTTTCTTGTTCCTATTCTGTTACTAGATTTCCTGAGCTGCATTTGGACTGCGAGTGAATGAATGTTACACTTTGCAGCATGATTAGGAGTTCTTTTTTAACTTGTGATCACTTTCTGAGCATCATGAAAATTAAGCCAAATGCAAATTAGCTTCTTTTCATTAAATTATTAGAAATATACCAATTTTTCAACAGGTCAATATGACAATTCACGCGACACGTTAACATTGGTTATAATTTTTTCAGATTTTTTTGAATCGATCGAGTCAAAAGTCAATGGCAGCTTTAGCTCAACTCCCCAGGGAAAGTAGTTTAAATTGTATGACCTAAATACCGCTCTCGTTAGCTACATCACGATCTATACAATCAATTTTTTTATGGTGTACACATATACTACATAAATAACGACAACCCCATAGGACGTATTGAAAGCAAATTAGGTTTTCTTTATCAGTCAAGCTTTTCGTATACTACGCTATCACGCTGGGTACATGAATTGTTTGCAAGTAGTGGTTATATGCCGATTCTAGAGCGGAAGTGAACTGTCAAAATCCGATGACGTCATCACCACCGGAAGTGAACTGTCAAAATCCGATACCCCAACCGGAAGTGAACTGTCAAAATCCGATACCCCAACCGGAAGTGAACTGTCAAAATCCGATACCCCAACCGGAAGTGAACTGTCAAAATCCGATACCCCAACCGGAAGTGAACTGTCAAAATCCGATGACGTCATCACCACCGGAAGTGAACTGTCAAAAGGACCTTTTTTGTGCAATCAATAAAAATTATCGATTTATTGATTTATGCTGACGTCATCACTACCGGAAGTGAACTGTCAAGGCCGCGCCCACAAAACCGCAAGCCTATTACGTCATCAACCGCAATCAAGCCGATGACGGCATTAACCCTTTCTTCCCCTCTCTCTCTCTCCCACACACACACACACACGATCTCACCCACAACGGTGTTGCCACACGCAAAATTGCGCCCCCGCGATCCCACTTTACACCGACGACCCTGCAAATTTCACGGCAAGACGCTTTCACTTATTCGGAGACACTAAAAATCGGTTGTGGCGCTCCATATCAAATTTCCCAACAGCGAATTACAGTCGGATGTAAGTTTTCAGTATTGTGGTTCTTAGAGGAAATAGCGCTGATAAGAGACATCCGTTCTACCCAAGGAGGACGTGGTTTTTATTTGAATTTGATATACGCTTTGAAGAAATCAAATGAAATAACGTTGATAAGAGGCAAGTTTGTGGTTTTTAAGAAAATTTTTAGATAACGAAGTTTTGCGTACATTTTGAAACGAAAATAAAAACCGTTATACCAAAAAATTATTACGTCATCAGTTTTTGCTTATCTATTTTCAGTCAAAAGGAGGATGTGGTTACAAGTTTAAAAAAAAAGCGGAAAAATTCCAATTAAAGTTGAATAATTGTGGTTTATGATTTTGTTTATAAGGCGAACCGAAAACTACAATAGCCATAGTTTTTTCCAAACTTTAATAGCGAAAGGTGTTTTCAATTTTTTGTGAAAAATGAAAGGTTTTTTGTGCGAATTCTGTGAAAAAGACTTTCCGTCTTCTGGTGCTCTGAAGAGGCACATACAACATACGCACGGTGAGTAGCGAAGGAGTATTTTTTTTTGTAGCTATTACAAACAACCCCTTTAAAATAGAAAATACAAGCCCATATAAGAATCACAACCTAGCAGGAGCGTCAACACACAACCAAACGCCCCTTAAAATTTGTGATGTGTGTCTGGTTATTGTCAAAACAACAGAGTGGAACCGCCACATCCGAACAAACACACACAAAAAGAATATTTATCATTCTGTTGATGAGAATTTTCAAAGCATAAAGAGTAGCTTTAAAAACAGAATACAAACGCTCGTATATCAAAACAAAGATGAGAACGCATTGATTCCGGAAGTTTTTTTCAAAAACCTAGAGGAACCACTTATGATTATATTAAAGCAAATATTAAAAAAATCATCCTCTATTAAGTTTAATGTTGAGCTATTTGGGGATTATATGAAAACTTGTTTGTCAGACGACAAGGAAGAAAGCGTGTGTTTGATAAGCATTAAATCGTTTCAACCAAAGATGCAAGCCGCCCAAACTGAATGTGAGTTGCAAACGGGGTTCAAGAACAACGTTGATCAGATTATTAAGAAAATGCAAGAGTTTCAAGAGAGAGATAGTGGATGGACGCTAGTGAAAATAACTCACTGTGAAATAAACATAAACGAACACAAGCCGCTTAGGGGAACGAAACACGTGCGTTTACCACCATTTATAGCAAGCAAGCGTGCATGTGTTAATATTAAAAACGACGATGAATTCTGTTTTAAATGGAGCATAATTTCTGCGTTGTCTCCCGCGCAAATCAGTTCAGATAGACCATCATCTTATCATATATCGGATATTACGCAAAGTGTTATAACACTGGATAATGGTATATTATTAAAGTTTAACGAGCTAGAGTTCCCACTAAAGGCGCACGATGTAGCGAACTTTGAAAAATTAAACCCCTTAATTAGCGTAAACGTGTTTGGTTATGAACCCGAAAATCGGAAAATTGTGGGACCATATTATAACACAAAGAACGAGCGAAAATATCATATAAATTTATTATTGATACAAAACACCGACGAAGACCAACACTATGTGTGGATAAAGAACCTTTCAAGGTAATACCGTAGTTTTGTCTATTCTCCCCCCTAATTTTTATTGTTTAAGGTTGATCCAACATCAACAGACACTCCACGGCCATAAGCTTTTTATTTGCAATACATGTCTTCAGCATTTTCATACCGAAGAAGCCCACCTACAGCACAAAAACGAGTGTGGTAAAATTGTGACAACCATGCCGAAACCGGAAAAATCAACACTATATTATCAGAATTTTGAGCGCCAACTGGATGTGCCATTTGTCATTTATGCCGACTTTGAGTGTTTGCTTCAAGATGTGAACACCTGTTTTGCCGACCCAGAAACTTCCTCAACAGCAAAAGTCCAGGAGCACACACCATGTGCATTTTCATATTATATTAAGTGTTCTTTTGATTCGTCATTAGATAGGTTAAGAGCGTACAAAGGTCCAGAATCCTCTAAAAGCTTTGTAAAATCGCTTGTGAACGACGTAAGGCGGCTCTATTCAGACTATATAATGATGCCAAAACCGATGTATACTTTAACAAACCAAGAAATGAAAATTCAAACAGAAACGGTCCTTTGTCATATATGTAAAAAGATTCTTGAAAACGACAGAGTGATGGACCACTGCCACTTAACGGGAAAGTATAGGGGTCCAGCTCATAATAAATGTAATTTATTATTTAGAGTGCCCAAATTCTTTCCAATCTTTTTTCATAATTTTTCCGGATATGATTGTCATTTATTCGTAAAAGAACTTGGTAATTTGGACGGTGATATAAAAATTATTCCCCAAAATAAGGAGCGATATATATCGGTATCAAAAAGAATTGTGATCAATAGCACCACAACGATTGAATTACGATTTTTAGATTCTATTAGATTTATGCAAAGTAGTTTAGATGAGCTTGTAACATATTTACCCGCGATAAAACTAGAGACAGTGCGCTCAATATATGGGGAAGAAAGCAAATTCAAGTTGCTAACAAGAAAGGGCGTATTCCCCTATGAGTATATAAATTCGTGGAGCCGATTGGACGACCCTTGTTTACCCCCACGCGAAAATTTTTCTAGTAAATTAACAAATAGTGAGTGTAGTGAAAACGACTATAAACACGCGCAAAACGTCTGGAAAGAGTTCAATTGTAAAACGCTTTGGGATTATTTAGAGTTGTATTTGAAAACAGATGTATTGCTTTTAACAGACGTGTTTGAAAATTTTAGGAAAATTTGTAAAGAAATCTATGAGTTGGATCCCTGTCAATATTACACTGCTCCGGGTCTAGCATGGGATGCTATGCTTAAAACAACAAAAACCAGACTAGAGCTTTTAAATGATATAAACATGTACAATTTTTTCAAACGAGGCATTAGAGGGGGCATTACCCAATGTTCGCATCGACACTCTGTAGCCAACAATAAATATATGGAAAGCTTTGTTGAAACGAATCCATCAAAATACATAATATATTTGGATGCAAATAACTTATACGGGTGGGCCATGTCTCAACCCCTTCCACATTCTTCATTCGAATGGGTTCCAAATGTTAATGATATTGATATTATCAATATTCCACAGGATTCTGATATTGGATACATATTAGAGGTCGATTTAGAGTATCCCCCATTAAAACACAATGATCACAACGATTTACCCTTTTGTGCAGAAAATAAAGCAGCACCGGGTTCCAAAAACAAAAAGCTTATTACAGACTTAACAAACAAACACAAATATATTATTCACTATCGGAATCTGCAACAATGCTTAGAAAATGGGCTAAGACTTATCGGTGTTCATAGAATTTTACAATTTAAACAGTCTTGTTGGCTAAAGAGCTATATCGATTTGAATAATTATTATCGCACAAAAAGCAAAAATTCGTTTGAAAAGAATTTCTTTAAATTGTTGAACAACGCGGTATATGGGAAAACGATGGAGAACGTGGAAAAAAGAAAAGATGTGAAAATTGTTACAGAATGGGAAAGTCGGGGCAGACACCTAGGCGCCCGCGCTCTTATCGCAAAACCTAACTTTCATAGTATAGCCATATTTTCAAACAACATGGCCGCAATTCAGATGAATCGAGTGAATGTGTGCTATGATAAACCAATTTATTTGGGGTTTACCGTTCTTGATATTTCAAAGCTAAAAATGTACGATTTTCACTATACTTATATGAAACCAAAATATCGCGAAAATGTTCTTCTAAATTATATGGACACAGATTCATTCATTTATACAATTAAAACAGAAGATTTTTATAGAGACATTTTAAACGATATTGACAACTACTTTGATACTTCAGAATATTCTAAAGATAATCCCTATCATATTCCATTGAAAAATTGTAAAATTTTAGGTTTAATGAAAGACGAAACGCACGGAAAAATAATAAACGAATTTATAGGGCTAAGAGCAAAAATGTATTCATTAAGTATTGATCAGGAAAAAACAATAAAAAAGGCAAAAGGCGTTAAGAAAACTGCAGTGGATAGATTGAGTATAGATAATTATAGAGAGTGTTTGTATAGGAATAAAATTTATAGAGGAGATATGTATGTATTTAGATCAAAACTTCATAACATATATACGGAGTGTATTAATAAGATAGCTTTAAGCAGCTTAGACAATAAGAGACTAATTAGGGAGGATAAAGTTAGCACATATGCTTGGGGACATTGTGAAATTTGATATGAAAATAATAACAGCATTGTATTTTATAAAAAAAGGCGTTTTTTTTTCCTCAAAGATAATGGGCAAAAACACGAACCGTTCGTTGTTTTAGTTGAAGGAAATATTGGATGTGGAAAATCCACACTTCTAAATCATTTCAACAAATTTGATGATGTATGCTTGATGTATGAACCACTTAAAAAATGGCAAAATGTGGGGGGATACAACCTATTGGTGTGTAGCATCATATTCTCATATTAAACCCAAACGTTTATATGAAACATTTTAGGATTTGTTTTATAAGGACCCAGAACGATGGGTAATACCTACACAGAATTATATTACTTTAACCATGTTTGAAATGCATATGCGATCAACAGACAAGAAGTTTAAACTAATGGAGCGCTCTTTGTACAGCTCAAGGTGCGTTAATGATTTCTGGCTCCAACATTTTTTAGTTTTTTTTAGATATTGCTTCATAGAATGTCTATATGAGGCTGGACGAATAGATGACGAAATGCGATGCGTTCTATTAGAAACCCATAATCTGATGGAACAAAACTTTAAGATTAACGCCAATCTTATTGGTGAGCTACAGATGAAAATATTTTAAAAACACACCAAACAAGCGTCTTTATAGTTTATATTCAAACATCTCCGGAGGTAGCATATGAGCGAATAAGAAAACGAGCCCGCGCCGAAGAAGAATTTGTGTCAATGGAGTATTTACAAAGCCTACACAAACACCACGAGAACTGGTTAATCGAAAATAAGCCCCAAACAAACAGCATACCCGTTGTTGTTGTGGATGGAAATCAGAATGCGGCTTGTATGCTTTCAGAATATCAAAAAATAGAACAAATGCTGCAGCTGCCCCAAGAAACACGAATCTCAACTTACAATAGCATAAAATAATAAATCGATAATTTTATTGATATAAAAAAAAAATATACTTTATTTTGCTTTTTCACACACAACACATTTTTTCTTATTTTAACCGATCTACAACAATTTCCTAACTTCGCTAGTCAACGGATTGTATTCTACAATTCTATCGTGGAGTAATAGACAAAATGCTGTTGTCTTTGGCGGAAACATGCTTGCAAGCAAATAGCGATATCCTTTATTATTGGCTGATGATAGTTATCGCATTTATTCTATTAATTGTGATTTTTTTAATTCTTCAATAATTGATATTATTTCGTTGTTTTGATTATTGTGATCTGTTTGTTGCGATGCAATGAGTAACTGCAATCGACTTACTAATTCATTCGGATCATCCCAATTTATATAGTCTTTCTGTTTGTTGGGTGTTTGCATTAAGCTGTAGTTGTTGTATTTAATGTTGACCATTCGTTTTAACCCCCTTCCTTCTTTGCTATTCAACAGCTTAGAAATTATTTGTGTATACTTAAAGCCTCGATTTCCATTAACTTGACTACTGCTGTCATAAGATCGCCTGTGAGCATTACTATGCAGAAGAATATTTTTATAATTCTCTAAATCTTCATTGGTATATAATGTTTGATCTGGGTTCTTCATAAAAAGCAGTTCAAATAAGCCTTGAGTTCCCATATAAGAATTCTCATCTACAACTATTTGTTTGCCATCGATTACGAAATTCGAATTTCCTATCTTCCAATTATCCTCAGCATCGTCATCCTTATATACACCATAAATACTATCAATTATAGTCGGTTGATTTACATAAATATCTAGATATTGTTTAGCAATATCCGAAAAATGGTTTTGCTTCATGTACTCTTCAAGATGTTTTTCTCCTTCCGGAGACGTTACATATTTACGAATAGCTTTTGTAGAAGAATTAGATGAAGTGCTGGTGCGGTTAAGTTTTCGCTCAAGCTTTGCTGGAGGAGGAGTTTTGAAACTATCATCTTCTTCACTATCTTCCTTCTAAAATATTTCGATCTTTCTTTCAATAGGTTCTACTTTGCTTTTGAAATGATATTTGCTGCATCGAAAGGGATTCGATATATTCATAATACTATAAAAGCAAAATCACAGCATCGAAGCAGTTCATAAATAGATTAGATCTGTTAAAAGCATCAGTTCAACAGTTGAAAGCAGTTCAACAGTTGAAAGCAGTTCAATAGCTGTTAACAGGACCAGTTTAACAGTTCAAAGCAGTTCAATAGCAGTTCAAAGGTCCACATTAACAGCTCATATCAGTTCAGTTGCAGTTCAAAGGATCGGTTTGATGCAGCTCGATAGCTGTTCAATACAGTTTGATAACAGTTCAATACGGTTTGAGTGGTGCAGCGGTGAAGATACATAGTTCCAAACAATTCGAAAAAGGAACAAATAGATTTAGGTGCAGCAAATATCATTTCAAAATCAAATTAGAACCTATTGAAAGAATATTTCGAAATATTTTAGAGACCTTTCGAAACTTGAAGACAAATTGCTGCTGCTGTTGCCCCCCATAAACAATGAAAAGGACAATGTATGATAAACAGTTACTCAGTGATATTGTAAAGACAACCAATACGATAAGGAAAAAGTATCAACAACTGAAAGCCAACAAAGCCGGGATAGAGATTCAGTTGGAGGAAACATTTAAGCCAATCACTAACCCTCTCAAAGAATTTGTTAAAAGAACTAAGTTGTTGCAAGATCAAGCCATAAAAAATGAAATTAAAGAAGAGCCTTCATTACTTGGAGTTAAAAATGAAGAAAAAGAGAAAAAAGAGGAAGATGGTGAAGAAGAAGAAGCCAGTTTTAAGGAAGATAGTGAAGAAGATGATAGTTTCAAAACTCCTCCTCCAGCAAAGCTTGAGCGAAAACTTAACCGCACCAGCACTTCATCTAATTCTTCTACAAAAGCTATTCGTAAATATGTAACGTCTCCGGAAGGAGAAAAACATCTTGAAGAGTACATGAAGCAAAACCATTTTTCGGATATTGCTAAACAATATCTAGATATTTATGTAAATCAACCGACTATAATTGATAGTATTTATGGTGTATATAAGGATGACGATGCTGAGGATAATTGGAAGATAGGAAATTCGAATTTCGTAATCGATGGCAAACAAATAGTTGTAGATGAGAATTCTTATATGGGAACTCAAGGCTTATTTGAACTGCTTTTTATGAAGAACCCAGATCAAACATTATATACCAATGAAGATTTAGAGAATTATAAAAATATTCTTCTGCATAGTAATGCTCACAGGCGATCTTATGACAGCAGTAGTCAAGTTAATGGAAATCGAGGCTTTAAGTATACACAAATAATTTCTAAGCTGTTGAATAGCAAAGAAGGAAGGGGGTTAAAACGAATGGTCAACATTAAATACAACAACTACAGCTTAATGCAAACACCCAACAAACAGAAAGACTATATAAATTGGGATGATCCGAATGAATTAGTAAGTCGATTGCAGTTACTCATTGCATCGCAACAAACAGATCACAATAATCAAAACAACGAAATAATATCAATTATTGAAGAATTAAAAAAATCACAATTAATAGAATAAATGCGATAACTATCATCAGCCAATAATAAAGGATATCGCTATTTGCTTGCAAGCATGTTTCCGCCAAAGACAACAGCATTTTGTCTATTACTCCACGATAGAATTGTAGAATACAATCCGTTGACTAGCGAAGTTAGGAAATTGTTGTAGATCGGTTAAAATAAGAAAAAATGTGTTGTGTGTGAAAAAGCAAAATAAAGTATATTTTTTTTTTATATCAATAAAATTATCGATTTATTATTTTATGCTATTGTAAGTTGAGATTCGTGTTTCTTGGGGCAGCTGCAGCATTTGTTCTATTTTTTGATATTCTGAAAGCATACAAGCCGCATTCTGATTTCCATCCACAACAACAACGGGTATGCTGTTTGTTTGGGGCTTATTTTCGATTAACCAGTTCTCGTGGTGTTTGTGTAGGCTTTGTAAATACTCCATTGACACAAATTCTTCTTCGGCGCGGGCTCGTTTTCTTATTCGCTCATATGCTACCTCCGGAGATGTTTGAATATAAACTATAAAGACGCTTGTTTGGTGTGTTTTTAAAATATTTTCATCTGTAGCTCACCAATAAGATTGGCGTTAATCTTAAAGTTTTGTTCCATCAGATTATGGGTTTCTAATAGAACGCATCGCATTTCGTCATCTATTCGTCCAGCCTCATATAGACATTCTATGAAGCAATATCTAAAAAAAACTAAAAAATGTTGGAGCCAGAAATCATTAACGCACCTTGAGCTGTACAAAGAGCGCTCCATTAGTTTAAACTTCTTGTCTGTTGATCGCATATGCATTTCAAACATGGTTAAAGTAATATAATTCTGTGTAGGTATTACCCATCGTTCTGGGTCCTTATAAAACAAATCCTAAAATGTTTCATATAAACGTTTGGGTTTAATATGAGAATATGATGCTACACACCAATAGGTTGTATCCCCCCACATTTTGCCATTTTTTAAGTGGTTCATACATCAAGCATACATCATCAAATTTGTTGAAATGATTTAGAAGTGTGGATTTTCCACATCCAATATTTCCTTCAACTAAAACAACGAACGGTTCGTGTTTTTGCCCATTATCTTTGAGGAAAAAAAAACGCCTTTTTTTATAAAATACAATGCTGTTATTATTTTCATATCAAATTTCACAATGTCCCCAAGCATATGTGCTAACTTTATCCTCCCTAATTAGTCTCTTATTGTCTAAGCTGCTTAAAGCTATCTTATTAATACACTCCGTATATATGTTATGAAGTTTTGATCTAAATACATACATATCTCCTCTATAAATTTTATTCCTATACAAACACTCTCTATAATTATCTATACTCAATCTATCCACTGCAGTTTTCTTAACGCCTTTTGCCTTTTTTATTGTTTTTTCCTGATCAATACTTAATGAATACATTTTTGCTCTTAGCCCTATAAATTCGTTTATTATTTTTCCGTGCGTTTCGTCTTTCATTAAACCTAAAATTTTACAATTTTTCAATGGAATATGATAGGGATTATCTTTAGAATATTCTGAAGTATCAAAGTAGTTGTCAATATCGTTTAAAATGTCTCTATAAAAATCTTCTGTTTTAATTGTATAAATGAATGAATCTGTGTCCATATAATTTAGAAGAACATTTTCGCGATATTTTGGTTTCATATAAGTATAGTGAAAATCGTACATTTTTAGCTTTGAAATATCAAGAACGGTAAACCCCAAATAAATTGGTTTATCATAGCACACATTCACTCGATTCATCTGAATTGCGGCCATGTTGTTTGAAAATATGGCTATACTATGAAAGTTAGGTTTTGCGATAAGAGCGCGGGCGCCTAGGTGTCTGCCCCGACTTTCCCATTCTGTAACAATTTTCACATCTTTTCTTTTTTCCACGTTCTCCATCGTTTTCCCATATACCGCGTTGTTCAACAATTTAAAGAAATTCTTTTCAAACGAATTTTTGCTTTTTGTGCGATAATAATTATTCAAATCGATATAGCTCTTTAGCCAACAAGACTGTTTAAATTGTAAAATTCTATGAACACCGATAAGTCTTAGCCCATTTTCTAAGCATTGTTGCAGATTCCGATAGTGAATAATATATTTGTGTTTGTTTGTTAAGTCTGTAATAAGCTTTTTGTTTTTGGAACCCGGTGCTGCTTTATTTTCTGCACAAAAGGGTAAATCGTTGTGATCATTGTGTTTTAATGGGGGATACTCTAAATCGACCTCTAATATGTATCCAATATCAGAATCCTGTGGAATATTGATAATATCAATATCATTAACATTTGGAACCCATTCGAATGAAGAATGTGGAAGGGGTTGAGACATGGCCCACCCGTATAAGTTATTTGCATCCAAATATATTATGTATTTTGATGGATTCGTTTCAACAAAGCTTTCCATATATTTATTGTTGGCTACAGAGTGTCGATGCGAACATTGGGTAATGCCCCCTCTAATGCCTCGTTTGAAAAAATTGTACATGTTTATATCATTTAAAAGCTCTAGTCTGGTTTTTGTTGTTTTAAGCATAGCATCCCATGCTAGACCCGGAGCAGTGTAATATTGACAGGGATCCAACTCATAGATTTCTTTACAAATTTTCCTAAAATTTTCAAACACGTCTGTTAAAAGCAATACATCTGTTTTCAAATACAACTCTAAATAATCCCAAAGCGTTTTACAATTGAACTCTTTCCAGACGTTTTGCGCGTGTTTATAGTCGTTTTCACTACACTCACTATTTGTTAATTTACTAGAAAAATTTTCGCGTGGGGGTAAACAAGGGTCGTCCAATCGGCTCCACGAATTTATATACTCATAGGGGAATACGCCCTTTCTTGTTAGCAACTTGAATTTGCTTTCTTCCCCATATATTGAGCGCACTGTCTCTAGTTTTATCGCGGGTAAATATGTTACAAGCTCATCTAAACTACTTTGCATAAATCTAATAGAATCTAAAAATCGTAATTCAATCGTTGTGGTGCTATTGATCACAATTCTTTTTGATACCGATATATATCGCTCCTTATTTTGGGGAATAATTTTTATATCACCGTCCAAATTACCAAGTTCTTTTACGAATAAATGACAATCATATCCGGAAAAATTATGAAAAAAGATTGGAAAGAATTTGGGCACTCTAAATAATAAATTACATTTATTATGAGCTGGACCCCTATACTTTCCCGTTAAGTGGCAGTGGTCCATCACTCTGTCGTTTTCAAGAATCTTTTTACATATATGACAAAGGACCGTTTCTGTTTGAATTTTCATTTCTTGGTTTGTTAAAGTATACATCGGTTTTGGCATCATTATATAGTCTGAATAGAGCCGCCTTACGTCGTTCACAAGCGATTTTACAAAGCTTTTAGAGGATTCTGGACCTTTGTACGCTCTTAACCTATCTAATGACGAATCAAAAGAACACTTAATATAATATGAAAATGCACATGGTGTGTGCTCCTGGACTTTTGCTGTTGAGGAAGTTTCTGGGTCGGCAAAACAGGTGTTCACATCTTGAAGCAAACACTCAAAGTCGGCATAAATGACAAATGGCACATCCAGTTGGCGCTCAAAATTCTGATAATATAGTGTTGATTTTTCCGGTTTCGGCATGGTTGTCACAATTTTACCACACTCGTTTTTGTGCTGTAGGTGGGCTTCTTCGGTATGAAAATGCTGAAGACATGTATTGCAAATAAAAAGCTTATGGCCGTGGAGTGTCTGTTGATGTTGGATCAACCTTAAACAATAAAAATTAGGGGGGAGAATAGACAAAACTACGGTATTACCTTGAAAGGTTCTTTATCCACACATAGTGTTGGTCTTCGTCGGTGTTTTGTATCAATAATAAATTTATATGATATTTTCGCTCGTTCTTTGTGTTATAATATGGTCCCACAATTTTCCGATTTTCGGGTTCATAACCAAACACGTTTACGCTAATTAAGGGGTTTAATTTTTCAAAGTTCGCTACATCGTGCGCCTTTAGTGGGAACTCTAGCTCGTTAAACTTTAATAATATACCATTATCCAGTGTTATAACACTTTGCGTAATATCCGATATATGATAAGATGATGGTCTATCTGAACTGATTTGCGCGGGAGACAACGCAGAAATTATGCTCCATTTAAAACAGAATTCATCGTCGTTTTTAATATTAACACATGCACGCTTGCTTGCTATAAATGGTGGTAAACGCACGTGTTTCGTTCCCCTAAGCGGCTTGTGTTCGTTTATGTTTATTTCACAGTGAGTTATTTTCACTAGCGTCCATCCACTATCTCTCTCTTGAAACTCTTGCATTTTCTTAATAATCTGATCAACGTTGTTCTTGAACCCCGTTTGCAACTCACATTCAGTTTGGGCGGCTTGCATCTTTGGTTGAAACGATTTAATGCTTATCAAACACACGCTTTCTTCCTTGTCGTCTGACAAACAAGTTTTCATATAATCCCCAAATAGCTCAACATTAAACTTAATAGAGGATGATTTTTTTAATATTTGCTTTAATATAATCATAAGTGGTTCCTCTAGGTTTTTGAAAAATACTTCCGGAATCAATGCGTTCTCATCTTTGTTTTGATATACGAGCGTTTGTATTCTGTTTTTAAAGCTACTCTTTATGCTTTGAAAATTCTCATCAACAGAATGATAAATATTCTTTTTGTGTGTGTTTGTTCGGATGTGGCGGTTCCACTCTGTTGTTTTGACAATAACCAGACACACATCACAAATTTTAAGGGGCGTTTGGTTGTGTGTTGACGCTCCTGCTAGGTTGTGATTCTTATATGGGCTTGTATTTTCTATTTTAAAGGGGTTGTTTGTAATAGCTACAAAAAAAAATACTCCTTCGCTACTCACCGTGCGTATGTTGTATGTGCCTCTTCAGAGCACCAGAAGACGGAAAGTCTTTTTCACAGAATTCGCACAAAAAACCTTTCATTTTTCACAAAAAATTGAAAACACCTTTCGCTATTAAAGTTTGGAAAAAAACTATGGCTATTGTAGTTTTCGGTTCGCCTTATAAACAAAATCATAAACCACAATTATTCAACTTTAATTGGAATTTTTCCGCTTTTTTTTTAAACTTGTAACCACATCCTCCTTTTGACTGAAAATAGATAAGCAAAAACTGATGACGTAATAATTTTTTGGTATAACGGTTTTTATTTTCGTTTCAAAATGTACGCAAAACTTCGTTATCTAAAAATTTTCTTAAAAACCACAAACTTGCCTCTTATCAACGTTATTTCATTTGATTTCTTCAAAGCGTATATCAAATTCAAATAAAAACCACATCCTCCTTGGGTAGAAACGGATGTCTCTTATCAGCGCTATTTCCTCTAAGAACCACAATACTGAAAACTTACATCCGGCTGTAATTCGCTGTTGGGAAATTTGATATGGAACGCCACAACCGATTTTTAGTGTCTCCGAATAAGTGAAAGCGTCTTGCCGTGAAATTTGCAGGGTCGTCGGTGTAAAGTGGGATCGCGGGGGCGCAATTTTGCGTGTGGCAACACCGTTGTGGGTGAGATCGTGTGTGTGTGTGTGTGAGAGAGAGAGAGAGGGGAAGAAAGGGTTAATGCCGTCATCGGCTTGGTTGCGGTTGATGACGTAATAGGCTTGCGGTTTTGTGGGCGCGGCCTTGACAGTTCACTTCCGGTAGTGATGACGTCAGCATAAATCAATAAATCGATAATTTTTATTGATTGCACAAAAAAGGTCCTTTTGACAGTTCACTTCCGGTGGTGATGACGTCATCGGATTTTGACAGTTCACTTCCGGTTGGGGTATCGGATTTTGACAGTTCACTTCCGGTTGGGGTATCGGATTTTGACAGTTCACTTCCGGTTGGGGTATCGGATTTTGACAGTTCACTTCCGGTTGGGGTATCGGATTTTGACAGTTCACTTCCGGTTGGGGTATCGGATTTTGACAGTTCACTTCCGGTTGGGGTATCGGATTTTGACAGTTCACTTCCGGTGGTGATGACGTCATCGGATTTTGACAGTTCACTTCCGCTCTAGAATCGGCATATAACCACTACTAATCCCCAAATAGCTCAACATTAAACTTAATAGAGGATGATTTTTTTAATATTTGCTTTAATATAATCATAAGTGGTT